>JBBCBC010000002.1:30012400-30505521 GCA_037126765.1 Stenogyne calaminthoides
TTGAGGAATGGAATAAGATCAGAAGCGAATGACTTCTGGATGCCTTTGTTCTGGATCTTGTTCCACAAGAATAATCTCCAGATGCTGAATTCCTCAACTGGTTGGAAAACAAACATCCAGATTTTCTGAAGTATCTGGAAAATGAGGCCAAGATAATCAATGTAAAAATATCTCGCCAAGAGTATGATCTGTTGGATTACTCGAAGAAGGCAGATGGCTCATTTGACAGACTGGCATTTCAGAGATTCTATTTTGACATCCTTCCAGATTTTCTGAAGTATCTGGAAAATGAGGCCAAGATAATCAATGTAAAAATATCTCGCCAAGAGTATGATCTGTTGGATTACTCGAAGAAGGCAGATGGCTCATTTGACAGACTGACATTTCAGAGATTCTATCTTGACATCCTGAGCAAAACGCGCATAACTGATCCTCAGCAGGTCAATGATGTCAAATGAAAACTTTATCAGATGTTCAATGTCCCTCAAGATCAAAGAGAGTGCCAGAAGGATACAAGCCTAAAGAGTGAAGAATCAAAGACCTCTCAGGATCAGCTGCTTTTTAAATTCTCATGTTGTAACATGTAATCGATATATGTTTATTTTCTGATCCTAAGACAAAATCTCATTGTCTTCTGATTATGTGCTCTTTACTGTTCTATATTTATCAACTGTGATTGGTTTCTCAAAGTGTTTTGGTTTCATCAAAAAGGGGGAAATTGTTGGGAAATTTAGAGTTTTGATGAAAGTTCTAAAACACATGTAATAGGACTAGTCAGACCTGTTAGCTGACTGATGTTTATATTACCGTTTATAGAATACTAGTTGATAATTACTGTATAGAACAACTGATGTAATAGATAGGTCACATATTGAGGGGGAACCTCAATATGTATAGGTCAGATCTGAAGATCCAAAGAATAGCTGATATCCGACAGGCCAGAATGCAAGAGAAGAACAGAAGATCAGATCGATCTGATCAAGTCAGATATCTCAGCTGAAGTCATGAAGCTCAAACTCAGAATACTTGAAGATCAAATGACTTCCAGAAGATCAGACCAGAAGACCTACATCAGCCGAGTCTGCTAGTTGAAGCTAAGTCAACCCAAGCACCGTAAGACTCCATCGGTGTAGTGATCGACTTTTGATCGATCAAAGTCACCACCCAGAAAAATCGATGTTTCACCAAATCATACGTCAATGATCTGAACAAGAAGAATGTCAAACTTAGTTGGAAGAACAACACTGAAAAGTGCGTCTATTAACCAATAAGAACAAGACACGTATGATCGGAGCCGGCAATTATGGGATTTAGTGCTACTTCTCCAATGGCTATAAAAGACACTATTCATGCTTTCGGCCATTCCTGAAGCACGTCACATCAATCCTGCAAGCCTACCAAATATAACCTGAAATTCAAATTGCTCTCCAAAGGCTCTTTGATTTCGAGGTCTATAAATATGGGATCACACTTCAGAGTGAATACACGGAAACCCTGAAACGATCAAGAAGCTCAAGCTATAATCAGATTTCTGCACGAAGAACACGAACAAGAAGATTATTTTATTAAATGTTCATCCCATAAGTTCTTAGCATAGAAATCTTTTCATCTAGCTGATAGGCTATCTTAAACACTAGAAAAGATTTCATAGTTGGAACCAAAACAATCTTATCCAAACCCAAAGTTAGGTTAAGTTGTTTAGCAAGATTTCGATAGGGTTTCTAGTTACGATTTACGGGATCGGTTGAGTGAGAACTCTTTAAATATCTATCGGTTGTCTTGTGTTGGACTAACACAAAAATCTAAGTCCATTGGTTTGGTTTAGTTGGTGCCCTTGTGATAGGGAAGAGTGGACGTAGGACCGGGTTTGTCCGAACCACTATAAATCTTGTGTGTCTTTACCGCTTTGATTAATCATTTTACACAATCGCACACAACTATTAAAGAAAGATACATATTCTAAGTTAAGATCACCTAGCACCAAGCTTCGATCCGATCAAGTTTGACACTTTAGTCAACCGTTAAAAGACCGACTTTGGAATCGATTTATCAAAACCGGTTTTTCACACGGGTAAAACTTAGCTTCCGCGACATCGCTTAAACCGATAGTTACCGAATCGATCGCCTTGAGCGATTAGTAAGTTGGTTATCTGTCCCAAAACCGATTCACTCGACTCGATCAAAGCTAATCGCTTTCACCGATCTGCGACAAAAGTTTTTCAGAAGTCTATTCACCCTCCCTCTAGACTTCTGCCCTCACAAAACCCGTTCGGGACCTACAAAATTCATTCATATTTAATGCAACATGTGATAAATAATTTATTTCAGTAAAATAAATAAGAAATTCAGTTTGGTTATACAAAGTAAAAGCATACTTCTCAGTATAACCCCAACAATCTCCCACTTATACTCAAAGTCTGCTTTTAAGTATACTACAGCATGTCTCGTGTTCTATGTGACATATAATGTCACCCCACACGAACCTAATAATATTACTCCCATTTATACTCAAAGCAGATTGACAATGCTCTTGACACCCATTCCTTCCACATGTCTCTCGAATGTACTCTGAGGTGGACCCTTTGTGAATAGATCTGCTAGGTTGTCTTCAGATGCAATCTTTGCCACCTCTATATCTCCTCTCTTAACGATTTCTCGTATAAGATGGTATTTTCTTTCTATGTGTTTGCTGGCCTTGTGGGCTCTCGGTTCCCTAGAATTTGCAACTGCTCCGGCGTTATCACAGTAAACCATGATCGTGCTGGGCAAATCCGGAACGACGTCCAACTCCACCAGGAAGTTCTTGAGCCAAACCACTTCTTTTCATTTGCTTCACAAAGCGGCCTACATATTCGGCTTCCATGGTAGAATCGGCGATGCATTTCTGCTTAACGCTTCTCCATATCATGGCTCCTCCCCCCATGCAAAACACACTACCCGAGGTTGACTTTCTGGAGTCTATGTCTGATTGGAAATCTGAGTCCTTGTAACCGATGGGGATTAGACTGTCCGATTGATAAACCAACATTCTGTCCCGTGTCTTTTTCAGATACTTCAGAATGTTCTTAACCGCAGTCCAATGTTCTTTCCCCGGGTTACTTTGATATCTAGCCACCATTCCTACGGCAAAGCAGATATCCGGTCTCGTGCATAGCATTGCATACATAAGACTTCCTACAGCCGAAGCATAAGGAATGTCTTTAATGTCATCTATTTCCTTTTGTGTCTTGGGACACATTTTCTTGTATAGATGGATTCCGTGCCTGAAAGGTACAAAGCCTTTCTTGGAATCTTGCATGCTGAATCGCTTCAAAACGGTATCTATATATGAAGCTTGCGAAAGCCCGATCATCATTTCTTGCGATCTCGAGTGATCTTGATCCATAGGACGTGACCGTCTTCTCCCAAGTCCATCATATCAAACTATTTTGACAACCATTCCCTTATATCTGACAACATCTTTACATCATTCCCGATGAGCAGAATGTTGTCTACGTATAGTACCAAGAATACCAAGGCAGTTCCGTCACGCTTTTTGTACACACAACTTTTGAAATTATTTTGATCAAAACCGTAGGATTTTATCACTTGATCAAAACATTGATTCCAAGCATGGGATGCTTGCTTCAGTCCGTAAATGGACTTCTTCAGCTTGAAAACCAGATGCTCTTGGCCTTTTTCAATGAAGCCTTCGGGTTGTTGCATATAGATTTCTTCGTCAAGACTTCCGTTGAGGAAAGCTGTCTTGACATCCATCTGACAGATCTCAAAGTCTAGGTGTGCAACAATCGACAAGAGAATTCGGATGGACTTGGGCATGGCTACGGGCGAAAAGGTTTCCTCATAATCGATCCCTTCTTTCTTAGTGTACCCTTTCGCCACGAGTCTTGCTTTAAAGGTTTCAACCTTCTCGTCTGGCCCCCTTTTCCTCTTGTATACCCACTTGCATCCAATGGGTTTTATCTCATTAAGTGGTTCGACTAGCTCCCACACCTTATTGTGATCCATTGAACCCATCTCAGCTTCCATTACTGTTTGCCAAGATGTTGCATCCTTATCTTGGATCGCCTCGTTGTAGGACCATGGATTTGATTCTTCTCCTGAGATCAAGTCCGAGGACTCTCCGATCCCTAAGAATCTCTCGGGTTGCTGGACAACCCTCCCACTACGACGAGGTTCCGATTATGTAGGCGTGACGCGGGGTATATCTTCTTGTATAGTTGGCAACAGAGTTGGCCCCTTAAGTTCTTCCAAGGTAATCTCGCTTCTGGACTTTTTATCGTTCATATAGTCTTCTTCCAAAAATCTAAAGTGCGTGCTGATTACGACCTTTTGATCTTCGGGACCATAGAACATGCATCCCTTCGTTCCTTCGGTACCTCCTATAAACAACCTTAATTCCGAACGTGCATCCAATTTCCCGGCTTCCCTATCCAACACGTATGTTGGACACCCCCAAATCCTCATGTGTCCTAAGCTGGGCTTGCGCCCCATCCACAACTCCCTAGGGGTTTTTGGAACCGATTTGGATGGCACTAAGTTCAGAATATAAGCCGTTGTTTGCAAGGCGTGACCCCAAAATGATTTTGGTAAATCCACATAACTCATCATTGATCTTACCATTTCTAGAAGCATTATGTTTCTTCGTTCTGCAACCCCATTTTATTGAGGGGTACCGGGTGCAGTCAACTGGGATGCAATCCCTTCTTCCGATAGGTAGTTCAAGAATTCATTGCTGAGGTATTCGCCTCCACGATCAGATCGTAGAAACTTGATACTTTTTCCCTTATGATTCTCTGCTTGAGCCTTAAATTCTTTGAATTTATCAAAGGTCTTAGATTTATGCTTCATTAGGAAAATGTACCCATATCGTGAGTAATCATCAATAAACGTAACGAAATACTCGTAGCCGCCTCTTGCTTTGATTTGCATTGGACCACATACATCGGTGTGAACGATCTCCAACACTTCTCTATGCCCCTTGGATCCAAATGCCCTCTTGGTCATTTTACCCTCCAAATATGATTCGCAAGTTGGAAATAGTTCAACCAGGAAAGACTCCAATGAACCATCTTGCACCAACCTTTGGATCCTTTTTGGATTAATATGACCTAATTTTAGGTGCCAAAGAAGCGTCTCGTTCACATTGGTCGAACGTTTCTTTTTGCTCGAAACAGTGGATGAGTTATAGGATGCATTGTGTGTGTGATGTGCACAGTTAATAATGTAGAGATTGTTCCGTAATGTTCCATGACAGATAACCACATCGTTACGAAAAATAGTAACATGCTTATTAAAACGAACAGAATATCCATCATCAAATAGTTTTGAAACTGAAATAAGGTTTTTACGAAAAACTGGAACATAAAGAACATCTCTTAAAATTAAACTCTTGTCTTCAAAAGACAGGTGCACGTCTCCCACTGCTTCAGCTGCCACTCTCGTAGCATCACCCAGCGTGACGAGGATCTCTCTTCCACTAAGTTGCCGGGTCCGCTTGAACCCCTGTAACGTGAAACAAACATGATCAGTGGATCCCGTATCCATTACCCACGAGTGAGTAGCATACGCAGCTAAACAAGTTTCAACAACTAGTGCGAGAGAATTGCCTTTCTTTCCATTCCTTTTGGGTTTGGAACAGGCTGACCTCCAATGTCCCTTTTCACCGCAGTTAAAACACTTTCCCTTAGCCGGTTTCCTTACTTCACCCTCCCTCTTCACCTTTCCTTTGCCTTTGGCAACACTTGAGTTAGCTTCACTTTTGGCCTTTTGCTTCTTCTTACCTCCTTTTGGTCTAGAAGAGGAAGATGGACCGGCTGTTGCTAGGGCTTGGCTGCTCTCTCCCAATATTCCTTCAGCCGAGACTAGAGCTTGTAGCAGATCAGGCAAGGTGAACTTCTAATTGTTCATTTGGTAGTTGAGCCTGAACTGCTCGCAGTTTTTGGGCAGGGAATGGAGTATGAAATAAATATGGTTCTTGATGTCATATTCAGTACAGAGTACCTCAAGTTTGTTAAGGTGAGCCATCATTTGGAGAACATGTTCCCTTACTGGTGTTCCCGCCACCATTTTCAGTGAGAGCATATCTCTCATGGTGATCTGGCGAGCCACACGGTTCTGATGTTGAAACATCGCTTTAAGATTGACCATGATGTCTGCAGCAGTTTCAACGTTTTGGTGTTGGTGTTGAAACACATCTGACATAGAAGCCAAGATGGTACACTTTGCCATTTCGTTGGAACGCTCCCAGTCAGCATACTCTTTCTTATCCGCTTTACTAGACTCATCAGTCGGATCTCTGGCCTGGGTGTAGTAAGGACCCAGTTATGGTGTTGTGCAGTAAGGACAATAGTGAGTTTTCGATACCAATCAACAAAGTTTTCTCCAGTAAGCAAATTGTCTTTCAGTATATTGAACAGTGGATTAAAATGTTGCGACATGATGATACTGAAAATAAACATACATCTTGTGTTAATATCCGAATCAACACTAAGAAAATCACATAATTCGATCACATGATTCATATTGAAATCTCAAAAAAATATGAACATGCATCAGCCAACATCTCAAAACAGTTTTAAATGAGCCTCTTGGGAGGGTCATCATTTAAATCACATTTAAGCAGGTTACAAACAAGAACAGTTACAAACCTTTAATTTTTAAAAAAATTAATAGTTGGCTCCCACTTGACCAATATAAAATTAACAGGGACTTCGGCGAAGTATATGCATATCAATTTTATACCTAAGTAATAACCATGATTAAATACAGAATTACTACTTTGTTTTGATCGAGCCTCTTGGGAGGGTCATCGTCGCCACTAATAATAATTCACAATCATCCTTTTGAGAATTCATTCATGTGAAATCTATCTTTTGGCCATCCCTTATGGGAATTTCTCCAAAAGAATTCACAAATAAATAAATCATGGAGGTCAAAAATTAATTTGATTCATGACCGAATTAATTATTAAAACATACTTAGTAATTTTTGAATTTGAGATTTTTCGTTGGGCAATTCTCATGCAAACACATTTAAACAAATTAAATAAAGCACAAAACAATACAACAATAAATCAAGCAACGCAGAAAAATAAACATATTGGGCATAAATTATCCAATTGTCATGGTTTGATTTTTCTTGGCTTGATTTTGAAGAAATACCGTCTTGAATTTCTCTCACTCGATCGTCTCGAAAAATCACGTCTCGTGCTCCGATCAGCTCGCGGGTCTGGGTGCACGCCTTGCACCCGACCCGACCCTTGTCAATTTCGCCGTCTTGGTCACGCCATAGCGCCAAATAAGACGTTGCTTAAGCGGAACTTCGGCACCACTCGGCGGCCTCGGCGAGAGCAGCGTGCAGATCTTGTCTTTTCGCCCGACCGCAAGGCCTCGCTCACCGCTCACGCATCTTGCCCAGCGCCAAGATCACGCCTCGCCAGTAGCCCGCCCGCTGATCTCGCCGCGTGCTCGTTCCCTCTTGACCTCGCCCCTTGACGCAAGACGCCTACTTAGCATCTGCGTCGCGTCAAGGCTCCTTAACACGTTTAAGCGATGATGCGCTCTGCGCCCTGCCCGGATCCGTTTCAATTTCTCGCCTCCGTCTTCGTCTCTCAATCATGTTACAATTTATTTTGCAAAAATAAATAAACCTAAATCTAGACTAGTCTATTACATTGAACAAATCAAATAGCCTAATCTACTCGTGGATTTTCTCAAGAGAAAAATAAATTCGAACGAGTCGAATTAAAACCATTCATACGCATGAAATAAATAAACACATTAAATATCATGACAATTGGATACCTGCAAAAAAGATATAACAATTATACTATCCAATTTCAATAAAATTTAATGGCCAACATAATTTAAATTACAGAGCTCGAAACCGAGGCTCTGATACCAGTTGTTGGGAAATAAGGGGTGCCCGGATCTATTCAAGTTGAATTTAAATACATATTTAAATTAATCAATTAATTACTAACATGAATTAATCCTAATCAATTCAACATAATAATCAATAAGCAAATAATCATCATGTGTACACGTATTTCACGTAAAACCTAAGCATGTGGAATATAGGAATTACGTAAATACTAACCTCTCGTAGAGACAACCGCTGAGATGTTGGATCAACCCAAAGTACCTTCTCAAATATGTCCCACGTCCACGAACGTAATCCGGTAGGAGGATTATCAATGAACGATTTTAATCTTAAAAGGAGAAAAAGAAAAAAATTGGCTACCACCTTTGTGGATTTCTAATTTTTTTCAACACGTGGAATTGCACTTGGGGATGAAAAACTCATCCCCTATTTATAATACATGGGGTGGTCGATTTTTGCTCTAGGAATAAGATGGGAAAATATTTTTCTTGATCTCCAAGAAATCTTGAATATATCCAATATATTCTTTTCTCCATAATAAAATATTCCATAAAAATCCCACCTCCTAATATTAGTGATATTTTCCAAAATTACAACTAGTTAGGAAAGAAATAAGAACTTTGACTTTTCTTGAATTTATGGGATAATCTTGTATTGCAAGAATACATAGTCCATAAAATCTTTCCAAGAAAATCAAGAAAATCTTTTCTCTCTTCCTATCCAATTTTTTCGAAAATAATTGAGGAAAAATAGGGCAAAATATTTTCTTCTCCTTTTCATTAATTGGACTTTAGTTTAGGCTATTTGAGGGGCCTTTAGGAGAATTAAGATTGAACCTCCAATGGGTATGAAACTTTAATATTTAGCCAAAATATTATTCAAGCCCATTAATATTAATTTACTCCACTATAAAATTAATATTGAACTATCCATCTTAACCCACATTACGACTTCACAATAATATGGCTCCCAGTTATTATTTCCAAGTTTTAAGATTATCTTAGTCCATTAATTAATTAAGCCACTGAACAGACTTTATATTAATTAACATCTTTGTCCTTGGAGTAAAGATAACTCAACATTATTATCCATACCAGAAATAAATTTCCACTTGCAAGATTTGGTATGATAAAGATTCTGAGTCCACCAAGGGGACAAATCAAGCAAGCAGTGCTTGCACGCGATTCTCCGTATTAAATCTTAGCAATCGTCATGTAATTAATAATATTACCCAAGATACAAGGTATCGAATCGCATTGATTCTCTTCCCATCATAAGTCAAAACAATAGTTATTAATTTCACACGATCCTATTTAAGGAACGAAGATTAAGAAATAACGAACCACTGAGGTCTAATTCTTGTATATTCAGTACCGAAGAATTTATCCTCCTGTAGGTCCTCTTCTGTGCATCATGATGCACTAGTGTAATCCCTTAGTCAAGACAAGCCAATCTGAGCTTTACACCTCAACCTTTCATGATGGGTTGTTTATTTCCATCTGGGTTGTGAATTTGTACTTAGTCACGAGGAACTGTTAATTTGATCTTCTGTGATCTGGTATCACCAAATTAACTACAACGTGACACGTACTGATTTTATCGAACGGGTATGCAGTAAATATATATAACATTCATTCATATTTAATGCAACATGTGATAAATAATTTATTTCAGTAAAATAAATAAGAAATTCAGTTTGGTTATACAAAGTAAAAACATACTTCTCAGTATAACACTAACACCTCATTACAACATTCGTCGAGCGGTGGCACCCCGAGACAAACACGTTTCATATGCCTTTCGGGGAGATGACGATCACACTCCACGATGTTAATGTTATCCTTTGTAAACTGAAAATGAACTTAATTTTTAATAAATCAAATTTTGTAATTTCTTAGTAATTAATTTCATTTCTAATAAAAACAACTTTTTTCCCATGTAGGCTTGAGGGTAAATGGTCTTCCCGTCGTTGGGAACAGTCGATATACCGACGATGCATTGGTTGTGAGATGAGGATCTAGGGGAGATAACCAACAAAACACACCACTTGAGAACATACACAGCGAGTGTATCGGTGAGAACCTCAGCAATGTATCTATTGCTCGAGGTTACCTGTGGTACTTGATGAGGACTACACTCTTTGTTGATAAAACACGTGATTCTGTCCCCAAAGATTATCTACAGGTGTTGGGGAATCTCGATTCTGTACCTCAATATGCATGGGGAGCTGCAACTTTGGCTTATTTATATCGCCAGCTGGGAATAGCATCCAGAAGTGAAGTGGCACAGATTTCGGGCTGCTTAACGATACTTGAGGTCAAAATTCAATTTCAATAATATTTCGAATCATATTTAATATACTGTTATAAATATATTGTTACATATAATAACTCAAAACTCATTTAAATTTTTCAGTGCTGGATATACGAGTACTTCACTGAGTTGCGCAAACACAGTGAAGCTACATATTATGACCCGAAGACACCAAGAGCATTGCAATGGAACAAGCCCCAAACATTCAGTTCCAGGACACGGGATCTTGTTCATTATCGCAAACTATTGGATAATTATCCGTCGAGTCATGTATGTTTCTCATTCTCAATACATCTTACTAGTAATAACGTCATTTATAATTTAAGTACCTTAAAAAAATGTCTTATACAAATATTTCACTTACATTATAGGTCAATTGGACTCCATTCGACAGTCCATCGTCTATCCCGCCGGTATCGTTATTTCATAGATGCATTCATTTTCTTGACATCGCCGAAGGGTATATGCCAAGGAGGGTTGCAAGACAATATGGGAGAGTTCAGTCCGTACCCCCACCACCGCTAGGCTTCGATCATAATCTTTCTAAATTGGGTGCGAAGGCAAAGAGCTATAAAAAGGTTTACGGGCGTACAGTGACATATTGGAATGAAATGGCAAATCATAATTACCATCTCGGGCAACTTGGTACCGAAGCTGTAGTGTCGGATAGTACCACGTCGGATTATCCCATGTGGTATGCAAACATAACACATCCGAGAGTGCACAACCCTACACACGGTGAAAACGATGTTTATGTCAATCCAATGAGGGGGTCAGCGCAACAAATATTGGGACACGTGAGGCAACGCACGCATGCATTGATCAATCAAGCTAGTGTGGATCCACAATGTCCAGATTATATCATGCCTGGACTTAACGTGATTGCCCATCATGCCAGTATCGCAACGGTCCCCAATCCTGCCTATTGGGGACCGCAACAAGGATATGCCCCTGAACAATTCGCCCAAGAAATACCTCCTGGTTGGTGGTGGGACAGAGCTGCATTTCAACAATATTATCAAAACTAACCCAACAACCCTTATGGCGATAATAACAATCAGTAGTACACATTTTTTTTAGATGAATTATTTATTTGTACTTAATTGCTCCATATGATAAATTAGTATTCCAAGTTTTTATCTCTTGTTAAATGTTTTAACTTCTATTTATAAATATCAATAATAATATAGAACTTACTTACTTAAATCTATAAAAACTAATATACTTGTATATCTTATTCAAAGATGAATGGAAAAAAAATAACATCCGGAAATGTCAACACTGTTGATAACAAGGAAAGACCTCCTCCATTGCTGTGGTTGGACAAAGATGGGAGGTAATATTTTTTTTTTTAAATAATATCCCGTTTCAATTTTTTATATAACTAATAGCGTTCTTAATATGTACAAACTACTTGAACACAACAGTTTCATCGCACGGTTTGGATTCTGTGCTAATAACGTGGTACGGAGTATATGCTGCAAGTACCTTGACCCAAAATGGACAAACTGGGCTATGGTACCTTCCGAGTGTCGGGAACAAATGTGGACTATATTCGAAGTAAGTTTAACCATGTTTACATTTTACACCTTTTAAAATTTTGTAAAACTATATATCATAATAACAACCTTTATATTTTTTATTACAGGGAAAATTCAAGATTAATGGAGATCTAGCTGATTTCAGAATCGCATTCTTCAAGATTTGTGCAACATTCATGCGTCAAGGATGGAGAAACCCCCGATCATTTTTTGACGGTGCTGGAGGGTCAGTGATACAAAAGAGGGAACGCTTGGATTGGGGAAAAAATATTTAAATCTCATGTATTTTTCTTTTTTTTTATTAATTGAGTTTGTATCAAATTGGTGATTATTTTTTGTTAAATATTAATTAAATCATCTACTATTATAAGTTAAACTATTTACTCTTAATTTATCATAAATATATTTTTTTAAATTAATTACTTTTTAATAAAAATAAATGTATTAATTTAGCATCTGAATCCCCCGTAATCATGAACATCTCATTCCCCATGCTGTAAGCCGCTTACAGCATGGGGAATGAGATGTTCATGATTACGGGGGATTCAGATGCTAAATTAATACATTTATTTTTATTAAAAAGTAATTAATTTAAAAAAATATATTTATGATAAATTAAGAGTAAATAGTTTAACTTATAATAGCTCTGTGAATCAAGTTAAGCTTTGCACCTTCTCTTGTATTTATTTTGTCCATGATTGAATCGACTTTTTCTTCGTCGATTCTATCCTTTACACCAGAAGTCTTGGCTAGAGCCTTCAGCTTTGGGTGGAGATAAATAGCATTGCCTTGGGCACTTACTGTGAACTTTTTTAGGGACAATTTGGTCAAGTCTTTGACTACAGCTATTTGCCATGGGTTGAGCTAGTGAAATACTGAAAAGTCCACAAGACCCGAAAGTTCGTCAAGGTTATCATCCCTATAATTGTGCAGGACTTTTCTCGTCATTTCACGGAGATCTTGTATCACAGTCATCTTTAACAAAGCTGTGCTCTATCAACTCGTAAAAATCGTTCTCTCCCATTTTTCATCAAATTCCTTATACTGGAGATTTCTGCCCTACTCAAGATACGCCTCCTTATGGCTTTGGGAGTCTCCATCTTTAAAAACTTTGGACGGACAAGATTTAAAATTTTGAAAACTTCTTTCACATGGTTGTGATAGAGTGTTCCAGATAGAACCACCTTTCGTGCAGGTACAACAACAGGTCTCGCAACTGCATATTTTGCATTAAAACTCTGAAGAAAACTGACAATACATTACCAAAGCTTACGTTACATAGAACTGAAAGTCATACCTTTTACAAATCTACAGAAACCTTTTAAAAAAATTCGCGAATACACTTATAAATTGAAATAAATTAACATTTTCGAAAAAAAAAAAAAATTTATGTCGCATAGTCAACGCGACAGATGCCTTCTTTGTCGCGTTGACCATGCGACACCACCCAACTATGTCACGGTCAACGTGCGACGGCAGGTGGTCATTTCCAGGTGGTTAAAATGTGGATATAGTCCCACTCCAATTAACCCACCGACCGAAACAATTAATCAAATCAAAGTTTTGACTTTGTCACAATCTTTGACAAAATAATTTGTACAGAATTCTGGTTGAAAATTTTGTTTGTTTGCCGATTTAATTTTGCTAACAAAACAACAATTTAAACAAAATCAAATCAAAAGTTTTGGGCAATTTAAAAAAAAAAATTGAAATTACTTCAATAATATTAAACCCCACGAAAACTTAATCATACTATACAATCAATTACGCAATTAATCAAGACCCTGGAGCTCTGATACCGCTGTTGGAATTTAGAGATACGTAAACACGTAATACATGCGCAGCGGAAATAAACAGTTCACCAACAACGAACACGTAATTGCATAATTGAATACGTATAAACATAAAGAGAAACCTTACAGTAAATCGTACACATATTTCTCTACTATGGTATCCACGTAATCCCCAATCACGGACTTGCACGAATTTGTCAGTGTTGAATCCCGAGATGAATTCGCTAGGAAAATTCTAACTCTAGATCTTATGGAGAGAATAATGAATTAACGTTCTTTGTGAATTTCCAAGAGCTCATATATATAGGGAGATGCACAACTTAAATTTTAAGCTAACCTGATTACGAAATAAAATCTCCAATCTTATAAAATAAATCTCTTAAATTTATTTCCCAAATATAAAATCTCTTCGGATTTAATTCCCATGTATATCAAATCTCTACGAATTTGATTCCATATATATTAAATCCTATAATAATATTCCATATATTATTATTGGGAATCCTATTTAATTAAATCTAATTTAATTAAACATTAATAATAATTAATTCCAAATTAATCTATTATTAATTAATTCTCCATAAATTAAATATAAAATATAATTTAACATTTAATCAACCAACTATAATCCGTAGAAGGGAACTACTTGTTGTGTGACCCATATGCCCTCATATATCGAGCGATTAGTCAAACTAACGGTCTTAATTGAATCCTAGACAATAAATCAGACATTCTCAATATATGAGGTACGTTGCGAGAAACGTGCAACTACCTGTAACTGAAACATGGGCTATTACAATTTCCTCCTTTCATTCGCGAATACTCGATTAAGTCTTGAACATGATGAAGTGTCTATTCAAATAACTTAATCATATTATCTCTAATCACTAATTGATCATGTATGTCACACTTAGCCACAAAGTCTAAGTTGACCTGCATCGGCCGATAACTTTGATCCAACTATGATGAGAAGATGAGTATTCTCTCTAAATCCACATTGAGGAATGAATCATATTCTTGGCTCAACTACCACGCACATGCACTTCGTGATGAACCCAATCCAAGCCATATCTACCCATAGACGGGTGCAAGCGTCGGTCATGGTCAAAGTTCATCACTCCACACATGTCGTGAGTATTGACTTCAAGTCAAAGGAGTATCGCATCGCTCCCACTAACCGAGACACCCGTAGACACATATTGTGGACTTACATCAAACGGTTTCTCGGATGGGTATACCAATACCCTCTAAGGTATTTATGCATCCATCATGAGATACCTAGTATCTCGTAGTAAGTGAGATCTTACTACACTCTCTAAGAGTATGATGCAGATCGCACACCAATCTCCATTGCATCATCCATATCCCATTCTTGATGATCCTTGATCGGGGCTAGTTGAGAATCATGCTTAAGTCATCTGAGTTCTCACAACCTCAACGACAGCAATGACTCATGGGAACACTTGCATGAATAAAGGCAAACAATCAAACATAATATTCAAACGTGTGTATTGGCATACATTAATATTAAATGAACTATAATATTAAATCAAACTGAATATCATCGAGTATTATGTCCTTACAATAAATTGTCTCTAGGACACTAACACTAACACATCATCCCATGGGGGCACCTTTCTCTTTTTACTTTACAGTTATTGAGAAGATCAACATACCGCATGCTAGCCCTTCGCATAAACAGATCTTTAATATGTCTTGTGTCTTCTCGGCGTTGATCCCAGGTGACATCCCTCTAACAAAAAAATGAACATTAAACGTTGATTAATTATAAGTAATAATATAATGAGCGAACTACTTAAATTAATCAAACAAATGCATACCTGGAATGTTTTCCACCACCTATTTTTCCGATCATCAGAAACCTTTGCCCATGTGAACCCGCCCAACTCCATATGTTGGGACATTATGTTCCTGATGATCTTCGAACATTTATTAGATGGATGCAACCTGTAAAATTAAAAGAGTGTTACACACGTATATATATGATATATAAATAAAAGACAAAGTGGTATAACGTACTTCTCATTCCACAGTTGTATATGTAACCGAATCTGTGGTGGATCATGGTCGGCGAGTTCCTCGGCGTCAACCTCCTGATTTCTAGAAGAATCATCATCGCCACCTTTAGTTGATTCATCATTATTATCATGGTGGTCATCATCACTTATCATCTCGAGTTCGGGTACCGGTACCCGATTCTGCTGTTCATCTTCATGGGGGTTCGACCCTAATCCACTGGATCTCCCGAATTAAGCTCTGCTAATCGACTTTCGTATACCTTTGCCGCCTTCCATCTGTAACATTGGTTAAATAAATTAAATATTATAAGATGGATGATTAAAACAAGTACATACATCATGGATACATTAATTAAAACAACTCATTTAACAACATATATATATCATCTCTATCAATATCAATAATTAAAAACAAAACCTTCTTTATGTCTCTCATTTTAAATAAAAAAAGCGAGTCCTGCAAATTGAAAAAATCATCTTAAGTAATATACAAGTCTGAAGAGGGAAGCAACACAATATAATCGAATATTGACCTCACTCGGGGACCTTAATTTCGGCAGTACAATCGGGAAGTGCATAGTCATCATATGAAATGAAGTTAAAGCTAAAGAAGAAGACCAAATAAGCTCGTCCAAGACAACGAGGTGCTAACAGCCAATGAAGACAACATCAATAGAACAAATTGATAAATCCATATTAGTCATTTGGGCATATCTACAGTCTACATCCATGGTTTTCAAGAACAAGTGATTATAATAATTACATTACTTTTCTAATATGAAACCAAATTTTAGCAAATGGTGTTGATCTTTTGATTTACAAAATTTTCTCATTCACCTTAACAGTTAACATATGCATCTTCATTCTCAACAAAGCTCATTAACATTTCTCAAAAGTTAGAAAACTATACAACTCTTTTCCGAATTTAGAAGAACTAAAACTAAATCTAATTCTCAACCAAAACCAATTGTTTTGAAATTTTAAAAATCTCAACAATTAATAAAACCTTTGTTGGGATAATTTTAGTTTTGATTATTATGCCAAAACACCTTGTAATAGGACAAGCTAAGTTGTATAGAAAGCTTGCGTTTCTAGACTTAGTTTTATTCTTACAGGTAACAAGTTGAGGGGGAACTCATCAAGAGAAGACGAGGCTGATTAGAACGAGACGAAACTGGTGAGTTCCATATAAACTGATGAGCTAAACAAGATGAAGCATGCTGATTTGTGAAGAAGAAAAGCTGATGTAATGTTTGCGTAAATCGTAAATCAAAGTAGAAGAAATCAGAAATGAGAAGAGGAAATCGAAAATCGACCGCTGCTTGATGCAATTGACTTGATGTCAGGCGCTACCCGATGCAAATGACCGATGTCGTCTTTACTCGATGCAAATGACCGATGCCATGTTTGCTGATGCCGCGGTTTGCTGATGTAGTCGACCGATGCCGCGGTCATTCGATGTCTTGCAGTCCAGATGCAGTGTTGACTGATTCGTCAGGATCGATCCGATGAGAAATGATCGATCAAAGCACTTAAAATTAGCGACCGTAAATCAAAGCACCCCGTAATCGGAAGAGATGAACAATATTCAAAGCGAAATAAAATCGATCCGTTAGACATACAAAAAACTGTCCAATAAGAAGATGACAACACATATATGAATGTGACATAAAGCTGCAAACAACAGTGCAAAAGGACAAATAAAAGCTGGAAGACTATTAGTATGGATTTGAATTTACTCTCTAACGGTAATAATCAAATCCACACTATAAATTGTTGGGGAATTAATTGTCCGGATCTATTCGGGGTGAATATTTAAATACAAATTTAATTCTGACAATTATTCCTAGCATGAATTAATCCTATATTAATTCAAATAATAATTCAACAACAAATCATGCATATAAACAAGTCACATAAATCCTATGTTGGGAAATATGTAATTTAGTTTTGATGGAAGTTCCAAAACAGGTTGTAATAGGACCAAATGGACACATTAGGTGATCGATGATGACTTAGAATCGAATAAGATGACCAATTTAAATGTATAGATAGTGATGTAAAAGATAGGTCACATATTGAGGGGGAACTCAATATGTATAGGTCAGGTCGAAGTATCAGAAGACCCAGAGAAGGTCAGATGATCAGAAGACTAAGCGCAAATCAGAAGACAAGAAGTCAAAAGATCAGGTGAAGACAAGAAGACACTGAAGACTCAGAAGAACCTGAAGACTCAGATGAACCTGAAGACTCGAGATAACACCAAGACTCGTATGAACTCAAGACTCGATAAACTTGAAGACTCAAAGATCAAACCTCAAGACTCAAGACGATCAATACACCGAGGCTCGAGAGACACCTAAAGATCAAAAAGACCTCAAGACCTACTTTCAAAGAGAGTCCGTGATATTGAATCTAAGATAATGTGCAATCAAGACTCAACATGGTAGATCGACCGCCATTTGATCAAGTCACCACACCGTGACAATCAAAAAGATACACCGCACAAAGATTTAATCCTCTTCAAAAGGAATATCAATCGTCTAACGGATAAATTTCTAAAGTGCCGCCTCGCGAAGCCAAGGAGAAAGCTACACGTGCATAAAAAGAGCTGACAATACGGGATACGACACTGCAGACAAAAATGGCACTAATCATGCCTACGGCCATGCCGATAATCGGAGCACGTCACAATCATATCCTACAACCTACCTAATATAGCCCGAAATTTAAATTGCTCTCCAACGGCTCTTTGATTTCGAGGTCTATAAAATGGGATCGATCTTCATTTTGAAGAATAGGACCAACATAGGACCAAAAAAGGACCAACATAGGACCAAAAAAGGACCAACAAGTGTAAACGCAAGAACAAACACGGAGACATCGCAAAAGAAGCTAAAGCTACAACAAATCTCCACTCAAAAGAACACTACATCTGAAGATTATTCTTAAGAGTGTTCATCCCAAAGTTCTTAGCAAGAAATCCTATCCACTAGCATTTTGGCTACCTAAAAGCACCAGGATAGATTTCCAGTTGGAACCCTCAATCATTTTTTACCCAAACGCAAGTTAGGTCAAGTCTGTAGAGTGAGAACTCATTAAACATCTCAGCTATCCTCTTTGTAGGATATAATTCCCGCTGGTTACGTTGTAGAGTGGGAACTCGATAAACATCTCGGCTATCCTGAAAAGGATATAAGTCCAAGAGGTTAAGCTTGAGTGGGAACTTCGGAAACATCTCTACCATCCCGAAAAGGATATAAGTCCCGCAGGTTAAGTTTGTAAGAGTGGGAACTCGGTAAACATCTCGGCCATCCTGAAAAGGATATAAGTCCCGCAGGTTAAAGTAGGTTAAGGTTCCCCTGTGTTAAGGGAAGTGTGGACGTGGGGCAATTTAAATGCAACCACTATAAAAAGTCTTGTGTGCATTTACTTGCTTTCTTATCGCTTTACACAAGTCACTCCACTGAGTTTAACTGCATACATATTCTAAAGTTAAGCTCGACCGCACTAAGCAATCGATCGATCGATTGACACTTCATCCAACCGGGTTGAAAACCCGACTTAAGAATCTGATTGATAAAACTTGTTTTTCACACGGGTAAAAAACAAGCTTCTGCACCATTCAGTTAAGCTGACAGATATCAAACTGATATGCCCTCAGACACTCAGTAAGATTGAACATCAGTCTAAACTGATACACTAGCACTCTGATCGGGTAATCTGCAGTTCACACCTGATCCGCACGAAAAGTTTTGAAAGTCTATTCACCCCTCCCCTCTAGACTTCCACCCTCACAAAACCCGTTCGGGACCTACATCCTACGCATGCGGAATTGCTAGGAGTTTAGGTGAACTAACCTTTTGGAGTGACAACCATTGAGAAGATAGATATTCCGTTCACACGAACAAACCCAAAGAGCCTTCTCAAGTATTCCCTCGTCCTTGTTCAACAATTCGGTGGAAGGATGCTCGCGAACAATTAACAAAAGGAAAAATAAAATTATGTTGCACCACCTTTGTGGATTTCTAATTTTTCCAACACATGAAATTACGTTGGAGATGAAACATTCATCCCCAATTTATAGAGAGGGTGGTGGTCGAAAATTTTGGAAAAAATAAAATGGGAAAATCTTTTTCTTGATCTCCAAGAAATCATGAATATATCTCATATATTCTTTTCTCCATAATTAAAATATTCCACAAAAAATCCCACCTTCTCTTTGTTATGGAATTTTCGAAAAATAAGGGACCAAGATTTCCAAGATTGGGATCTTCTTGAATTTATGAGATATCCTTGTATTCCAAGAATACATATCTTCCATAATATCTTTTTAAGAAAATCAAGAAAATTTTTCCTTCCTTATTTATTCATTATTTTCAAAAATTACACAATAAATAGCCAAGTGGGAGATTTCTTAAATTTAATGAGATAAATTTGTATTCCAAGAATACTTATCCTCATTCCATAACAAAATTCAAAGAAAATCTTTCTCCCTCTTTTATTTATTTATTTTTGAAAAAAAAAATAAGAAAAAATATGCAACAACATTTTATTTTATTTTAAACACCTTTTTCAGTTATTGGACTTTATCTTTGGTCTACTTGAGGGGCCTTTAGGAGAATTAAGATTGGACCTTCCAATGGACTTTGAATTTCCAATATTGAGCCACAATATTATCCAAGCCCATAAATATTAATTAATCCCACTGATGGGGGACATTCGTGTCACAGAGTGTAGAAGAGACACGTGGTGGTCTTCTTGATAGTTAAAGAGATTAAAGAACATGTACGTGAGTCAAGCCCACGAACAAATGTCTTGGACTTGATTGAAAAGCCCAGAAACTTGAAGTCCGACAAGATCAGATGGGCTTGGAACCAAAAGGCCTGGAGGGAAGTGAGGCCCACTGGAGCGAGATAAGTTAAAGAAAAGGGGTCTATGGGGATAACCCGGACCCTAGAATTGGAGGAATTAAGGAATTGGGCCAAGCTGGGCTGACATATCTATGTAGATTGGGCCCGGGTAGGCCGGCCTCAAGAAGGGGAATCCGAACCATTGAGAGAAGAGAATATCGATGTTCAGGAAGCCTTGATCCGCGTGAACTGTGAAGTGGGATGAAGGGGTTAGTTCCGATATTCAATGGAGGTTACACGCAGGATGATGGAAGTTCCGAAATTAATGGAGCCGTTAGATTGGAATTAAGGGTTCAGATTAGATATACCGGTGAAAAGGGAGTGGAGAACGTGAGAAAAAGGTATAACCGCGAAAGAAGAGGGGGCGAATAACAAATACATGATCAGGACATGGGATTATGGGGAGAAAGAAGGAAACCGCCAAGGGGGATATAAATATCCCATCCAGGTAACACGTAACATACAAGCACATACTTTACAAAATCATTTAACTTCGAGCCTTTGATATTCATTTCACCTGAGTTAGAGTGTTTACTGACTTGAGCGTTGGAGAGCCCACGCCGGGACCCCCCCCCGGCCTGTTCATTTTAGGTGATTACGTGGCTGTTGAAGACTTTTCTGTGGTCAAAGCTTGAAGTCTCTCAGAATTCAATACGTGGACTCCTGTTGAATTCAGGTCATATCTCAACCATCTTTTCCACATCACCCACTATATAATTAATATTGCACAATCCATCTTAACCCATATTACAGTTAATATGACTTCCGGTTATTATTTCCCGTGTATAAGATTATCCAGTCCATTAATTAATTTAAGCCACTGAAATAACTTCACATTAATTAATATCTTTTTCCTTGGTTCAGGAACGACTCAACATTATTATCCATACCGGAAACTAATTCCACTTGCAAGATTTGATATGATAAAACTTCTGAGCCTCCCAAGGGGACAAATCAAGCAAGACGCACTTGCACACCAATTCTCCGTATTAAATCTTAGCAATCGTCATGTAACTAATAATATTACCCAAGATACAAGGTATTGAATCACAATGATTCCCTACCCATCATAAGTCAAAGTGTTGGGAGATGAATTTAATAAAGAAGATTTTGATTAGATCCCAAAACCCCTGAGTATGACATGTTCAGGATAATCTTGATAGTTGAGTCAGGATTCAGTTTTAGAGTGTTCAGGATGTTATCTGCATAGTCAGCAGATATAGATCAGGTTAGATTCTGAAGACTCAAGATGTCTCAAGAAACCGGGTTTTCAAGATGAAACTCAAGTTTCAAGTTTCAAGAAGAAACCGAGAAATCAAGACTCAAAGGAGAAATCGAGAAATCAAGACTCAAGCAGAAATCGAGAAATCAAGACTCAAGAAACTAAGAAATTGAAGACTCGGTGTGAAATCGAGAAATCAAGACTCAAGCAGGAATCGAGAAACCAAGACTCAAAGATGAAGACTCAAGATATCCGCGAAAGACTCGTAAGACAATCAAGACTCGCGAGACTCAAGACACGTACATATAAGATCAAGATATCAAGACAAAGGATACTAAAGGCACAAGAATTATCAAGACTCAAGAATGCAATCAATGCTCAAAGATAAACCTGAATGTTCCGAGGCACTGAAAATATCTATCTGAAGGATACAATACTGAGAAGAACGTGATTACTTAGAAAAATAGATATTGCCCAAGACATTCAGACGCAGACAAACATAACTAAAACTAAGTGTTGTTAAGGTTATATCACTCAGAGATATTGACCAAAAAGAGCCGTTGTGTTTGTCTACATTAACTGAAGTCAAGAGCCAATCGAGAAGACAAAGATCAGATTTTCTTCGACAATCGAAAAGCAACAGTCATCAAGCATGTCGAGAGTACTATGTTCCGTGATCGCAAAAAGTGGTGACTGGCTGCATGAAAAGCACTTTGCCTAAAACATGCTAGGGAGTGTCAAACCCTAAATATAGCCGTTCATCACACACCATAAGAGGAAACTCATGGAGCTATCTCTTCCAACGGATAATTTTTCAAGAGTGACCTTGGTGTCTGCCTATAAATACTTGTGACCCTCTACATTGAAGGTTACGAGAAATTTGTAAGCAACTCAAGAGCTCAAACTTATTATTGCAAGTTGAAGCACTCGAAAACCCAAGAATTTCCCAAGTGCTTTACATTGAAGAGAGCTCATTCACTAAGCCTAGTTTTGATAAGATATATCCAAAGCTTAGTAGAGATATCCTAGCCTTTGCATTGTACTTAATTGTAAAGGATATCTCATCCTAGTTGGAAACCAACCAAGAAACCCCAAACCCTTTGTAAGGTAGTTTGAGTGTGATTGTTGGTGAGTTGGAGTTGTAAAGAGTTAGTAAACTACAGAGGTAGTCAGAAAACTCTAGAGAAGAAATGAGTAAACTATCTTGGATAGTCAGAAAGCTTGTGTGTGTTTTGAGTAAGTAAACTACAGAGGTAGCCAGAAAGCTCAAAATAGAAAGGTTAGTAAACTACATAGGTAGTCAGAAAACCTTAGGAAGAAGACAGGTTAGTAAACTATAGAGGTAGTCAGAAAACCTTAGAAAGTAGAAAGGTTAGTAAACTACGGAGGTAGTCAGAAAACCATAGGAGGTGATTAAGGAATTTCTCTGAAGAGTCAGAGAGAGTGGACGTAGGAGCTTGAGTCTCTGAACCACTATAACTTGCTGTGTTATTTGCTTTCTGTACTGCATTGATTAACTGTTGCATACCTTTAAACTGAAAGCATATTTTCACTGATATTCAGTTGGAATCAATCCACTGAAGTTGCATCGAACTGAATCACAGCCTAATCACTATTCCATTAAAAGGAAGGTTTTCAGCAAAGCATAAAACGAGTATAAACTTAGGGCCAACCATTCCGCACATCTGAGTAGCTTTTCAAGCAACTCAGTATCTCTGATAACTCAGGCTCAGTTGGGATTATCTGAGGTTTCTGAAAGCAGCTCAGGATCACAGTCTCAGGTAGACTTTGACTCAGGGCGATCTGTGCTTCTCAGGGCCAAATCATCAGGACAACCTGACCCATCTGACCTCAGTGAAGAAAAGTTTTAAAATCACTGAACACGTGTATTCCCCCCCATACAAGTGTAAGACTCGTTTGCACCAGGACCAACACAAAGCAATAGTTATTAATTCCACACGATCCTATTTAAGGAACGGGGATTAAGAAATAACTAACCACTGAGGTCTAATTCTTCTATATTCAGTTCTGAAGAATTTATCCTCTTGTAGGTCCTATTCAGCGCATCATAATGCACTAGTGCAATCTCTTGGTCAAGACAAGCTAATATGAGCCTTACACTTCAACTTTTCACGATGGATCGTTCATTTCCATCTAGGTTGTGAATTCTGTACTTTTAGTTACAAGGGACTGTTAATTTAATCTTTTGTGATCTAGTATCACTAAATTAACTACAATGTAACACGTACTATTTATTGAACAGTTATGCAGTAAATATATGTAACATTCAATGATATTTAAAGCAACAGTGATAAATAATTTATTTCAGCAAATAAGACAGAAATTCAGTATGGTTATACAAAGTAAAAAACATACTTTCCAGTATAACCCCAACATAAATACATTGCACTATCTTCAAAAGAAGATAATAGAGGATGCTGCAAAGTGAAGATTAAAGCTAAATATTCAAGCATCTTCATTCAAGAACACGGGGCATTAAATATCCAAATTTACCCAAGAGTGTTCTTCATCATATCTAAGCATAAATGTCATATTATAAGCTTAGAGAGATTCTCCCAACCTTAGCTTAAAGGCTAAAACAATGTAAGGGGAAATCTCACCTAGTTGGAAATAACACCAAACTCATACCCCTTATTGAGAGAGAATTAGTGGTTAAGTAAGGTAGTTACGTAGGCAATCCCGTGAGGGAGATAAGTCCCGGGGGAGTGAGAACTCATTAAACATCTATAGGCAATCCCGTGAGGGAGATAAGTCCCGAGAGAGTGAGAACTCATTAAACATCTATAGGCGATCTCGTGAGGGAGATAAGTCCCGTTGAGTGAGGGCTCCATAAATATCTGTTGGTTAAGAATGTGCCCCATGAAGGGAAGAGTGGATGTAGGAGTTGGACTCCGAACCACTATAAAAATATGTGTATTCTTATTTGCTTTCATATTAACTGTCATACATACTTTAGCAAATCTGCATAACACATTCGCAAAAATTAAGTCACCTCCCATTGAGATTTTACGAGTTTTAAATCGGGTTTTTTCGGGACCAACAATTGGTATCAGAGCAGGAGTTCAAAAGATCACTTTTAATGTGACCACCTGAACTGATCTTTTTTGTTAAAACCCATTTATTTTAAAATGCATATCTTTCATAAAATTCATGGAGGTTGACAATCATCTTCTCATCATTTTTTTTTAAATGCATCAAATACTCTTCATCATTTCACTTGTTTAACTAACACTGTTTTTCTCATATATTTTTTTGTTAGTTAGTTTTGGCATCATGATCAAAAAGGGGGAAATTGTTGGGATAATTTTAGTTTTGATTATTATGCCAAAACACCTTGTAATAGGACAAACTAAGTTGTATAGAAAGCTTGCGTTTCTAGACTTAGTTTTATTCTTACAGGTAACAAGTTGAAGGGGAACTCATCAAGAGAAGACGAGGCTGATCAGAACGAGAGGAGACTGATGAGTTCCATATAAACTGATGAGCTGAACAAGAAGAAGCATGCTGATTTGTGAAGAAGAAAAGCTTATGTAATCCTGTGCAGAAATCAGAAATTAGGCGAGAAGAAATCAGAAATCAGGCGAGAAGAAATCAGAAATCAGAAGAGGAAATCAGAAAACTGCAGTGCTGCCTGATGCATCTGACTTGATGTCATGCTGCCTGATGCAGCTGACCTGATGTCGTTCTGCCTGATGCCGTGCTGCCTGATGCAGCTGACCTCATGACGTGCTGCCTGATGCTGTGCTGCCTGATGTCGTGCAGTCCAGATGCAGTGCTGATGCAGTCCAAATGCAGTGCTGACCTGATCTGCTGTACTAATCTGATCTGATCAGGCGACAAGAAATCAGCAACCAAAAATCAGGCGACCAGAATCAGAAGAGATGAACAGTAATCAGGCGAGCTGAAATCTGATCCGTTAGACACACAAAAAGTTGTCAAATAAGAAGATGACAACACATATATGGATGTGACATAAAGCTGCAAGCAACAGTGCAAAATGAAAAAGAAAAGCTGGAAGACTATTAGTATGGATTTGAATTTACTCTCCAATGGTAATATTCAAATCCAAACTATAAATACATTGCACTATCTTCAAAAGAAGATAATTGAGGATGCTGCAAATGTTGGGGAATTAATTGCCCGGATCTATTCGGGATGAATATTTAAATACAAATTTAATTCTAACAATTATTACTAGCATGAATTAATCCTATATTAATTCAAATAATAATTCAACAACAAATCATGCATATAAACAGTTCACATAAATCATACGCATGCGGAATTGCTACGGGTTTACGTGAACTAACCTGTTTGGAATGGCAATGGTCTCGGTTGATAAGAACACACCAAAAAGGATTCCCAAGTATTCCCTAGTCCTTGCTCGTCAATCCGGTGGAAGGAAACTCGCGAACAATTAACAAAAGGGAAAATAAAATATTTGTTGTTGGTCCCGGTAAAAAACCCATGAAATGCGGAAAAATCGTGTAATGCATATAAAACAGGGGTGAGGGCAGAGTGATTCCAGATTTTTGCGTTTTTTAAGCTCATGTGTTGTGTTTTGCTTAATCGAATGCATATGGCAAGTAAGAACATAAAGCAGTAAAGAACACACGATTTTATAGTGGTTCGGAGTCCAACTCCTACATCCACTCTTCCCTATCATCAGGGGCACCTACTTAACCAACTGGACTTAGTTTAACGTTTTAGTCCAACACCCAACAGATGTTTACCGAGTTCACACTCAAACGGGACTTATCACCCACACGGGATCGCCTATAGATGTTTACCGAGTTAACACTCAAACGGGACTTATCTCCTTCATGGGATTGCCTACCCTCCCTTTCGGGATTGCTAGATGTTTACCGAGTTCACACTCACCTACAAACTTATCCTATCAAACTGATTTGGGTAAGGTTTGTTTGGTTTCCAACTAGGTTGAGATTTTCCCTTACATTTGTTTAGCCTCAATGCTAAGGATGGAAAAATCTCTCTAAGCTTAGGATATAGCATTTGTGCTTAGATCTAGGGTAGAACACTTTTGAATATATGTGTGTATTTCTTGCTCTGTGTTCTATGAATGTAGTTGCTTGAATATTTGGCTTTAATTTCACTTTGCAGATCCTCCATAATCTTCTTTTTTTGAAGATAAGTGTAATGTATTTATAGTGTGGATTTAAATATTACCGCTGGAAAGTAATATTCAAATCCATACTAATAACTTCCAAATTTTTCTTTGTCCTTTTTTGCACTTTTTTTGCGGCTTTATGTCACATCAATATGTGTGTTGTCTTCTTATTGGCCACCGCTTTTGTGTGTCTAACTAATCTGATTTCAAATTTCGTCTTATTACCGTTTCGACTCTTCGATTCTCGGTCGTTTGATCCGTATGCGTAAATGGTCTCAGAGAAATCTGGTCCGCAGATTTACGGTCTCTCGATCGGACAAGACAAAGCAGATCGATCGGCCTACAACATCAGTCAAGAAGATCTCCGTCAATCAGATCCGTCACAAAGGTCACCAGACCTGCCAAGAAGATCGGTCACCAGACTGGGTCAAGAATATCAGTCACCAGATCCGTCACCGATCCGTCAAGAATATCAAATCACCAGATCGGGTCAAGAAGATCAGTCACCAGACGGTCAAGAACATCGTCAAGAAGATCGGTCACCAGATCTGTCAAGAAGACAGTCACACCAGACTCAGTCAAGAATATCGTCAAGAAGATCATCGGTCAAGAAGATCGGTCAAATCGACATCATTGCAGACAAGATCAGATCACCGGCCAGATCAAGATTTCTTCTAAAAAATCAGCATGTTTCTTCTTGTTCGCCCATCGGTTTACTCGAACTCATCCTACTCATTCGATCTCGACGCCTCGTCTCGTTCTCTCGATCATCTTCGTCTGATTTCGTGAGTTTCCCCTCAATTTGTTCTCTCGTTCCCCCTCAACTTGTTATCTGTAGATTAGCTTCAAAAATACAAGTTGATAATGTTTTGGCATAATTTATCAAAACTAAAATATTCCAACATTTGTTGCACCACCTTTGTGGATTTACTAATTTTTCCAGCACATGGAATTGTACATTGGGGATGAAGAAATCATTCCCTATTTATAGATTAGGTGGTGGCCGATTTTTCATCATGAAATAGGGAGGAAAAATCTTGTTCTTGATCTCCAAGAAATCTTGAATATATCTCATATATTCTTTTTTCCATAATTAAAATATTCAATAAAAATCCCACCTTCTCTTGTTATGGTTATTTTCGAAAAAACAAGGATAAAGATTCCAAGATTTGGATCTTCTTGAATTTATGAGATATACTTGTATTGCAAGAATACATATCTTCCATAATATCTTTTCAAGAAAATCTTTCTTTCCCTTATTCTTTCAAAATTTTCGAAATCATCATATAAATAACCAAGTGGGAGATTTCTTGAATTTAATGAGATAATCTTGTATTCCAAGAATACATATCTTCATTCCATAACAAAATTCAAAGAAAATCTTTCTCCCCTTTTATTCATATTTTTCGAAATTTTAGGAAAAATAGCAACAAAAATTTATTTTATTTTTAAACACATTTTTCAGTTATTGGACTTTATGTTTGGGCTACTTGAGGGGCCTTTAGGAGAATTAAGATTGGACCTTCTAATGGATCTTGAATTATCAATATTGAGCCACAATATTATTCAAGCCCATAAATATTAATTAATCCCACTACATAATATTGCACTATCCATCTTAACCCATATTACAGTTAATATGGCTCCAGGTTATTATTTCTCGTGTTTAAGATTATCTAGCCCATTAATTAATTCAAGCCACTGAAATAGCTTTCCATTAATTAATATCTTTTGTCCTTGGTTAAGGAACGGTTCAACATTATTATCCATACCGGAAACTAGTTCCACTTGCAAGATTTGGTATGATAAAACTTATGAACCTCCCAAGGGGGAAAATCGAACAAGCGTACTTGCACACGATTCTTCGTATTAAATCTTAGTAATCGCATGTGACCAATAATATTGCCCAAGATATAAAGTATTGAATCTCGTTGATTCTCTACCCGTAATAAGTCAAAGCAATAATTACTAACCACACGCGATCCTATTCAAGGGACGAAGATTAAGAAATAACGAACCACTGAGGTCTAATTCTTCCTAGTTCAGTGCTGAAGAATTTGTCCTCCTATAGGTCCTATTCAGTGCATTAGTCATGCACTATTGTAATCTCTTGGTCAAAACAAGCCAATCTGAGCCTTACACTTCAACCTTTCACGATGGATTGTTCATTTCCATCTAGGTCGTGAATGGTGTACTTTTGGTTACAAGGAACTGTTAATTTAATCTTCTGTGATCTGGTATCACTAAATTAACTACAATGTAACACGTACTATTTATTGAACAGTTATGCAGTAAATATATGTAACATTCAATGATATTTAAAGCATCAGTGATAAAAATTTATTTCAGTAAATAAGACAGAAATTCAGTTTGATTATACAAAGTAAAAGCATACTTTCCAGTATAATCCCAACAATCTCCCACTTATACTCAAAGTCTGCTTTTAAGTATACTACAACATGTCTCGTGTAGTTCCTAATACGTGACATCTAATGTCACCTACACGAACCTAATAATATCTCCCACTTATACTCAAAGCAGATTGGCAACGGTCTTGACACCCATTCCTTCCACATGTCTCTCGAATGTATTCTGAGGCAGACCTTTTGTGAATGGATCTACTAGGTTGTCTTCTGACGCGATCTTTGCCACCTCTATATCTCCTCTCTTAAAGATTTCTCGTATAAGATGGTATTTCCTTTCAATGTGTTTGCTGGCCTTGTGGGCTCTTGGTTCCCTTGAATTTGCAACTGCTCCGGCATTATCACAATAAACAAGATGATTGTCTTTGGGCAAATTCGGAACTACATCCAAGTCCACTAGGAAGTTCTTGAGCCAAACCGCTTCTTTCGCTGCCTCGCAAGCAACTATATATTCGGCTTCCATGGTAGAATCGGCGATGCATTTCTGATTAACGCTTCTCCATGTCATGGCTCCTCCCCCCATGCAAAACACACTACCGGAGGTAGATTTTCTGGAATCTAAGTCTGATTGGAAATCCGAGTCCATGTAGCCGAGTTCTTTTCAGATACTTCAGAATGTTTTTAACTGCCGTCCAATGTTCTTTCCCCGGGTTACTTTGATATCTTGCCACCATGCCAACGACAAAGCAGATATCCGGTTTCGTGCACAGCATTGCATACATAAGGCTTCCGACAGCCGAAGCATAAGGAATGTCTTTCATGTCATCTATCTCTCTCTGTGTCTTATGGCACATTTCCTTGGATAGATGGATTCCATGCCTGAGAGGTACGAAGCCTTTCTTAGAATCCTGCATGCTGAATCGCTTTAAGACAGTGTCTATATATGAAGCTTGCGATAAGCCTATCATCCTTTTCTTGCGATCTCGAGTGATCTTGATCCCAAGGATGTGCCCGTCTTCCCCTAAGTCCTTCATATCAAACTGTTTTGAAAGCCATGTCCTTACATCTGATAACACCTTTACATCGTTCCCGATGAGCAGAATGTCGTCTACGTATAGTACCAAGAATACCAATGCAGTTCTGACACGTTTTTTGTACACACAACTTTCGAACTCATTTTGATCAAACCCATAAGACTTTATTACATGATCAAAACATTGGTTTCAAGCTCTGGATGCTTGTTTGAGTCCGTAAATGGACTTCTTGAGCTTACAAACTAGGTGTTCTTGGCCTTTTTCAATGAAGCCTTGAGGTTGTTGCATATAGATTTCTTCATCAAGACTTCCGTTAAGGAAAGCCGTCTTGACATCCATTTGCCAGATTTCAAAGTCGAGATGCGCAGCAATCGACAAGAGAATTCGGATGGACTTGAGCATTGCTACAGGCGAAGAGGTTTCCTCATAGTCGATCCCTTCTTTCTGAGTATAACCTTTCACCACAAGCCTTGCCTTGAAGGTTTCCACCTTCTCGTCCGGTCCTCTTTTTCTCTTGTATACCCACTTGCAACCAATGGGTTTGACCCCATTAAGTGGTTCGACTAGCTCCCACACTCTGTTATGATCCATAGAACCCATTTCGGCTTTCATTGCTATTTGTCAAGAAACCGTATCCTTGTCTTGGATTGCCTCGTCATATGTCCACGGGTTTGATTCGTCTTGTCCGGGAATCAAGTCCGAGGACTCTCCTATCTCCATGAATCTCTCGGGCTGTCTCACAGCCCTCCCACTACGACGAGGTTCTGGTTGTTTAAGTGTGTCGTTTCGTATGTCATCTTGTACAGTTGGCACTGAGGTTAGCCCCCTTAGCTCATTTAAGGTAATCTCACTTCTGGGTCTTCTTTCGTTCATATAGTCTTCTTCCAAAAATCTAAAGTGGGTGCTTATTACCACCTTTTGATCTTCGGGACCATAGAACATACACCCTTTTGTTCCCTCGGGGTATCCTATAAACAACCTTAATTCTGATCGAGGATCCAATTTTTCAGCTTTCTTGTCCAACACGTAGGCCGGACACCCCCAAATTCTCATGTGTCTTAAACTGGGCTTGCGCCCGGTCCACAATTCTTTGGGAGTTTTGGGAACCGATTTGGATGGCACCAAGTTCAGAATGTAAGCCGTTGTTTCTAAGGCATGACCCCAGAACGACTTGGGTAGATCCGCATAACTCATCATTGATCTAACCATTTCTAAAAGAGTTATGTTTCTTCGCTCTGCAACCCCATTTTGTTGAGGGGTTCCGGGTGCAGTTAGCTGGGATACAATCCCTTCATCTGACAAGTAGTTCAAAAACTCATCGCTGAGGTACTCGCCTCCACGATCGGATCGTAGAGACTTGATACGTTTTTCCCTATGATTCTCTGCTTGACCCTTAAATTCTTTGAATTTCTCAAAGGTGTCAGATTTATGCTTCATAAGGAAAATATAGCCGTACCTTGAGTAGTCATCAATAAAAGTGATGAAATACTCATAACCTCCTCTTGCTTTGATTGACATTGGACCACATACATCTGTGTGAACGATTTCTAACACTTCTTTGGCTCTATTCCCCTTGGCTCCGAATGCCCTCTTGGTCATTTTACCCTCCAAACATGATTCGCAGGTTGAGATTGGTTCAACTTGGAGAGACTCCAGTGAACTGTCTTTTACCAACCTTTGGATCCTCTTTGGATTAATATGTCCCAATCTTAGATGCCATAGAAGTGTCTCGTTCACGTCTGATGAACGTTTTTTTTATCGGAAACAGTTGATGTGTTATAGGATGCATTTCGTGAGTGGTGTGCAAAGTTAATTGTATAGAGATTATTCGACAACGTTCCATGACAGATAAATTTATCATAAAGAGAAATCGTAACAACTTTATCAAAAGTAACCAAATATCCATCAAGGTAAAGTTTAGAAACCGAAATTAAATTCTTTCTAAAACTAGGAACGTAAAGAACATCTCTTAAAATTAAAACTATGTCTTCAAAAGACAGGTGCACTTCTCCCACTGCTTCAGCTGCCACTCTCGTAGCATCGCCCAGTGTGATGAGGATCTCACTCCCACTAAGTTGTCGGGTCCGCTTGAACCCCTGTGAAGTGAAACAAACATGATCAGTGGACCCCGTATCCACCACCCATAAATGGGAGGCATACGCCGCTAAGCAAGTTTCAACAACTAGTGCGTGAGAATTACCTTTCTTTCCATCCCTTCTGGGTTTGGAACAGGCTGCCCTCCAATGTCCATTTTCACCGCAGTTAAAATATTTTCCTTTTGGTACTTTCTTGACACCAATCCAGCTAGCTGTCTTTCTCTTACTTTTCTTAGTGATGAGTTTGCTTTAGATCTGACCACTTTCCTTTTCTTGAGTCTTGCCTTCCATTGGCCTAGAACTTGAGAAAAGACTTTTGGTCACCAATGCTTCGTCTTTCTTTCCTAAATGCTTCTCTATTTTCTCCAAGGCTTCTTGTAGAATGTCCATAGTAAACATGTGATCACTCATCACAAAACTACAGTAAAACCCATCGAACCACCTTGGAAGAGTCAGCAAAAGAAATTCGATTTGAGCCTCATCACAATACTTAGTACCGAGATAAGCAAGTTTATCAAAATGACATTTTATTCTGAGAACATGCTCCCTTACGGGTGTTCCCTCAGCCATCTTTAGTCTGGCCATGTCGTCATTTTTAAACTGATTGATCATGCGGTCTTTTGTTAAAAACATTTCTTCAAGACTTTGTATAATTTCTGCAGCAGACCCAACACCTTCATGAATGTATCTCAAATCATCAGACAGTGAAGTCAAGATTACACGTTTCATGGGTTCATTGGCCTGCTCCCAAATATTATACAAGTGCCTTTCCGCATCAGTTGATCCATCAGTAGGCATACGGGGCTTGGGTACATCAAGAACCCAATGATGTTCTTGTGCCGGTAGGACAAAACTCATATTCCGTTTCCAAACAACATAGTTATCACCAGTTAATTGATGTTCTTTGAGTGAATATAACAGTGGATTAAAAGGTTGCGACATGATGAACTGAAATAAATAATAATATGCATAAGCACAAATATATCACAAAATTCGATCACATGTTTCATATTAAAATCTCAAAAAAAATATGAACATGCATCAGCCAACATCTCAAAACAGTTTAAATAAGCCACGTGGGGTGGGTCATTATTTAAACACATTCAAGCAGGTTACAAACAAGAGCAGTTACAAACATTTAATATCTAGATTAATAGTTGGCTCCCACTTGACCAATATAAAATTGACAGGGACTTCGGGGAAGTATATGCATATCAATTTTATACCTAAGTAATAACCATGATTAAATACAGAATTATTATTTCGCTTTGAACGAGCCTCGTGGGGAGGGTCATCGTCGCCACTAGTAATAATCCACAATCATCCATTTGGAATTTATTCATGTGAAAGCTATCTTTTGGCCGTCCCGTGGGGGGAATTTCTCCAAAAGAATTCACAAATAAATAAATCATGGAGGTCAAAATTAATTCAATTTTATTATCTGTAATAAAATTGTCAATTAATTGTTTAAGCATACTTAGTAATTTTCGAAAGTGAGATTTTTCAAAACATTTTCTCATGCATCGCAAATTTAAACACAATTTAAATAAGCATAAAATAATGCATAAACATCAAAACAAAATTAAACACATTGGGCACATATATCCAATTGTCACGGTTAATTTTTGTCATGTCTTAATTTTGAGAAATTGTCTTCTTCGCCATCATTATTCGTCTCGAAAGGTTCGCCACGTCAAGTAACTTCATCGACCAGCTCGTGGGTCGGAGTGCCCGCCTAGCACTCCCCCGGCCGTGTCGAGTGGCGTTCGTGCGCGCGCCGAAGCGCCCGGTGCATGTCGCCCGGCGGTGCACGTCTCGTTCGGCAGCCCTCGGCGGATCTCGGCAGGCGTCGCGCATTTCAGCGTCGCCCGCCCATGCCGACTGCCTCGCGTGCCGCCTCGCCCGCGTCAGATTGCATCCGCGTGCCTTTGGCGTGCCTCCGCCTCATCTGCCCACCCGATCGCGCCGGTGTTGTGCGTGCCCATGTCTTGGTCGGCGCGATCCATGCCTCGCTCGCCCTTGGCCTTGCCCCACGCCCGCGCCCGGTTCCGGATCCATTCGTCTTTAATCCATCATCTTCGTCTTGGCTCACGATCCGGTTGCAATTTATTTACGATAAATAAATAAACCTAGATCTAGACTAGTCTATTACATTGAACGAATCAAACAAATCCTAATCTACTCGTGGATTTTCTCACGAGGCAAAACGAATTCGAAGGAATCGAATTAAAAACCACAATTTATATGCATAAATCAACACATTAAATTCCATGACAATTGGATACCTGGAAAAAAGATCTAGCAATTCTACTATCCAATTTCAAATTTAATGTCAGCGAATTAAATTACAATTTAAAATTCAGAGCCCGAAACCGAGGCTCTGATACCAGTTGTTGGGGAATTAATTGCCCGGATCTATTCGGGATGAATATTTAAATACAAATTTAATTCTAACAATTATTACTATCATGAATTAATCCTATATTAATTCAAATAATAATTCAACAACAAATCATGCATATAAACAGTTCACATAAATCCTACGCATGCGGAATTGCTACGGGTTTACGTGAACTAACCTGTTTGGAATGGCAATGGTCTCGGTTGATAAGAACACACCAAAAAGCCTTCCCAAGTATTCCCTAGTCCTTGCTCGTCAATCCGGTGGAAGGAAACTCGCGAACAATTAACAAAAGGGAAAATAAAATATTTGTTGCACCACCTTTGTGGATTTACTAATTTTTTCAGCACATAGAATTGTACATTGGGGATGAAGAAATCATTCCCTATTTATAGATTAGGTGGTGGCCAATTTTTCATCATGGAATAGGGAGGAAAAATCTTTTTCTTGATCTCCAAGAAATCTTGAATATATCTCATATATTCTTTTTTCCATAATTAAAATATTCCATAAAAATCCCACCTTCTCTTGTTATGGTTATTTTCGAAAAAACAAGGATAAAGATTCCAAGATTTGGATCTTCTTGAATTTATGAGATATACTTGTATTGCAAGAATACATATCTTCCATAATATCTTTTCAAGAAAATCAAGAAAATCTTTATTTCCCTTATTCTTTCAAAATTTTCGAAATCATCATATAAATAACAAGTGGGAGATTTCTTGAATTTAATGAGATAATCTTGTATTCCAAGAATACATATCTTCATTCCATAACAAAATTCAAAGAAAATATTTCTTCCCTTTTATTTATATTTTTCGAAATTTTAGGAAAAATAGCAACAAAAAATTATTTTATTTTTAAACACCTTTTTCAATTATTGGACTTTATGTTTGGGCTACTTGAGGGGCCTTTAGGAGAATTAAGATTGGATCTTCCAATGGATCTTGAATTATCAATATTGAGCCACAATATTATTCAAGCCCGTAAATATTAATTAATCCTACTACATAATTAATATTGCACTATCCATCTTAACCCATATTACAGTTAATATGGCTCCCGGTTATTATTTCCCGTGTTTAAGATTATCTAGCCCATTAATTAATTCAAGCCACTGAAATAGCTTTCCATTAATTAATATCTTTTGTCCTTGGTTAAGGAACGGTTCAACATTATTATCCATACCGGAAACTAGTTCCACTTGCAATATTTGGCATGATAAAACTTATGAACCTCCCAAGGGGGCAAATCGAACAAGCGTACTTGCACACGATTCTTCGTATTAAATCTTAGCAATCGCATGTGACCAATAATATTGCCCAAGATATAAAGTATTGAATCTCGTTGATTCTCTACCCGTAATAAGTCAAAGCAATAATTACTAACCACACGCGATCCTATTCAAGGGACGAAGATTAAGAAATAACGAACCACTGAGGTCTAATTCTTCCTAGTTCAGTGCTGAAGAATTTGTCCTCCTGTAGGTCCTATTCAGTGCATTAGTCATGCACTAGTGTAATCTCTTGGTCAAGACAAGCCAATCTGAGCCTTAAACTTCAACATTTCACGATGGATTGTTCATTTCCATCTAGGTCGTGAATGGTGTACTTTTGGTTACAAGGAACTGTTAATTTAATCTTCTGTGATCTGGTATCACTAAACTAACTACAATGTAACACGTACTATTTATTGAACAATTATGCAGTAAATATATGTAACATTCAATGATATTTAAAGCATCAGTGATAAAAATTTATTTCAGTAAATAAGACAGAAATTCAGTTTGATTATACAAAGTAAAAACATACTTTCCAGTATAATCCCAACAACAAAGTGAAGATTAAAGCCAAATATTCAATCATCTCCATTCAAGAACACAGAGCATTAAATATCCAAATTTACCCAAGAGTGTTCTTCATTATATCTAAGAATAAATGTCATATCATAAGCTTAGAGAGATTTTCCCAACCTTAACTTAAAGGCTAAAACAATATAAGGGAAAATCTCACACCAAACTCATACCCTTTCTTGAGAGAGAATTAGTGGTTAAGTAAGGTAGTTAAGTAGGCAATCCCGTGAGGGAGATAAGTCCCGAGAGAGTGAGAACTCATTAAACATCTATACGCGATCCGGCCCGTGAGGGAGATAAGTCTCGTTGAGTGAGAGCTCCATAAATATCTGTTGGTTAAGAAAGTGCCCATGAAGGGAAGAGTGGATGTAGGAGTTGGACTCCGAACCACTATAAAAATACGTGTGTTCTTATTTGCTTTCATATTAACTGTCATACATACTTTAGCAAATCTTCATAACACATTCGCAAAAATTTTAAAGTCACCTCCCATTGAGATTTTACGAGTTTTAAATCGGGTTTTTTTGGGACCAACAACCTTCAGCTTTCCTCTGTCAAATACCATGAACCTTCCATCCATATCAGGGATTTGAGTACAAAATTTACCTAATGAAGTACGGAGAAAGCGCGAACGTCCTTCGTAAGCAGAGGCGTAAACAATGCAAATCGAAAGAGACAAAAAACGAGTGAATTTTGAGAACGGAGAAAGACGGCAGACGACAGCGAAAGGCGCAATCCGACAGCCTTGGTCAGTGGTGATGACGACGAAAGACGGCGAAATACAAAGGATGGAAAGGAATTTGAAGAAAATGAAACTGAAACAAATAGTCATAAAAAGGGTTTATCCGTAATTTGTTTGATTGGTCAAAGTAGTGAACGGGTCTTATCATGATAATCCGGTAAATGGACCTTGCAAATTGAATATGGGTCAAGTATAAGACCCGTCTCATGTATGAGACCGTCTCATACAAGTTTTTGTCTTTTATCTCTTGCATAATAGAAAAAATATAATATTAAAATTAAGGGTTAATTCTAAATAAATACACGACCTTTAGACCAAATATCAATTTAATCACGACCTTCAAAATTATTGTATAAAAGTCTAACCTTTGATGTTGTTGCAAATTAATACATGTTTTCTTCCACCGGCCGTGAAGAGACGATGTGGCTCACCGAAACTATTGTTTTTATTATGTCAGACTACACGTAGGATGAAATGTCTAAATAATAAATATAAAAAATATTAAAAAGGTGAATTAAAAACAAAATAAAAAATAAAATAAATAAAATCTAAAAAAATAAAATAAATTATTTAAATCTAAATTTCAAGCCTTAAAAACTAATTCTCGTCGTCAATGTTTCAAAATTAAATATATTCCCATGTTCCAAAATTAAATGTAATCCCTTAGTTTCTCTACCCCATTCAGTCCACCCATTGTTTATTGACACTCTGATGCGAATAAAGGAAGAGAATTAAAGAACGCGTACAATCGGGCGAGGCGGGCCAAGATAAGGGCGGGCCAGGTGGGCCCGAGTCAATAGGCAGCAGCAGTGGGACAAAAGGCAGTAAAGTATAATCTGGAAGAAAGTTATTGTCCCAGAATTATCAGCAAAGAACGAGTCAAGATTTGGCAAGATTAATTACAAGATTTGAAAATAATATCTCAGATTTATTTAGTTAATTAGTTTATGTTTATTTCTTTATCTTTTAGTCAATCTTTAGTGTATCTCTTAATTTTGAGTCGGCTAGATAGGTTGTGAGATTCGGACCTTTTGGACGAATCCAGTCTTTTTTGTCCTATAAATATTGTAGGGCGTTTTTCTTTGTTTTTGAGGTTGAATATATTGAATTTACTCTTTGACAACTTTGTCAAAACAATTGTTTCTTGCCAACCTACGTTGGGGCGACAATTGTTATCGTTCTTTGCTTATTATTTGTGTTTTGCGATCGCGGTTCTCATCAAATTGGTGCTTTCATTGAGAGTTCGAGAATCGCGAGTAGAATACACACGATGGCAGGAACTCATAAGGAAAGGATTGAACTCTTGGAGACAACTGTGGTGAATCTAGGCGTCAAGTTTGATGCGATGGTTGTGACCATTGCAGATTTGTCACGCCAGGTAGGGAAACTCGGGGAACGCCAACGGGAGAAGAAGAATGACACGAACAATTCATCAGAAGAGTGCACGTCATCTGAATCAGATTCCGACAAATCGAACTCGACCCATCAGGAAGAAAATGATGATCGGGGAAGGGACGAACGATGAACCAATCGACCCAAGCTCACGTGTCCGACCTTTAAAGGGGACGACCCGGTTTCATGGCTAAGTCGAGCCAACCAGTACTTCAATTTGCATGATATCAAACGAGAAGATAAGGTACGTTACGCTGCATATTATATGGAAGGAGAGGCTAATATTTGGTGGCAATGGATTAGCAGGGTATATCGCAAAAAAGGTCAGATCGTTCGATGGAAGGATTTCGAGAAGGAACTCATGGCGAGATTTGGGCCCTCCGATTACACCGATTATGATGAGGCGTTATCCCACATCAAGCAAACCGGCACCTTACGCGAGTACCAAAAGGAGTTTGAGCGCATTGCAAGTAGGGTGCGAGATTGGCCAGAGAAAGCGCTCGTGGGCGTGTTAATTGGCGGGCTGAAGACGGAGTTAGAGATAGAAGTGCGAGTCTACTGACCTAAGACTTACCTCGATGCGATTGAAGTGGCGCGATGATCACCTAAGTGCAGCCAAACGCAACCCGCGAACTGAAGTGCGTAGGACAGGAGTGAATCCTATAGAAATTCGTGGCGGAGGAGTCAATACAATCGGGGGCAGCAGCACTAACCCAAGATCGAACACATCAGGGGTAAGGCGCCTATCATGGGAAGAGATGCAAAAACGCCGGGAAAAAGGGTTGTGTTTTAATTGTGACGAGAAGTTCATGCCGGGGCATCGGTGCAAAACAACTCAGGCGTTTTTAATCGAACCTTTGGAATATGAGGAGGGCGAAGAAGAGGAACCAGACGATAGTGGATCCACGGAGGATGTCGAGATATCCGTGCATGCGATCACCGGAACCCAAGGCCCAAAGACGATGAAGATGGAAGCATGGGTTAAAGAGCGACACGTTATTATTCTCATCGATAACGGATCTTCGCATATTATTAATCGTGATATTGCTGAAAGTTTAAACTTACAGGCTACACGCGTTGATGCTTTTAATGTCAGGGTTGCGAGCGGAGAAAGCTTGAAGTGCGACGTCTTGTATAAAAGCATACCCATACGAGTTCAGGGAGTAACCATCACCGCTGATCTCTACGCACTTCCACTAGTGGGACCCGACATTGTGCTTGGAGTACAATGGTTAGAAGGTTTGGGGCAAGTAATTTCAGACTATGGGAAGGGTACCATGCAGTTTAAGTGGGGCGATGGAATGGCAACTCTTAAGACGGGGGCGGACACACCTGCAAAAGAAGTCACGCTTAAGAGCATTGAACGCATGTGGAAACGCGGTGCGCGATGTTATGCGATTCAGGGCGAGCCAAGTAAAGTATTGGCGATCAAGAATGAAGGGCAGTGGTCACAAGAAATCAGCGCTATATTGGAAGATTTTTCAGAAATTCTTGAAACATTACCCCCCAAGAGGACATTCGATCATGTGATCAACCTCAAAGACGAATCTCAGCCCGTGAACGTACAACCCTACAGTTACGCGCATTTTCAAAAGACAGAGATTGAGAAGCAAGTCGGCTAGATAGGTTGTGAGATTTGGACCTTTTGGACGAATCCAGTCTTTTTTGTCCTATAAATATTGTAGGGCGTTTTTCTTTGTTTTTGAGGTTGAATATATTGAATTTACTCTTTAACAACTTTGTCAAAACCAATTGTTTCTTGCCAACCTGCGTTGGGGCGACAATTGTTATCGTTCTTTGCTTATTATTTGTGTTTTGCGATTGTTGGGAAATTTATAGTTTTGATGAAAAGTTCCAAAAACACATGTAATAGGACCAGTCAGACCTGTTAGCTGACTGATGTTTCCATTACTGCTATAGGAGACCAGTTGATAATGTTTGTATAAAACAACTGATGTAATAGATAGGTCACATATTGAGGGGGAACTCAATATGTATAGGTCAGATCTGAAGAAGTTCGATATCCCATGAGAGCGAACGTTAAACCGTAATCTAAAGATCGATCGAATCGATCTAGTCGATAACTCAGCAGGTCATGAAGCTCAAACCTCGAATACTAGAAGATCGATGACTTCCGTAAGATAAGACCGTAAGACCTACATCACCGAGTCACCAAATGAAGCTAAGTCAACAGCACCGTAGACTCTATCAGTAGATCGATCGATTCGATCGATCAAATCACCATAAGATGAAAACCGATGTTTCATCTTATCATACGCTCGCGATCTAAACAAGAAGAATACCAACCTTAGTTGGAGGAACAACACCGCAGCAAGGCTTCCATCCAATAAGGAAGAGACACGATGAAACAGAGCTGACATCATGGATTCGATGTTGCTTTCTCAAACGGCTATAAAATAGACATTCACGCCGCCATGCCGCTCTCAAGACGCGTCACATCAAGCCCGCAAGTTCATTTAAAATAGCCTCAAATTCAAATTGCTCTCCAACGGCTCTTTGATTTCAAGGTCTATAAATATGGGATCACACTTCAGAGTGAAACACGGAAATGCTTGGACAAACAACATAATCAAGAAGCTCAAACTATAGTCGATTTCCCGCATCGAAGAACACAACAACAACAAGCTTATTTTATATTGTGTTCATCTCATAAGTTCTTAGCAAGAAATCTTTTCATCTAGCTATTAGGTCATGCTTATGCATGCGAAAGATTTCATAGTTGGAACTTAAACAACCTTACCCAAACCCCAAGTTAGGATAAGTTGTTTAGCAAGATTCGATCTAGGGTTTCTAGTCTTGATTTACGGGATCGGTTGAGGAGAACTCTTAAAACATCTGTTGGTGTCTTGTGTTGGACTAACACACAAAACTAAGTCCAAATCGGTTAAGTCGGTTAAGTTGGTGCCCTTTGTGAAAGGGAAGAGTGGACGTAGGATTCGGGTTTGTCCGAACCACTATAAATCTTGTGTGCCTCTATCGCTTTGATTAACCGCTCTCACATCGCACAATCTTAAAGCGCATACATATTCTAAGTTAAGATCGAGATAGCACCAAGCTTCGATCCGACGGACTGATATTTCGGTCATCCGATTAAAAAGATAAAACTTGGAATCGATTTATACAAACCGGTTTTTTCACACGGGTAAAACTTAAGCTTCCGACACATCGCTTAATCGATAGTTACCGAACCGACTGTTTTTCAGCGCTCAAGAAGTTGGCTATCGACAAAACCGATTCACTTCGACTCTGATCAAAGCATCCGCTCTCACACCGACCGCACGAAAAGTTTTTCGTAAGTCTATTCACCCTCCCTCTAGACTTACGCCTCACATAACCCGCTCGGGACCTACAAGTGGTATCGAGCGGTTGGTTCTTCCGACCAATCGACTACAGGTCATTGTGGTCAATCGAATCGATCTTGAAAAACCGTTTTAAAACTCATTCATTTTCCAAAATCACTCAAAGATGGATAACACGTCCCAGATGTATCATGATCTCGCCGGGTTCTCAATCGATGAGTATGCAGATTGGGGCCATATATATGTCCAACCATCTAGGCTCGATCAAGGCGTAATGATGGAAGTCATCGAGAGAGGACCCATCATCATTTACTACGACAATCCCGCAATGGAGGAGATCCGCATTTTCCCACCTGAAGTCTTGTACGAAAAAGCCCAAACTTCGATGGACGCAGAAGAAAGAAAATTGCATACTCGACACCATTGCAAGACATATTATCATGAAAACAATGGATAAGGTCACCAAAGAAAAGATTAAGTATCTCAAATCAAAAAAAGCAATGTGGGATACTCGCCGAGATCTGCGAGGGAAATGAATAGATAAAAGACAAACCGCCTTCAAGCCGAACCGGTGAAGTTCGAGAAACCAAGATGTCGCCAACGAAACCATCAACGAACTCGATGGAAGAATTACAATATCTATAAACAAGCTTCGAGAACTTGGTAGAGAGATGTCCGATAAAGATATCAACTATAAGATCCTAAGGTCTCTCACCAAGAAGTGGGACATGAAGGTCACGGTAATCAAAGATTGCCGGACATTTCAAGAATGAAACCCTAGTAGCTTGTTCTTGAGTCTTAAAGCTCACGAGTTCGACCGATTGAAAGAGGTCAAGTTGATGAAGACGAGGTGCCCAATAAACCTCGACTTCAAAAATCGGGCTGCTTTCAAAGCAACCAAGAAGCGAACAAAGGCCAATGAACCCATTGGAAATATAATAAGTCGAAAGCAGAACAGACGCTCCTGCTTACTGGGAAGCTTGAGAAGTCGACATACAACTTGGTAAGTATCGAAGATTTTATAAGGACTATCAACATAGCCGAGGGGCGAGATAGGAGATCGACTACGATCTCCGTGAAAGAACCAGATCCGATGATCGAGGGATCACAGAGATGAAAGGAAAAGAGATAGTCGACGGGCGGAAATAAGAGAAAATCAATCGACAAAAGAGAAGTTCGCACCACTATCGAAGGAAAGTCACCGATAGGTCATACGACGGAGTGATTCACCCGAAGAAAAAGTTCGGTGGATCAAGGAGCGCGGCTTCAACCGTGAGGAAGCCAAGTCACTATAGCACAGATCGCCTGCACTGACGCCGAGAGAGGGGAAGAAAAGAGGAACAAAAGAGAACAACGCTTATAGAGACAGTAAGAGCCATGGTTGCCGATACGCCAGAATTGACGATTCTTATTCGCCCCGAGGACTCCGGATACTCCTCAGAGAAGACTTCGCCCGACAAGAAGTGCAGCCGACTTCTATGAAAATAAAGATCTGATATTCTCGCCGACGATGATGAACTCTGCTGATGGCCGGGAGGACCAGTCCGAGGTAACCTCCAAACCTCGCTTGCTCGCTTTACACCGCTATCATTAGACACCCGCCGGGAGATTGACCTGCAGCTCTACTCGTGAGCAATTGCTTGAAGATCTCTCCAATGCAAAGAGACACTTATGCTATTGTGGAAGCCGAGAATGATAAGTCGAGGACCGTAAATAATCGACTTTTGTCAAGAAAATGATCTCGAAAAAGCCTCTCGAACTTAGATCACCAAACCGCCGTAAAGGTAATCGAGGAATTTAAAATTCTCGGTTAAAGCTTCGATCAGAAAAGCAGATCAAAGATCGATGGCAATTAACAGACAAAGAAAGGATGACTTCAAAATCCTCGCAAGCAAAATTCGATGAGCTATTCCGAATGCATGAAAGTCCGAAATCCTCCGAGGATAATCTGCGAAGAAAATAGAGGTTTTTTCAAAATCATCTAAAACCGCTCAAGACATGAACGCCTATTTTCGAGTAAAGATTGATAAGGAGGACTTGGCTATGAGAAACCCTCCACATCCTCAAAAGCCCCGATCGATTCATCTCGTAAAGGTGTAATCGCATTTAATTTCAAAAAAGACACACCAAAAGCTAAACTCGTACCTAACCGTAAAAGGAAAACGAAAATGGACCCCAACCGGTAAAGCATCATCACCGAGGAATCAACGGAAGAACCCGGTTCTTCCGAAGAGACCTCAACCCGATCAACAAATCGAGAATCGAAAAAGACAACCTACAAAAGGAAGTCTAATCTGAGACCCACCAAGGTCACCGCCTTTAATAAGCATGCTTCGTAAACCGCGAAAACCATCTATCGAAAAAAGGATATGAATCTTTTGATGGTAGCAAATGCATCTACCCCTATAGTCGAAATTTAGGTCACAGACCAACCACAATCGATAAAAAGAAGACAAACCGAAAAGTTAAATCATAAGTCTTCTAAGTCATCCAAGGTTCACACAAGTAATCATACAAATCGAAAAGCATATAAGGATAAGTATGATTATGTTGACAGTATGGGAGACAAATCGGCCTTCTCGATCCGACCGATCACAATAGAAGTGCTCGTTTGTATGGATCCCCAAATCCAAACCTAACCCCCTCAGACCCAATCCGAAAGGGGTACCTAAAGCCCGATCCGATTGGTTCGGCGCGGGGTCCGCCAACAAAGGAGGTGTGCAAGCAACTATCCGGGTACATCGATAGTGGATGCTCAAGGCACATGACCGAAGCAAACATCTCCTCGCCCTACATAGAATGTAAAGGCCCGCGTGTACTCTTTTTTGGTGATGATAACTTTGGTTATACCAAAGGGTTCTAACCTTAGAGAATGATGATGTACAAGTAACTCGAGTCTCGTATGTCGAAGGTCCGAAGCACAACCTATTATCGGTTTCACAATTCTCGCGACAACGGATTCAAGTGTTGAGTTCTCGATCGATCAATGCACTATCAAGAATCGAAATCACTCAACAGATTTTGCTAACTCGTTCAAGAAAAGGGACGATCTACACAAATGATTGGAAATAGTTGTCCAAGAAATGCGTGCTCGATTGTTAAGAGTTCCAAAAGTAGCGATTGGCTCGCACAAAAAGAATGAGCCATCCGAACTTTAAAACTCTTAATAAGATAGCTAGGATGTCTCTAGTGGAAGGACTTCCGAATGAAGTGTTCTCAAAGGATCGGACATGTCTTGCATGTCGGAAGGAAAACAGTCAAAGCTTCATTCAAAGGAATTTCCTGACCAAAGATCCAAAGCAGAGTAATCGCAAATGCTTCATATGGATCTATTTGGACCAGATTACACCAAATACCTCAACGGACGCAAATACACTCTGTAATCGTGGATGACTATTCCAAGTTTACAGGTTATATTCTTACATAAGAAGAATGAGACGACAACCAAGATACCCGAAAGTTACTAAGAAGATTACAAAATGAGAAGGGTGTCAAATAGTAAAAATCGATCGATAAAGGTACGTAATTTCAACTCTTTTATTACTGATTTTTGCTCTAAGTTTGGTATCTGACATGAAACATCACCGCGAGGACGCCACAACAGAATGGAGTAAATTTGAGCGGAGAAAACGAACTCTCAAAGAAGTTCGCCGAACAATGTTAAATTAACATGCGATACCAAACCGTTTTCAAGCGTATAAATCAACACCGCATGCCATACGCAGAAATGATGTCTCCCCGACTAAGGCTCACTACAAAACACCCTATGAACTATGGAAGGCGTAAAACCTCGTGTTTTCTTACTTCCATGTTTTTGGGTGTAAGTGTTTCATACACAATAATGGGAAAAATCAGGTTGAAGACTTTTGAGGCCAAGTCCGATGAGGGTATATTTCTAGGGTATTCCTCATCTAGCAAAGCTTTCGGTCTACAACAAACTAACCCTAATTGTGGAAGAAACACCCCATGTAGCCTTTGATGAAGCATCTTCTGATCAAGAGAAATCTGCCTCAGAACAAGAAGTACCTGATCTACCAGAACCTGATATTCAGAAAATGGATCAGCTAACGATCAAGGAAAAAGGATCGAAATCAGATCAATTTACATTCCGGATCTAGTGATTCACCGATCAATCGATCCTAAGGTACGAACAACCTGTCGATGAAAAAAAGTCGATTCAAATTTGAGATAAGAAGAATCGAACCATCCGGTTCGGGGGAACTTCGTTCTCACGCGAATGTACATCGAAGACATGATGAGTCCAACATCAGCTGAGACTTGTTCTTATCAAGTGGACCATAACCTTGCACCACTCCCAATCGCTAGTAATAAGATTTTATCAGAAACGGACGATGTTCTCAAAACCGACGCAAATCGTAATGTAGGACACGGATAACCAAATCATCCAACCGATCCGATAATCGGAGACCCGTCCCGATAAAATTAAAACTAGACATCGATTGGTGAAAGTGCCATGTATTGTCATATATGTCTATGAAGGAACCAACTACAATAGAGGAAGCATTACAAGACGCGAAATCGGATTCTAGCCATGCAGAGGAGAGCGAAACGATTCGAGAGAAATGAAGTATGGGAACTAGTAGACACGACCAGTCATCAAGACGTAATTGGCACGAAAATGGATCTTCAAGAACAAGAGAGATGAGAAAAAATGTTATCACCGTAAATAAGGCAAGACTTGTTGCTAAGGGGTATTCACAATCGTCGGGAATTGATTACGATGAGACCTTTGCACCGCCGCCGCCTTTGAAGCCATTCGGTTGTTTAAACTTATGCTTCCCACAGAGGGTTCACTGTGGTATCGATGGACGAAGAGTGCTTTCTTAAACGGGGTACTAGCAGAGGAAGTTTATGTCGAACAACCTCCGTGCTTTGAAAAGAGCAACCAAGTGTATCGTTTAAGAAAAGCTCTTTATGGTTCAAACAGTTCCATGAGCCCGGTATGATACACTCTCTCGCTTCTTGATTGAAAGTGGGTTCACTAAAGGAACAAAGGGACGTAACCTTATTCGAGAATAGAAGATGGAGAAGATATTCGATGGTTCGATTTACGTGATTTACATCATCTTCGGATCTCCTAACAAGAGCCTATGTGAAAGATTCAAGAACCGATGCAAGGAAATTCGAGATGTCCATGATGGGTCGATGAATTACTTTCTAGGTCTCCAAGTTAAACAAAGCACGTAAGGATATTCATCTCGCCAAGCAAAAGTACACTAGGAATCTATTGGCTAAGTTTGGAGTTCAAAATAGTAAGGAAGCCAAAATTCCTATGATGACCGGATTCAAGATGGATCCGTATGAGGCCGGTCGAAAACAAATCGAAAGGAATATAGGGCTCTCATTGGATCTCTATTATACCCGACCGCCAAATAGACCGTATATCACTTTTGGCAAAGAGGGTGTATGTGCGATTTCAAGCAAATCCAATGATCACCCACCTAGAAGCAAAACTAAGCGGATTTTAAGTATCTGAAGGAACAATAAACCTTGGTTTATTCTACCCATCGATGATAATCTAGAGCTTAGTGGGTATTCTCGATTCTCGATTATGGAGGTTGCAAGATCGACGTAAAATCAACCTCGTGAACATGTCGATTCTTAGGAAGTAAGTTCGATCTCGTGGTTTTCAAAGAAGCGCACATCGATTCGCGACATCTACAACCGAAGCGTAATATATGGTCGCAGAAGTCGTTGTTCCCAATCGCTCGCTCGATCGGCCAATGAGGGGATTACAACATTGTAGCTAAAAAACGCACTATTATTCTCGTGATGAAGAATAGTCTTATTGCAATCACTCGTAATCCTGTTCTACATACAAGATGCAAGCATGTGGATGTCGACACCACTTTATAAGAGATCACGTTGAAAAGAAGAATATCAGAATGGAAAAGATTCATACTGATATACAGAAGGCTGATATTCTAACCAAGCCACTAGCTGAGATCAGATTCAGAGATTTATGCAATGAGCTAGGACTTCTAGATCTTGGAGAAAAGTCACCGAAAATGTTTGATGGAATGTTCTCGAAACTAGTTTGGTTAAGAGACTAACCAGATCGAGAGAAAATCGATTGAGTTTGGTATCTTAACTGATCTCAAGAGACTGATAAGCAAAAATCGATCAGACTTATACGCTACCAGATCCAAAGGAACTGATCAGATTTTAGTTTATCAGATTTAAAGTCTATCAGTTTAAAGGAACTGATCAGATTCAAGGTTTATCAGATTAAAGGAAAATGCTCAGTTTAAAGGATTATCTGTTTAAATCAATTTGGTTATAGTATTTCTTTGTGAATCGATTTAGGCGATATTCAACAAGCAAGATTCGTAGATTAAGAGCTAACAATCGCATAAGAAAGGTGAATTTACACAACGATGAAATAATGTAACTTTTCATTGATAAAAACCCGAAGGTGAGGTTACATTACGAGTTACAAGTACAAGAAGACCCGGAGGTCAGTACATAAATGTTAACCAAAATCCTAAACCTATAACCCTAAACCTTCATCCTAACCCCAGAAGTGAAGGAAAGAGAGAGATTTTAAACTCTCATTTTCCCCCACTTAACAAGGGGTGAGAGAGGCTTTAAAGAACAAAATCCCAAAGGCGCAAAAAAGTCAAGATCAAGAAAAATGGAGCGACAAATGCCTTGATAGGATTCTTAAGCCGAGAGCCCTAAAAGGAGAGAGTAGTAGGGCTCTCCAAATTGTTAAATGGAGCACGTGTGCCAAAAAGAGTTGGTCGTCGATCTCATGGGCACATGTGTTGCATATTTTATACCAGACTAAGTCTGATGGTTCTGGTTACGTCATCCAGATAGACACACAAGGTGCATACGGTTAGGAGAAGTGTCTTCTCGGTTTGCAACAAAAGAGATCCGCCCCCACAGGTGGTAGAGAAGCTTTGCAAAGAATCGTATGAAATCGAAGATGATGAAGAAAACAGCAATAAGGGATGCAAGGGGTTGATTTGAGAAGGTGAAACCATATAAAAGGGTGTAAAAGTGTTTGCCGGAAGTCTCACCGGAAACAAGGGTTCACCAAGATACATGTTTCTTACAAAGAAGATAAGTATGGTGAATGGGTGATGTTGTGTAAAACATTGGTCCAATTTATAGAGGCCAAGCAAGGATGCAAATGCAATTTCCATTTCAAGAAGCCTATCCGAGAAATTTGCATCAAAAGGACAAAATGTAGAAATCACGCGATCGATAATTGGATAAATTTACGGTTGATTGACATATCGAGAGATTCGCACGATATTTACGCATGTCAAATCACGCCTACTTAGGGAATAGAAGCTACTACTCAAGACTAAGTTTTGGAAACACTTATCCCAAGAATTGGCTTAATCAAAAAAAAAAATCGATGAGGTCAACCAAAAATCGACATTTACGAGTATGATCGATGAGAGAGATCACCGAGCTTGAAACTCCAACAAATCGATATATCGGTCTATGTCGGAAATATCGGTTGAAGGGGGAACTTCAACCCATCAAGGAGGATCAAAAGGAAATCGACGATTTTCAAGGAAAGATCGGCTAAGCTTGAAGTTTCAACAAATCGATGCAACCGGAGAAGATCGGTTGAAATGATCGGGCTTGGGAAATTTCTTAAGGCTTAGGCGTAATGATTAAGATCAACAAGTGGAATCAACATTGACAAGTAATATTGACCGACACTATATCACCAACCGGACACGATCTCTTTTCTCTTGTTCTTTACTTATTTATCGGATCGTGATCCGATATTATTTGCCCTCATCGCACCCACTACCCTTGTGACGTGTACTCGCAAATCATTTAATGCGACGTGGGGTACATGTATTAACCGCTATTTGATCGTGCTTTTAAATCCAAAAGTTTTTTGACGCGCGCGTTTTCCCCGACCCTACGATCAAAACCGCTAAATCTGAGCGCATAATCTTTTCAAAACGTTTGATCTTCCAAATCTTGTCTTATTGTTCCCTCCGCCTCTATATAAGATTCATCAAACCTTACCAGAGTTTTTCTGTTTCACAAACTTGCATTATTATCACTGAAAAAAACTTCAAATTTTCTCTACGTTTCAAAACGATTTCTTAGAGTTCAAAATCATCTCTGAAAATTTGAATCTGGTAATACTTTTTTTTTTAACTTAATGATGAATCTTTCTTTCCGATAAAAAACGTTGATTTCAAAAGTTGTTTTTCGGAATTTATGCTTCATTGCCTCTTGTTTTCCGCAGTATGATATTGATATTGATTATGCACAAAATTAATGAGTCTATCTCACCTGTAGATGGCCACTCATGGACTAGGAAAGATCATGTGCAACTATGAATCGGCAACGAAGATCTTTGAGGATAAGTTCGTTTCATTTGGAACCACCGAGGATCCCGAATCCATGGAGGTGGAACAAATTCTCAAGAAGGCCGGATCGAAACATATTGCTCTCGCTTTCACCGCAATCCAAAGGATGCAAAGATGAGGCACTACAATTCCCCGCAGAATTTGAGTGTGGATACGAAAAATCCAGAGACGAACCGATATCGTCGGTCAACGGAGAAGAAATCGATCGACAAATGCGACATCACTGCCCTGCTCAAATTTTACCAAAAGGGCGAATCTCACCGCACACTACAGGAGAATGAGGACGAAGAAATCGAGAGGAGCTCTTAAGAGAGGCGATAAACATCGAAAGCCGGATTCATCGTGCCAATGCTCAAAAGAAAGTACAGATCGTTGTTTGACATTCTCAAAGAACGATCATGGGAATCTCATTTAGCCCGATGCTCTCACATCACCAAAATGTACAAAGATGGCAAAGAATAATTGATGGGGCTCGTAACATCAATCGCACGGCTTCCTCGAAGCCATCTTGCTCCAAGAACACGAAAAAATTTGGAGTCAATGAATCCAGCAGTGTCTTTCGAAAAAGAGAATCAAGAATCTCAACAAGGTTGCGCTTATATTGAAGGACAAACCGCCAAGCTACCGAATGGAATCGAAATGGATCAAGTCCTACAATGCCTTCCTCTCATCAACTTCAAATATATATGGGCCACCAGACGATGACAAGGAGCCCACTCCAACAAAACCAAGAAAGGAAAGAGCAAAGAAGCCTCCTCATCCACACCCGGTTGCTCCACGTAAAAAAGAAACGAAAACCGTGAAGGCCTGGAGAAGAGGCCAAAGAAAGCAAAGCAAGCTACCATGACTCTAGCACTAGAAGATGAGTCGAAGAAGAAGAAAGAGCGCCGAAATCGATGCATTTGGCGCAACAAGGAACAGAATCGACAGCAAGCTTCTCAACCCGAGGGCTCGCCAGAACGTTCGAGGTAGAAGCACAAGCGATAAATCTCCTTCTCCTCAACCTCAAGCCGATTCACCGCCGGACTAAAGGTCAGCTGAAAGCATGTCTCTCCGCTAGTTCACCCGCTCATGAACTCCGAACCGGATATAATCGCCACTACAAAGAGAACCCATCGCAGTCGAACCAATCGCATAACTTCCGCCGACTCAAGCACAACCGTAAGCTTCCACATCTCATCCAAATGTAATCCGGACAGATAATTCATGTATCCAGATCAACAAAGACCATCACCGGAAAAATGGTCGACTAAGAATTGAACGAGAGATTGATGAGACGATCCACAACCGGGTCGCCCATCCCGCTATCGAGAAGAAGTCATGGAGATCCTCACCGGAGAGATCTCGAGATTAAAAAGCTTCTCGATCTTATTTTACTTGTTGAATGATGGGTGGTGCGGATGAGTTCGCAGATTTTGACTTCGATATGAGGAAGTCTCGCCAAAGTGGGATCACCAAATGAGCTAATATCCGATAAATCTGTGAAAAGCTCGATCCACAGAAGTTGGAATTGCTTGAAGAAGAAAAGCCGGAGATCGCTCAAGAAGCTCCGAAAACAGACAAATGAAATGGAGAATGCGTGAGTCGCCGATGAAAGTGGAACTGGTGTCGCAGTTCACGACCAACCACCGGAGGCACAAACAATCGAACTCGATCAAGTGATGGATCCAATTCCTACATCTCAAATCACCATCGATCAACTTCGGAGATCGATCATGTCTCAAAGATCTCCGAAAAGAAGAGATTGAGGAGTGCTAATCGATCGTAGACAAATCGGCCTCAAACAAATCGAAGCAATCGAGAGATCGGTTCTCCCAATCCATGACCACCATATTCTGCTGAGCTTACAAAAATCGATTGATGACAAGTCAAAACAATGGATCAAAATCAATCTTCTTTTTTCGACGCCACCGAGAAAAGGCTCGAAGTTATCGAAAGAGAAATTTGACAAAATGATTTGGACACTCTCTCGCTACAATAGAAACCGCCAAGACAGAGCCGACATAACTGCTCGTAACCCAACAACTCAAGCTTTCAGTTTATCTCGCTAAAGATCTAAATCGCATTATCATCAACTTTGGTTCTCGACTTCTCACCTCAATGCGCTTTTTGATCAAACCAAAAAGGGGAAGGATCTCGAGAAACCAACCGACACATCGAAAGATCTCGATTCATACGGATAAGGCCCAGGGATCAATCGCAAAGAAAGGTCACTGCGGTGCCTTTGACATCAAAATCGGACCAAGCCATTCGCACCAGAAAGTCACCGTAAGACAAACTAGTCGACATCTGCCGATAAGGAGCTAGCCAGAAGATTGTCCAAAGAGCAGATGACTGAAGAAGAAAGAAGAGCAGAAAAACTGGCAAAAGCAGAAGGGTTGAAACGGAAGTTCGAATCAAGGGCTAAGAAAGGATTGACTGGAAAATCTGCACCAGAACCTCAGTTGCCGCTAAAAGAGTCGATTTAGATCATACCAAAAACCGCCGCAGACACGCTAAGAGGATTGAGGAATGGAATAAGATCGAAGTGAATGGCTTCTAGATGCCTTTGTCCTTGATCTTGTTCCACAAAGAAGAATCACCGGATGATGAGTTCCTCAACCGTTACGTAATAAATATCCGCACTTTCAAGTATCCGGAAAATGAGGCCAAACTTATGAATGTAAAAATATCTCGCCAGGAGTTTGATATGCTAGTATACTCGAAGAAGGCAGATGGCTCATTTGACAGACTGGCATTTGAGAGATTCTACTTTGACATTCTGAGCAAATCGCATATATAACCGATCAAGTCGCATAACCGATGTCAAATGGAAACTCTATCGATTTTCAACGCTCCACAAGACCAAAGAGAAATGCCGAAGGATACAAGCCCAAGGAGTGAAGAATCGAAGACGCCTAGGATCACCGCTTTTTATATTCAAAACTTTTCGATGTAACATGTAATCAACATACCTAATGAAAAGTTTATTTTTTCTCGATCCCAAGACAAAATCTCTTTGTCTTCCGACACCGCTTTTTAATCGTTTCTATACTTATCAACTGTTTGGTTTTCGTGTGTTTTGGTTTCATCAAAAAGGGGAAATTGTTGGGAAATTTATAGTTTTGATGAAAAGTTCCAAAAACACATGTAATAGGACCAAATCGGACACATTAGGTCGATCGATGTTTCCATTATCGCTATAGGAGACCGGGTTGATAATGTTTGTATAAAACAACTGATGTAATAGATAGGTCACATATTGAGGGGGAACTCAATATGTATAGGTCAGATCTGAAGAAGCTGATATCCCCGGAAGCGTAACGTTAAACCGTAACGCGAAAGATCGGATCGAATCGATCTAGTCGATAACTCAAAGCCAGGTCATGAAGCTCAAACCTCGAATACTAGAAGATCGATGACTTCCGAAGATAAGACCGGAAGACCTACATTAGTTTTGAGTCGGCCAGTTGAAGCTAAGTCAACAGCACCGAAGACTTATCAGTAGATCGATCGATTCGCATCGATCAAATCACCATAAGATGAAAAATCGATGTTTCATCTTATCATACGCCCTGCGATCTAAACAAGAAGAATATCAACCTTAGTTGGAGGAACAACACTGCAAAGCAAGGCTTCCATCCAATAAGGAAGAGACACGTATGAACAGAGCTGATACTCGCGGGATTCGATGTTGCTCTCTCAAACGGCTATAAAATAGACATTCACGCCGCCCATGCCGCTCTCAAGACGCCACATCAAGCCCGCAAGTTCACCTAAAATAGCCCGAAATTCAAATTGCTCTCCAACGGCTCTTTGATTTCAAGGTCTATAAATATGGGATCACACTTCAGAGTGAAACACGAAATGCTTGGACAAACAACATAATCAAGAAGCTCAAACTATAGTCAGATTTCCGCACGAAGAACACAACAACAAGCTTATTTTATATTGTGTTCATCTCATAAGTTCTTAGCAAGAAATCTTTTCATCTAGCTATTAGGCAGCCATGTAATGCAGGAAAGATTTCATAGTTGAACTTAAACAACCTTACCCAAACCCCAAGTTAGGATAAGTTGTTTAGCAAGATTTCGATCTAGGGTTTCTAGTCTTCGATTTACGGGATCGGTTGAGTGAGAACTCTTAAAACATCTGTTGGTGTCTTCGTGGTTGGACTAACACACAAAAACTAAGTCCAAATCGTTAAGTCGGTTAAGTTGGTGCCCCTTGTGAAAGGGAAGAGTGGACGTGGGACGGTTTGTCCAACCACTATAAATCTTGTGTGCCTCTATCGCTTTGATTAATCGCTCTCACATCGCACAATCTTAAAGCGCATACATATTCTAAGTTAAGATCGATAGCACCAAGCTTCGATCCGACGGACCGATATTTCATCATCTGATTAAAAAGATAAAACTTGGAATCTGATTTATACAAACTGGTTTTTCACACGGGTAAAACTTAAGCTTCCGCACACATCAGTTAATCTGATAGTTACCGAACTGATCTGTTTTCAGCGCTCAAGAAGTTGGCTATCGACCAAATCGATTCACTCGACTGATCAAAGCATCTGCTCTCACACGATCAAGACGAAAAGTTTTTCAGAAGTCTATTCACCCCTCCCCTCTAGACTTCTGCCCTCACATAACCCGTTCGGGACCTACAGCGATCGCGGTTCTCATCACACTCCCTCAACCCCTCACTTGTTGTTCTCATCGCAGTTGACCTCCTTAAATTAAATTTGTGAATTGTTTAATGAGATTCGATCAATTTTATAAAATGGATATAAATTTTATTTGCAATTTGAGATTGATTTTATTTTAATTGTTGTTTATTTGATGGTGTAATACTACAAATTTGAAGTATAATTTTTTTTTCGGCAAATCTGAACCAAATTCGCGTATGCGATTTCGGGGATAGGGATTTGATTTGGGGATTTTGTGATTTTGGTGCAAAATTCAATTTTGAGGATTCACATAACTCAAAGTTGGGTGGAGTATGTGGTTTTGCGATTACGAGGGATGTGGAATAATTTAAAAAAATATTATTTAATATGTATCATTCTAACTGACAAGTATACACAAGCTCCGGTGAGCCACATCACCCCTTCACGGCCGGAGGAAAAAAAAATGTGTATCGATTTGCAACAATATCAAAGGTTGGACTTTAATACAAAAATTTTAAAGGTCGTGATTAAATTGATATTTGACCAAAATGTCGTGTATTTATTTAAAATTAACCCTAAAATTAATATAGCTTAATAAAATATTTAGTAGATTACGTAGACTTGTTTAAGATCTAAAAATATTATCACAATTTATACCGTTTAAGCTTCATTGTGAGATTTGATTGCGATTTAGATGAAATGTATAAATATTTATAAATTACATAATATTTGAATAGATAATATATATATATATATATATATATATATATATAATCTTGCATAAATATAATTAGCTATAACTCTTGAAAATCTTTCAAACAATTAAATTTTCTAAAGATAATGTAAAATTCATATTTGGCTAAGATTTCATAATCTATGTATGCATTTGTTTGTCTATGCTTTATCCCTCCCTGATGTGGAATGGAGATTTATATTTAATGTTTACGTATACAATAGACTTTTAACGATAACATTTTCTACAAAAAAGTTCATCGTTTTTATAAGATGTATTATATGTAATAAATATATTCAATATAAATACAGTATGTGAAATTAAAAAAACACAAAATTGTTTAAATAATTTAAAGAATAAAATCAGAGTTACTAAAATCAAAATTGTACTAATTTAAACTTTTCTCCGACGTTTGGCACAGGCCTGGCAAAATCACCTTGATGGTAAGAATAATGAAAAATATTTTTTGTATAAAAGATTTTCACACAGATTCTTGTTATTTTTTTTTAAAAATTGTTCTTCAATCATGATTAATATTTCCATTATGGTTTATCATGTTTCATTCAATTGGATTTTTGTTTATCCATCTGTTGGAGCCTTTAATTTTCAATTTGTTTCAGTGCCTAATGGTTATTGAAGTTTAGATCGTACATGACCTGCTTATCTCACTATGATCCAGGAATGGTTAGGGATGCATGCTTCAACTTTTTAATATGCTCTTTTCTGAACTTTGCCTGACGGATATCACATTACTTGAAGCTAATCAATGCAACCAAGGCTTGAAGTTTTAGACACTGTGATTGTCTCGGTCGTATGTCTTTGTCTACTATTAATACACATTCTTTTGTTTGGAAGAGCCATATCATTTGTTGGAAAAGATTACTTTTGTCATGTCTTATGGGACAAGTAGATGAAATATGAATTCAATCAGGAGGGATGGAGCTTTCTGGCCCAAAGTTATATCCAAATGCTGAGGTTGAAATCTCCCTCATGGTCAAGGATATGCTTGATTCTTCTGATAGAGCCTTCAAGTCCAAAGCACTGGATAGATACAGATCTATCATCTATTGGCGAACAATTCTACCAGGAAGCATGCAAGATGGATGAGAAAGTAAAACGCGGCGATATTTTGATGCAACTCCTCTTGATAATCATCAATTAAATAATTGGCATCTGTATCTGGATTTCATTGAGAGGGAAAACAATATGGACTGGGTAAAGATCTTCGTGCCTCCTTTTTATTTGGCCAGTTATCATGATTTCATCTACATATTTATCATAGTATATTCTACTAATATATTTATGCACAGGCCATGAAACTGTACGAGAGATGCTCCACTTACCCTAAATTCTGGATGCGTTATGTGGAGTTCCTGGAATCTAAACAAGGACGTGAGTTGACTACTTCGGCCCTTGCCCGGGCAACTCAGATATTTTTAAAGGTGCAGTTATGCCTTATTTGTGTTAATGTTAGTTGATTTCTATGCAGGGTTAAACAAATTTATGCATGATTCATCCACTGTCTAGATGCCAAAATACTTTGTAATCCTAAGCTGTTATTGTTATGGTTTATAGCCATGCATTTTACTGGCTTTATCTTTTTATTGTATTTTATCTGGGTAAATGGGGATATATATTGTTGTGTGAAATCAAAATATAGCTCTTACAGTTTTGGATTTGCTCTACCTTCATTTATTCTAAGAATACTATCAATTCAGGGCCTCAAAGTTACTAAAACTATCAAAGATTTTTCATATCAATTCAGGACTTGAAAAATAGGAAACTATCAACGTGGGGCCTGAAAGTAGAAACTATCAATTTAAGACTCATAAATATTAAGACCATATTTGACATTTTATAGTTTATATCCTTATTATTAATTGTACATAATTGTTTTTTCATTTCTACCTTCTTTTCTTATTTTTCCCACTCACGTGAAATTAGTGTATCTTTAATTTCCCTTCTCGGAGCTGATGTACTACAATCATAATGATTATGCAGTATCTGGTGGCCATATCTCTCTAATTCAAGGTTCTTATGAGTATCATCATTGCCTCGAACGTGGATCTGATGATTCTGTATACAGCTACCCTCTTACAAGCTACTATTTTGTTTAGGCAAACATATTAAAAAAGGAAAGAGAGAAAAAGTTGGGGTATATTTGTTAAGGCATTCCTTTTAGTTTCTCTATATTGTGGTGATAAAGTTTTTCCTTGAAGTTGTTAAACTTAAACTTGAGAAAATTGCTGGCTAATTTGAGATTTAATAATCAGACAAGTTGAAAGCCACTTTGGAATTAACCATACATTTTGCTAAATTTATATATTGTTGAGCACCACTATGTTTGTTTTAGATGTAGTTTTGCAAATAAATACAACTGACTTATTGAAATTGAAATTATTTTATGTGTAGCATTTGAAAGATTTTGGTCACCTTTAAATGGATAAAAGTGGCCTGAGATTAATACTCTGTTTTTTTACTCGTTGCAATTATCAATTATAAATTTATATTATGTGGCAGGGCTTGTGCTTATCGATCTCTGCATGGAATTCAGGGATTGATGGTAAGGACCATTCATTGGGTCACGCGAATAAATCGGTGCCATGAGTTAAGTTTTGTTATGGACAAGCTACATGAGGTAACAAACATGAAAACATAATTTTGTTCTAATCATTCGACCTCATTTGGTTTCATTTTTGCATAATAATATTTAAAGCACTCTTAAATAAGAAAAATGAGAAATTATTTACAGGTCTGGTGGATTTACGTTGTCCATGAGTTCTCTTTGAATTGTAATTGCAAGAATACAGATGCATATTGAGCTATTCTTTTACATGGAAAATTAGGTTGGTTAACCTTCAGTGAACATCATATAATGGTAGTCTTTTTTTATAGTAATGTAAGAACACATTTAACTTTAATAACTTGGGTATTCTTTATTATCCGGCATTAGGCATGCATGAAAAGATAATAGATAGTCGTTCATCCCTATCTTATGGACACGCACACATGACACCACATTTAACATAAATAGGATAAAATTTTATACAGCTCTAAGCTTTACAATTTTTAAGACATCGTTAAGCAGACTGACTGTCGTTCTCCTTTGCCATGAAGCATTTTTGTTGTGATACTACTTTACAAGTACTGATTATCTCATATACCATTCTATTATAGTGACTGTTATAACTTTCTGGAATCTGGAGTTGTATTAAAGCATTGGAACTGACAATGGTTAGGTTGGGATATGCAATTTCTTCAAGGCACAAACATGATCAGATGATTATGGATAAACTTTTAATCAATCATAATATATGCCAAAGTTGTTTTTCCTCTTATAGTAGTATCTGAATCCATTTAATCTTAACACCCCACAAGAACTAATATTTGCTTAAATGTCAATATATTTGTTAATTTTGGTAATACTTTTTTTAATTAGTTTCTCTATTGAGCCATTGTTGGCAATTCTTGTATGTTTGAAAATAAATAAAAAGGCGTCCAAGTGAGGTTTGACAACTCGACATGATGCCCTTGATATACTAAATTAAGATAATAAATTATAGGATGTTAGTTTAATAACTACATGTAGTTTATTAGGATGTGTAAAGGTGGCTTTTTGTATGAATGAGAATTTCGTGACGTTAAGTCCTCCTTATACATAAGCTCTAATTTGTCTTCTTGAGGATTTATGTTGATACATCTTTTTCGACAAACTTGATTCTTTTATATGTAATATTGTATGAAATTTATAAGCAACTCCACCACACATTGGTCTCGGAATTGAGACTGATCCCAACCCAACTAATTAAATCATTTGAATCTTCACGCTAATAAGTAGTACAATCTTTTTGAGTATTTTGCTTAAAGTTTTATGACAAGAGTGTGGATTCTAACATTCTTTTGGTTGTGTTTTGTACTTCTGAATCAGCTTTTACCATGCTCCGTTGCACGGGTTTAATGCGAGCGCTATAAAAGCTGATGTGAATAATCCTTGATCTTGAAACGACTATCAAGAAAGTTCTTTCAAAACATGCATTTCCTGTGGCAATCGGAGATTTTGCTTTTGGGTGTATATTATGCATTTTTTCTGTGGTTCTTAAATTGTGTCTAAATTTTCGAGCAATGAAATTGAACAGGTTTTGCCAGATATTGTTGATGTTAGGGATGCGGGTTTTCCACTGTGTTCGGTCGATTGCCCCGTGAGACAACTCAAATTTTATTTTATTCAGATGGGATTAGTTATCTGTTTGCATTTTCTTTTCCTGTTTACCTAGAGAAAATGTTCTTTATTAATTTCTTTTATTGTCCTCCTTTCGTTTCTGTCTTCTTCATCATGTTTTTAATTTCTTCTCTAACATATAACTCCATTAAGATGATGAGTGTTTAATATGGAATAGTGAGTCAGGTTTGAAACCTCTGTTAAACATATGGTCATTCTATACATAAAATCTTCCCGCAAAGTGTTGTCTGTCGTGATTCAGAAGTTGAGCTAAATCTAGGACTTAGCTGTGAGGGATTCTTCAAATAACTCAAATAAATTACATGTTTAAATTAAATTTTGATAAAATTAAAAAGACAAAAAATGACATATTGTAACAGGTGGCGGAACTCCTTGCTGTGGCAATACGAAAGCTGTCATTCCAACAAATTCAAAGCAAAGATTTGATTCTCATAAATTATTCAGGAAGCTGGTAAACTCCTTGCTGCAGCGATATGAAAGTTGTCATGCCAACAACAAATTTCCGCCTTTATCTCCTCAGGTTTTTCTCTTTTTTTTTCAGGATGTTGTTCCTCAAGCATATTAATTTTTAAAAGTGTTTTATTTTCTTAATATGTTACTAATACAATTGAATTACGTAGAAGTGTGAAATGGGATGATCTGCGTTTCTTTCTTTTTGTCACGGATAATCTGAATTTTTTTTTGTGAATCTTGCATAAAAGGATAAAATTATGGTTTTGTTGCATATTTTATGGGATTTGTACGTTGGTATATGAAAAATAATGCTTTATTTTGATGTAATCATTGCATACATTACTAAAATTTGAATTACTTAAGTAATTAAAATATTAATACTTATGAAAAGTTGATTAAGAGAGTTTTGCTCGGGAAACTGGTAAGATAAGGTTTAAAATGTGCAATGGAAACACCATTGAATGACAAATATCCTGAAAATACACGGCCTGGTTAGTCTTTTCATTAATCTTTACATTTTCCATCTTCATTTCTACAAATTAAGACCTGAATTTTTAATTTTCACATTTCACTGAACTTAATTATTTTTTTTAAAACTTTATAGAAAATATAAAGGAATTCAGGATTGTTTGTACCATCTTTATGTGTATTCAATTATATTTTTTCCAATCATTAATTTAGGTTTGTCTTTATATGTGCCCATCATAATGACATGATTAAATGACCCTTATTTTAGTGATCTATACCTCTCACCTTCTAAAACATTATTTCTAGCAGTAAATGTTGTAATAATTGTGTAGTAAATTTATTAACCCATAAGATTTGAAATACACCATTTATATACCTATATTTTCTTTACTTTCACCATATTAATTTACAAATCTTGGTTGGACATCAACAGCAGAACAGTTCACAAGACAAAGGAACAACAACACGTACAATAGAAGGTACATACTTACTATATAATTTATGGCATATTACAGTTTTATTTATCTTCAAGCAACATGAAATTTTCTATAATAATATTGAAGTGCAATTTTTACTTTATTTATTTATCTATTTTTGTATTGGCTCTGGAATTTAGAGAATATACGAAGATATATGTATATGTTTGTAAGATGGTATGTGTTCTATGTATCCTGTGGCAGAAATCACATTTCTTTGGTGATTCCTTTAATCTTGAAAATACTAATGTCATGTGCAAGCTATATTTTTAGTACTTGACTCCGAAACTCATACATCTGTTTGGGTTTGTCTTTTTGCTTTTTCCAGAAAAAAAAAAGAATAATCATATTAGATATGGTTTAAAAACTTCAAATATAGAGAAACACCTATAAGAAATTATCACCTTATGAAGACGATTGAGCAATCAAAGTCAGAATATCAAGAAAAACTTCAAGAGAAACCCACTTAAAAATGAGAAGATTATAGAAACTCTAAAGACGATCTTACTTGATCACGAGGTTTGGTTTTTTTAGGTTATATTTTCGTTTTTCTAACATGAAACTTTTTTAAAAAATTTTAGGGAAGTATTGTTCGGCAACAATATTCAATGACCTAATTAGCAAGTTCTGCAACATTCTTGAAATCAGAGAAAGTTACATTATCCGCAATGGAGACATTATACCAGTGGATAAAAAATTGAAATAATATTCTCTGGTGCAACAAAAGTTAAAGAAACCGTAGATCATATTCCTTTTATGAGGACGACCCTTTTGGTGAACTTCACCAACTTAGATTTTTTTTAAAGGGTAAAGATTGATGAATAAGATTGGTTTGTTCTTTTAATTTGAGTACTATAATTATTTTACTATAAATTACTCCCTCCATTCCTAACTCGATTGAATATTTACTGCGCACATGGATTTTAAGAAAAGAGTTGTTTATTATTATTAAAAGAGGTAAAATTATTTTTTTGGTGGGGGTTAAATTGTAAAAGTAGTGGCATTGTGCAACTTAAATTAGATAATAAGTTTCAATTGAGTTATGGATGGAGGAAGTATATATTAATTATTATTTTATATGTACAGATGTTGTAGGAATGGTAATTAAACCAAACCGACATACAGAGAGGTAAATCCCAGAGTGCACAATCGAAAAAAGTATGTAGTTTCTATGTTACGAACTTCCCGGAGAGTTGGAAAGCAAAGGATCTGGCAAAAGTGTTCTCAAAATATGGCAAAGTGAGGGACGTAATGATACTGAAAAAAAAACAAGATGGGATGGAGATACGCCTTCGCTCCTTTCAAAGAATGTGAATCATGGCCAACATTGGAAATGAACTTGGACAATATTTGGATTGGAAGCTTCAAAGTCAGAACCAACATATCAAAATATGACGATCAAATCGTGAAGTTGGCGGCGAAAATCCAAAAAGAGGGCAGAATAATAAACCCAGCACTGAGAAAGGAAAATGTTAGTTTCGTTGATGCTCTCAGATCAAACAGCCCATGAAAGCAGGTGCAAAAAGAAACTGAGGAACCCTGCAAAGGAAAAAGAGAAATCCAAGTCACAACCAAAAACTCATCGAGAACGTACCAAATAGGAAGAAATGAACTTGAATGGATTGAGGGTGGTGTTGTGGGGACAGCAAAACACCCTAATTTATTGTCAAACACTAGATTGGAAATCAACAGCATGGGCTACGATGAGTTGCACATTTGCCCGAGACCTGGAAAAAAAGCCAAACTGGATTGTGGAAGAGGAGTGTTGGCTAAAAGAGTGGTTAACAAACTGGCGTGAATGGAATTTCCATGACGGAACGTCCGAAGAAACACGTGGATCCAAGTGCAGGGAATCCCTACGAGCCTATGGAATGAATCTTTCCTGCAATGGGTTGTGGTTGATGTGGGGGTAATAACTGAATTTGATCCAGCCACCCTCCTCAGACGAAGGCCATACCATGCCAGATAGGAAAAGATGATTTCACAATCCTAATTTTGGAAGAACCTGCCGCTTCCATGATTAAGGGGTAACAGACAAGACACCTTGCTGTGGAAATTTTAAAGTCCAGCCGGAAAAGACAGACTCCGACGAAGAAGACGGAGAATCACAAGTAGACGAATCGACCCTAAAGCGCCTGGAGGGTAAATTGCTTGGGGAATCAGAAAGTGTACTAAATGGCCCAATCAATGAACATGGGAATAAGGATGATATTAACCCGAGTCTCTTGGAAACGGAAGTATTGAAAGCAGGAGAAGAGGAATTTTTGGGGTCCAAGAATAACATCGATCAAATAAATGAGGCACAGTTTTCGGCACTAGACAATCCCGAGCAGGTCAGTGGAGTTATGGAGACGGGTGGTTACAATAAAGATGCAGGCAAAACTCGATCTATTTTATTTGGCCCAGGCCTTTCAAACTCATCTTCACCAAGCATCAAGTTTGTTTTTCACAACCTACGAAAGGATCTCGAAGTGGTATCCTACGGAGATGGGGAACCCCTGGACGATGGCGATACACACGGCGGAAAGGGGGTAGCAATCGAAGGAGATGGTACGCACAGGGAAGAAGATGTTTCAGTATCACAGAACGACACATTAATCCTCAACAAAGCTGAGAAGTTTAAACGTGCACGCAGAAAGCGTTTGAAAAAATTACAGAGACAGAGAATGTTGAAAAAAGGGCAAAAGATTGGGCAGATTTTGCTGATGGACTCAGTGAATCAGCGGGTAATCGGGATTCAAATAGGAAAGGAAAACAAAAGGCGAGATTGGATAAATCGAAGCGGCGTAATTCTGCGAAAGAGACGACGGGAAGTAACAAAGAAAGAGTGATCGAAACTATGGACCCAGCTGAAATGTGTTGTCTGGGAAAAAAATTGGGGGTGATCAATTCAGAAAATGAAGGCTAGGTTCTCAAGAGGATAAGAGAACTGGAAGATCGAGAGATGGAGGGGAAGAAGTCAGTTACTGATCAAGTTTATTAATGAAGATTCTATCATACAACATCAGAGGGTTGGGGGGGAGGATTAAGAAGCAGGAACTACGTGGGCTAATCGGTAAGTTTTGTCCAGATTTTGCGTGTGTACATGAATCAAAGTTATGTGATCATACTGTGTTGAATCCAAGTATAATGTGGGGGAATGACTTGGATGTGGGATGGGTAGCGTTAGATGCTGAGGGACAATCAGGTGGTATCTGGAGTTCATGGAACAAAGAAAAAATTGAGGTTTTAGATGTGTGGGCTATTGGTGGGGTGGTGGGGGTTGAAGGAAAGTGGGTAAGCTCAGGGAAGATGTTAGGTGTGGTGAATGTGTACGGACCTGGAGAGACAAGAGATAAAATCTGATTGTGGAATGGGCTTTTGGAAAAAATGCAAAACAGTACCATCCTCTTATGGTGTCTAATTGGGGATTTCAATGAGGTTAGAGGCACAAGTGAAAGAAAGGGCAGACAAATATATCACCTGAGCTCGAACTTAAGAAGATTCGAGGAGTTTATGGTCGAGACGGGGCTGATAGATGTTCAACTAGTGGGCAGAAAATATACTTGGTCGAGATTGGACGGAAGATGTTGCAGTAGAATTGACAGAGCACTGGTCTCTGCCGAATGGGATATGGAGTGGAAATCGATAAATCTATTGCAACAGTGGGGGCTATTTTCGGCGCATTAGATAGAGCCCAGGAGAAAAGATATTTATCTGAAGAAGAATGCAAGGAGCTTAAAGAATCCAAGGCTAAGTTATGGCAGTTGAAGAAAGTGAAGGATCGATATAACTTCCAAAAGGCAAGGATTCAGTGGATTCGAGAGGGGGACGCAAATTCGGCCTATTTCCACAAGTGCATAAATCAGAGGAGACGATCAAACAAAATCGATGGTCTAATCATAGATGGAGTGTGGGTGGAAGAAGTAGAGAAAGTGAAGGAGGAAGTTCATCGACAATTTCAAAACCACTTTTCACTTGAGCAAAGGGGACTCTTGTCCCTTAGGGGGCTGATTTAAAAAAAAAAGTTAGTGATATCGACAATCAATTCTTGGTCGGACAGTTCGAGGAAAAGGAAATGAAGGAGGCAGTGTGGGGTTGTGGAGGCAGTAAAAGTCCATGCCCAGATGGCTTCACTTTCAAGTTCATTCAGAAGATATGGCCAATTGTGAAAAATGACATCTTGTTATTTGTCTAAGATTTCCATCAGAATGGGAAAATTGTCAAAGGGGGCAACCCGTCTTTTGTCACCCTGATACCGAAGAAGAAAGATACGATCCAGCTTTCGGACTTCCGCCCAATCTCATTGATTGGGTGCATGTATAAAATAGTGGCAAAGTTGTTGGCTAACAGGTTGGCAAAGGTGGTCAGCTCGGTGATCTCGGACGAGCAAAGCGCTTTTGTTGGGAACAAGCAGATATTGGATAACATACTAATACTTAATGAGGTTGTGGATTTTGTGAAGAGAGGGAAGCAGAAGAGGCTAGTGTTCAAAGTGGATTTCGAGAAGGCATACGACTCGGTAGTGTGGGACTTCATTGATGATATAATTAGAGGGATGAATTTCCATTGGAAGTGGAGGAAATGGATTAGAGGGTGTCTATGCTCTGCATCTATGTCTATCCTCGTGAATGGAAGTCCGACAGGTGAATTTTAGCTCCAGAAAGGCTTCAGACAAGGGGATCCTATATCCCCTTTTTTGTTTCTCATAGCAGCGGAAGGATTCAGTTGTTTGATGAAGAGAGCAGTGGAATCTAGTGAGTTTGATGGGTTGGAAATTGGAGATGGTAAGATACTCGTTAGTCACCTTCAGTTCGCAGACGACACTATTTTATTGGGAAAAACATCTGTGAAGAATGCAAAGGCAATGAAGGGCATCCTATGGATCTTCGAAGTTGTATTGGGGCTAAAAGTGAATTTTCACAAAAGCTCAATTCATGGGGTGAATCTGAATACCCAGTGTGTGGAGAGTATGGCGAAAATACTGAATTGTAACATCGGGAAGCTGTCGTTCATGTACCTTGGGCTCCTGATTGGGGCCAATATCCGACTTCAGGAAACGTGGAAGTCGCTAGTCGACAGATTCAAGAGAAAGTTGTCGGGGTGGGAAAAACGGTACTTATCTTTTGGAGGGAGACTTGTGTTATTGAATTCGGTGTTATCAGTTCTACCTATCTACTATCTATCATTTTTTTAGGCCCCTAAGTGTATATTAAAAACTATTTTGAAACTCCATAGGAAAATTCTATGGGTGGGGTAGGGGGTCGAGTCGAAAAACTGCTTGGGTCCGTTAGGAGTCAGTGTGTCGAAGCAAAAGGTGGGGGGTCTAGGTGTTAGAGACGTCAAGTTGTTTAACTTAGCGCTAAGGTGTAAGTGGTTATGGAGATGGGTGTCTGGTGAGAGGTCACTATGGGTCAGAGTCGTGGAGTCTAGATATGGGTCATTTAGTCATGTGTCAAATTTTGGGGTAGTGTAAAAAAATTGGTCGTTATGGTGGTGGGATATGTATGAGTTGTCGTGGAGTCCGGTAGGGGAGTTGTTTCGTGATAACATGATGTTTGTTTTGGGAAACGGGAGTCGTGTCAAATTCTGGTCGGGCCCATGGGTAATAGGGAAGGGTAGTTTGAGGGATAGTTTTTCGAGATTACTTGAGTTGTCTGTTCAAAAAAATGTGTCAGTTAGGGAAGTTTGGTCGAATGAGTGGTCGTCTTGGTGCTTTTCGTGGGAAAGAGTCTTTAATCCTAACGAATTGGATGATTATGTGGAGTTGTGGAATTGTGTTTGTAGATACACCATTCACTCAGATGTGGAGGACTCATGGCGGTGGAAAGGATCTCAAGATGGATGTTTCTCCACTAAAGATATGTATAATGTCTTAGTGGATGCACTTCCAGCCGAGGATCTTGATCTGTTTCCGTGGATGAAGATTTGGTGGAAGGCTGTCCTATTGAAGGTAGCTGCATTTTCATGGAAAGCTGTACGCGGAAGAATTCCTACAAAGGATAATCTATTGAAGAGGGGTTTGTTAGTTGGCTCGGATACAGGGGTGTGCTCTCTTTGCATGGGGTCGATGGAAACTCCAAATCACTTGTTCATTACATGTCCTGTGGTGTTGCTTGTTTGGAACTCAATCACAGTCTGGCTAGGTAAATCGCTGCTTTTCTCGTCTTCGATTAGGGACCATTTCCTTGAATTCACTCAATCTGAAAAGGGGAAGGTTAAGAGAAAAGTTGTTGGTTTGGTTTGGCAGTGCACTATTTGGAAAATCTGGAAGATGCGTAATGGGTGGATATTCAAAGAAAGCCCGTACACTCTGGACGAACTCATTAATGGCATAAAATTTTGCTCGTGGAAGTGGATCCGATCCCACTATCCAAATTCATTTGCTGTGCTTTTTTCGTCTTGGGATGGACAACCTTTAGATTGTTTACCACATAGTTTGTAACTACTTGGATGTGTACTGATGGGATTTGAGTACCCCTTGTGCTCAGGATCAATATAGTTTCATGTTTACCTTTCAAAAAAAAAAGGAGAGATGAATTCTTGATCTAGATATTTATATGATCTAGAAACATTAATTTAATTAGATTGATTAAAAATTTAATTTAAATAACTTTAAATGAGAATACACGATTTTGAAACGAAATAATCTGGTCATTAATATATATATATATATGAACAAACATTCTTAATAAGGGAATTAGGGGGTGTGAGATATCTATACTATTTAAAAAGTGACAAGTGTTTGGGAAACATTTTTTGCCAACTTTGCCCCTCTATTATTTTACACACTACAAAATAATACATACAAAATTTTCAATTAAGCCCCTTTAGAAATTTTTCCCAAGCACCAACAAAATAATATTGCAAACAAGGGTTTCCATACAAACGGACTCAAATGATAAACACATACAATCGACGACTTCAGTTGGGGCACGTGACGGCTTCAGGGAGGGGAAGGCGCCGGATCGACGACTTTCGATGGGCCACGCTATAGCTTCAGGGAGGGGAAAGTGCTAGATATTAAGGAATAGTTCTTCTACAATATTCTTTAGCGTAAATATTATAATTAGTCAAGATTGATTCCTTTCCTTATACAAAGGTGTTGTACGTGTATATATTGACAATTCCTTCTACTGAATAAAATCATCTCATTCAGTAATTATATCAATTATATGGTATCATTCCTAAGCGATCCTAAATTAACGATTTTCCGCTGAAAAACCTTTCTGCCCTTCTGTGCCCTAGCTCTTGTCGTTCTCTTCCTTCTCCATTGTAGCCACCATGAGCAACTTTGCCACCAGCGATTCCACCAATAATCAGACAAGCGATAATCCCCCAAGACCCGTTGTCACCGTCCCGACATCACTGCAGCATATTCAGAAACTCACGAGGCAGAACTTCGCAAAATGGCGCTCACACTTGCTCGCCATCTTCAATGGATTGGATATCCAGGGCTACGTCACCGGAGAAATATCGAAACCTGCTCGCACATCACCAGAATACAAACACTGGTTTCAGCAAGACCAGTTGGTCTTAGCAACTATCATGGGCTCCTTATCCGAGGAGGTCTCACCATTTGCTTCTACAGCCAAAAATTCCAAGGAGTCATGGACGGCGCTTCATCAGATTTTTGCGAGTCATTCCAGGTCCCGAGTTATGCAACTCAAATCCGATCTAGGGAAGGCCCAGATTGGAAATCGCACGGTGACTGAATTTTTACACTCTCTCAAAGCCAAAGCCGATGAGTTGGCTCTTATTGATTATCCCATGTTCGATGACGACTTCACTATATGCGTCATCAATGGTCTAGGACCTAAGTTTCGCGACATTGTGGCCTCGATTCGGGCACAGCACACTCTATCTCATTTTCGACGTTGCTCGACATGCTGGTGGCCCAAGAACTCTTTGTGGATGGACTCGACAACACCTCTTCTGAGTTGGTTGTCTCTGTCAATTCTGCCCAGAATAATTATGTTGGCCTCTCTCATCAAACATCATCCCAGTCCAACTCAAACAAGAACCGCAATCAGAATACTAATCAGAACAGAGGCAGATTTCGTGGTGGAAACAACAACATGAATCGAAACAATGGCAGGTATAATAACTCGAATACCGATTCTAATCGATCTCCTATTATATGTCATATTTGTCAGTATCCAGGTCATGGGGCTTTAACTTGTCATCACTTGCAAGCCACTGCCAATATGGCTAGGTCGCCAGGCCCGTTTCCGCCACCGAATTCCTGGATGATGGACTCTGGGGCGTCTCACAACTTGACGTCTGATCTTGGCAATCTTTCACTTCACTCTGAATATGATGAACAGATGAAGTGAATTTGACTGATGGTTTTTCCATGCCGATTACTCATACTGGTACATCATTTATTAATTTTCCCAATCGTGCATTTAAATTGGATAATGTGTTATGTGTACCGAAAGCCCAGCAGAATCTTTTATCTGTTCACCAATTTACTCGATCAAATAATGTATCTGTGGAGTTTTTTCCTTCTTCCTTTGTTGTGAAAGATCGACTTACGTGGGCGCATCTGGCTCAAGGCCAATGCAATAATGGTGTTTATCATCTTCGGGCTCCACAACCTTATTTAATGTCTACTGCTAATTTTTCTATGCTTGGTTTGCGTATGGACGTGGCATGCACGATTGGGTCATCCATCTCATCGTACTAGTACTACAGTTATTGCAAGTCATAAACTTCCTTTATTAAATAAATTTGGTGTGTCGGAATTTAGATGTGATTCGTGTCTTTGTTGTAAAGCACATAGATTGCCATTTGGTGCTTCGTCTTTGGTTGTTTTACATCCGTTACATTATATTTATGCAGATGTATGGGGACCAACTTTGATTTCAGTTGATGGTTATAAATATTACCTATTGCTTGTCGATGCTTTCTCGAAATATTGTTGGATTTTTCCCATGAATTGCAAGTCGCAGGTTCGTGGAATTATTGAACGATTTTGCCCACTTGTAGAGCGTCAGTTTGGTCACTTGATGAAGAACTTTTGCAGTGACAATGGTGGTGAATTCATTGCATTACGTTCTTATTTTTCTACCCGTGGGATAAACTGGTTAACAACTGCTCCACATACTCCTGAGCAAAATGGCTTAGTCGAACGTCGTCATCGACATATTGTTGAAACGGGTAAGACATTAATTCACTATGCAAAACTCTCTCTCGGTTTTTGGTCCTATGCATTTCAAGCTGCGGTCTATCTAATTAATAGAATGCCTTCATCTGTTATGCAAAACAAAAGTCCATTTGAATCACTTTTTAAGCAAAAACCGGATTATTTGAAACTTCGAGTTTTTGGGTGTGTTTGTTATCCATGGTTACGACCTTACACTTCGAATAAATTGGAGCCACGATCTAAACCATGCATTTTTGTTGGATATTCCACTACACAAAGTGCCTACAAGTGTTTGAATACTACAACAGGTCGTATTTTTATTTCTCGTCATGTTCAGTTTAAAGAAAATTATTTTCCTGAATATAATGAGAAAGCAAGTCCAGTGTTGGGAAATTTATAGTTTTGATAAAAGTTCCAGAAACACATGTAATAGGACCAGTCAGACCTGTTAGTTGACTGATGTTTATATTACTGATTATAGAATACCAGTTGATAATTACTGTATAGAACAACTGATGTAATAGATAGGTCACATATTGAGGGGAACCTCAATATGTATGAGTCGAATCAAGATCCATAGAACGGTGATATCCCAAGCGGCCGTAATGCTAGAGAAGAACAGAAGATCGATCGATCCGATCTAGTCGATATCTCACCAAGTCATGAAGCTCAAACTCGTAATACTTGAAGATCGATGACTTTCGTAAGATCGGACTGAAGACCTACATCACCGAAAGTCCGCTAGTTGAAGCTAAGTCAACCGGCACCGTAAGATTCCATCGTAGATCGATCGCTTCGACCGATCGTCACCACCAGTGAAAAATCGATGCTTCACCTAATCATACGACTATGATCCGACAAGAAGAATGTCAACATTAGTTGGAAGAACAACACCGAAAAAAGCGCCTGCTTAACCAATAAGAACAAGACACGATGATCGGAGCCGACAAGTAAGGGATTCATGATGCTCTCTAACGCTATAAAATACAAGTTCATGCTTTTCGCCATGCCGCTTCTCAAGACGCCACATCAATCCTCGCAAACCTATTTAATATAGCCAAAATTCAAATTGCTTCCAACGGCTCTTTTGATTTCAAGGTCTATAAATATGGGATCACACTTCGAGAGTGAAAACACGGAAACACCGAACAATCAAGAAGCTAAAGCAATTATTATCGATTTCCGCATCGAAGAACACGATCAAGAAGATTATTTTATTAAGTGTTCATTCCATAAGTTCTTAGCACGTAAATCTTTTCATCTAAATTGATAGGCTACCTTAAACACTAGAAAAAAGATTTCATAGTTGGAACCAAAACAATCTTATCCAAACCCAAAGTTAGGTTAAGTTGTTTAGCAAGATTTCAGACTAGGGTTTCTAGTTATGATTTCTGGGATCGGTTGAGTGAGAACTCCTTAAATATCTGTCGGTGTACTGTGTTGGACTAACACATAAAACTAAGTCCAGTTGGTTAAGTTGGTGCCCCTTGTGATAGGGAAGAGTGGACGTAGGACTGGTTTGTCCGAACCACTATAAATCTTGTGTGCCTTTACTGCTTTGATTAACTGTCCACACTATTGCACAACCTTTAAAGCGCATACATATTCGAAGTTGAGATCAGCAAGTACCAAGCTTCTGATCTGATCAAGCTTGACATTTCTGTCAACTGGTTAAAACACTAACTTTGGAATCTGATTTACAAACTGGTTTTTCATGGGTAAAACTTAAGCTTCCGCACACATCAGTTAAACTGATAGTTACCGAACTGATCTGCCTTCAGGCGATTAGTAAGCTGGTTATCAGTCCAAACTGATTCACTCGCACTCTGATCAGGCTAACTGCCCTCACACCTGATCTGCACAAAAAGTTTTTCAGAAGTCTATTCACCCCTCCTCTCTAGACTTCTGCCCTCACAAAACCCGTTCGGGACCTACATCCAGGTTCATCACCTCCTTCGGTCCCATTCACTATAAATCCTATGGATATTATACATTCACATCAGGTGGTGACTCTACCTCCAGTTCCAGAAGTTCCCGTTCATAACATCCCATCAAGTGTGTCCGAGGATCAACCTTCGACCCTTAATTCCCCTGCACGAGGGTTGACATCAACATATTTTCTCCATCGACGGTACCCCAACTCACAGAAGTTTTGCAACAGTCCACCTCATCCCATGAAGATCCTCCTGTAATAACTCGCACACATGGAATGACTACACGAAGCCAAAATAATATTTTTCGGCCAAAGGTATTCTCCTCTACCAAACACCTTATTGATAGTGAGGTTGCTCCAACTTGTGTTTCACAGGCTTTACGGGACTCTTGTTGGCGAGACGCCATGTCCGAGGAATTCACTGCCTTATCTCGACATGGAACTTGGGAGCTAGTGAAACCACCTCCAAACTCAAATGTTATTGGATGCAAATGGGTATTTCTTATCAAGCGGCGTCCGGATGGTTCGATTGATAGGCACAAGGTGCGGTTAGTTGCAAAGGGGTTCCACCAACGACCTGGATTGGATTATCATGAGACGTTCAGTCCTATTGTTAAGCCGGTCACAATCCGTACAGTCCTCATGATAGCACTTCATCACAAATGGGAGTTACGCTAACTTGATATAAGCAATGCGTTTCTACATGGGACTCTCACCACTCCAGTCTATATGGTACAACCTCCGGGGTTCATTGATAGATCTAATCCTGATCATGTGCGTCTCTTACAAAAGTCCTTATACGGCCTATGCCAGGCTCCTCGAGCTTGGTTTCAAGCATTGAGTGCATCCCTATTATCCTTCGGTTTCATTCAGTCTAGAGCAGACACATCCCTTTTTATCTATCATCATTTGCATGATTATATGATTATTCTTGTATATTTCGATGATATGTTTTTGACAGGCACAAGTTCGATACTCCTTGAAAAGTTAATGTCTCATCTAAAGAAGCAGTTCGCAGTTAAAGATCTTGGCACACCTACCTAATTTTTGGGAGTGGAAATGATTCGATGCCGAGAAGGATTACTTCAATCCCAACACAAATATATGGTGGATCTTCTTCATTGCTTCAACATGGATAGGTTGAAACCTGTTAGTACTCCAATGTCTTCTTCTTCGGCTCTCACTATTTCGGGCTCAATCGATCCCTCAGATTATCGCAGTGCTATTGGAGGGTTACAATACCTAACCATCACGAGACCATATATAGCATTCTCTGTGAATCGTCTAGCACAAGCGATGTCTTCTCCAACACAAGATGATTGACTTGTTCTTAAGAGACTTTTTCATTATTTAAAAGGGTCTATTAATCATGGTCTACTACTACGACCACCGTCCACTCTCAATCTCACAGCTTATTCAAATTCCGACTTTGGTGCTAATATGAGTGATGGAAAATCTAGTTCTGCATATGTAGTCTTCCTTGGACCAAACCCAATATTCTGGAGATCTCGTAAGAAAAAGGGGGTTGCAAGATCGTCTACTGAGGCGGAATATCGAGCTCTTGCCTCAACAGCTGCGGAAGTTTGTTGGATATTTCAGTTGTTCCGAGAACTTGGTGTCTCACTATCCAAGCTACCGAAACTATTGTGTGACAATCTAAGAGCTACACGACTTGCTTTACATCCCATAATGCACTCAAGGATGAAACACATTGCCTTAGAACTTCATTTTGTTCGAGACCTTTCTTCAAAAGGCATCTTCACCGTAGCTCATGTAAACACTCTCGACCAGCTTGCCGACCTTTTGACAAAACCGCTATCTCGAACAAGGTTTCAACTTCTTTGTTCCAAAATTTCTGTTGCCGATGGAACGTCAATTTTGCGGGGGCGTATTAAGGAATAGTTCTTCTAGAATATTCTTTAGCGTAAATATTGTAATTAGTCAAGATTGATTCCTTTCCTTATACAAAGGTGTTGTACGTGTATATATTGACAATTCCTTCTACTGAATAAAATCATCTCATTCAGTAATTATATCACTTATACTAGATAGAGGAAAATGTTGCGAGAGCGTCGGGGGAGGGACGGTGATGCTGCGAGAGCGCCGAGGGAGAGGATGGCGCGGCGACGGCGAGGGGGAGAGCGCTTGATGGAGGGATCGGCTGCAGAATGATGACGAAACACAAACGGCTGCGGCGAACGACGACTGCAGATCGGCTGCAATTAGCTCCAACAACGGATCGCTGCCTGCCTCTCTTCGTTCACAGAGACGACCTGTGGCGCCGGAGGAGGCACGACAGATGGCAGTACATGGTTGAGTTCAGATCTGCTACAGATAGAAGAAATTGTAGGCTTATTGTTGTTCAGGATCGTGCTTATTCAGTTCATTGTTTGTTGACATTTTACATTAGTTTAAATATTTAACCGACAACTTAACGCCTGATCTGCATGCGAGACTGTTATTACCGAGGTTTGTGGATTACACTGAGTTAATCAATATGCATTAGTTGATTGTGCTATAGATATTCAGAGCCCTGTGGGAACAACTTTGTGCATGACCTCTGCCTTGAAGAGAGATCATGAATCTGGTATTAGTTGGGTCTACTTTTTTGGTCTTATTGGTTGTTGTGCTAATCGATTTTCAATTGAAGTTTTATTTTCAACCAGGAATATTCTGTTTCTGACCTTACTTATTTGGATGATCATTCAGAGGGTAGAGAACTGGTAAGGATACTGTTAACTGTCGGAGCAGATCCAACAGCTCAAGACGCCCAACATGCCCAAACTGCTTTGCATACTGCTGCAATGGCTAACGATGTTGAGTTAGTCAGGGTAGGATGAATGACTGCTTACTTTTGCATGTTAAAGTATATTTATTGGAGAATGTTTTGTATGATAATTCTTTTTGGAAATTTTCTCTATAGATCATATTGGAAGCTGGTGTTGATGTAAACATCAGGAATGTTCAGAATACCATCCTCTCTGTAGAACATATTGGATTGCTTCTGTCAGCTGGGGCCAATTGTAACATGCAGGTATGCTAATGAACTCTAGGTTCTGATACAAATATTTGGTTAAGTGCTAATCCTTGCAAAGACTATTCCAAATATAGGAAATTGTATAAACAATGGCTGAAATGATCTAACTGAGATTTTGTATTGTGGGAAGTTAAAATCTTACCTTCTGAGTTGATGCTTCTGTGATAAGCTGCAGAGCTCTCTATTCTCCATTTAGACCCACTCTGTTAAAATTGTATGCCAGGATTGTAACTTATTGTTTCTAAAATTTTGAAAAATCGGAACTTGCTAAACTTTGTCTACAGGTGAAATAACAATTTATTAAAGATTTTCAGGATGATGATGGTGACAATGCTTTCTATATAGCAGCTGATACTGCAAAGATGATGCGTGAAAATTTGGAGTGCATCATTATTATGCTTAAATATCCTGATGTTGCAGTTGATGTTAAGAATCACAGTTAATCTAATTAATTAACCTTATTCTTCTTTTCAGGTATTCTATTCTGCAAGATGAAACACATTTCTGTTCTGCAAGATGTCAGTGGAATCATTAGGCCTTGAAGGTTTGTTAATATATAGCATGTTAATGCTCGAATGCTTATGCTTGATTACATTCTTTTGTTAACTGATTTTTATGTATTGAATTTATTGATGAACAAGCTGTCAGTTATTATTGTGAGATGGGGTTAATTTTCTATAAATTTATTGTTGATACAACAATGGAAGTATTCATTTAAATCTCAGAAAACTGACATATCTGGTATAAGCAAAATATTACTCTATTTAGCTTCCCTAAGAAAAAATATTCTGAAATTATTTAGGCAAAATGCATCTTCAGATCCTTAAACTATTATTTTTTGTTTCGAAAGGTCCTTAAACTATTTTTTTGTTTTAATAAGTCTCTGAACTATTAAATTTTGTTTCGAAAGGTTCCTAAACTATTTTTTTTATTTAATGAAGTCCCTAAACTATTGATTTTTGTTTCAAGCAGTCCTTCTTGACGAAATTTTCTAACTAATCTAATGGAACCATTAAGTAAAATAATTTTCAATATTGACAATTTTGAGAATGATTATGTGCATATTTACTTAACGGTTCTGTTAGATGATTAAAAAAATAGTCAAGAAGGACTGCGTGAAACAAAAATCAATAGTTTAGTGACTTCATTAAATAAAAAAATAGTTTAAGGATTTTTCGAAATAAAAGTTAATAGTTCAGGGGCTTCTTAAAATAAAAAAAAAAGTTTATAGATCTTTCGAAACAAAATATAATACTTTAAGGACCTAAAAATGCATTTTGCCAATTATTTATGATAATAAGATTACTACCTCACGATACTGTTGTACACGATAAAAGGGTTCAATATTATATTCGGAGCTGCTTTTAAATCTATTTTCTGTAGTGCTCGACTTGGTTTACTCTAAGATTCTTTTAAAGTTTGGTATACATTGATGTGGAAAAGATTTTTCATTTTTGTCATTTCTTTCCTTTCCTTGTGATACAATGGTGTCCGTACCGCGGGCTTTTTCTACAATGATCGAATTGGTTTACTCTAAGATTCTTTTAAAGTTTGGTTTACATTGTTGTGGAAAAGATTTTTCACTTTTGTCATTTATTTCCTTTCCTTGTGATACAAATGTGTCCATACTGTGGGCTTATGCTCGATTATATTCTTCAAAATTTAAATTAGCAACTGGAGATTGCAAGTCGAGTTATCAAGGTAGAAGACATCCCCTCCCTCTGAGCAATTGCTTTGGTCAATTTTTTGTATGAATCAATGTGTGTTTCCCTTTTCTTTTTGGTTTTTTAGTTTTGATGTTGATCATACTGCCATGATTTCTTTACTTTTTTGCTAGATTTTTAGGTGTATGGATTATAATCCTACATAAGTGCCTTTTTCTGTAAAGTGTGAGGCTTTCTTCCTTATGCTCTTCTTGACTTGCAGGTAAAATGAATTTCGTTTTGTGCTCTGATTGGCTCTACTGTTGCTAACTATATTGAGGTAATTAGCAAATATAATGATGATAAACAATATGCTCTTGTGCACCACAATCCTGCAATTTGAAGGAAATAGTACAAAAAATGTTTGAAATTGCGACCACTTCCAGACATTTTAGGGAGTCAAAAGCATATGGATTCTTTTGCAATATCATAAGATTCTTGGAATGGACCACTTGACCTGTGGGACTGAAATCAGATTGCACCTTACTATTTGAATATGCGAATTAACTTTTTCTAATTGCTTGATCTATCTTAGACAAAAGTTGTTAAATTTAGAAGGGTTATTCTTACACCAACATCGAAAGAAGAACAAGTAGAATGGTATTATGACAGCCTTAAATTCTTGCCTGGTTCTCATGTTTATTAGTAAATTTGCATTAAAATCTGATTACGAATATTACATTATTAGATCTCTAAATTTAGTATTTATGTGATTGATAAATTGGAGAGATGATAGATGAGATACTTTAGTGTTGTGATAGGAAATGATGTGAATTAAGGGCAACATTAGGAAAAGATGTGAATTAAGGACAATATTCTATGGTATAGTGTTTCTGTTTTCAATATTGGCTTAGTTTGTCTATAAGTCATTTACTTCCTTCCCATAAGATAAGATTAGTGTAGGTTAAATTGAAATTTCTTATCCCGAAATAACAAATCAGATTAACTTCAATATTCACCATGACAACGTTTCTTTTATGCCATAATTCATATTTTCTTGAGAGAAATACTATACAGGTTTCTGTAGAAGTGCTCTCATGTGTCAAGCTTACACTTCGATCAAGAATCTGTCAGGTTCGTTGAAGCTGGTATGTTAAGTTTTGTTCTCTCTGTATTTGATAATACATAACTTTCTAATTATAATGAATTTATGGATATTGTTATGGTAGTGTTGCATTTTCAGTGTTCATTAATTCTTGTTGCAATCTAGATCACCCCTATCTGAGTAATCAAGATTGACTAATGTTGCCTGTCAAAAAAAGATTGACTAATGTTGTATTTTGGAAGCCTTGAGAGATGGATACTTTATGGAGGTTTTCTATTTTTAGTAGTTCATGCCAATCAAGATTAACTTTTTATTTTATTTTAGAAGTGTGGTGATTATTATGGTATTGATTCACCCTTCCATGATTTGTTCAGAGAAAAGGTAAATGATTGGAGATCACTATAAGCCGATCGACTACAGAAAGTGGCAAGGATAGAAATATCCTACGATATAAACACTGATATACTACTAATGCATCAAGGAAACAAGGTGGGTAAAATTCTTAATTATTAATTAGGGTAGTTTTGGTTGGTTTGACATATAAACCTTAAACAAAAGATGTGTGAATATGATAAAAAGGTAATTGCTGATTTTTTTATGAATATGTATTGCTTGCTCAAACAGTTAATACATCTATTATGTAATTTTATTTTTTCATTGCAGATGCTGCATGGCTTAAGAGAAATCAAGTGAGAATTCAAGGCTCAAGGAATCACGCATGTATGACTGTCACCTGAGGTACTTACAGTACAATGAATACACATTCATCTGTTTTTTACTTCAGTAGCCTCAAATTAAAATCATGTAAAGAAAACTAAACCCAATTTATTTTCTTGACTGATAAATTCACTTCCATACACGTACGAGTCCAAACTCAATACTGATTTCTTCGCGAATTGTGTGGTTCAAATTCACTAAATTGATAAATATGTTAGCATTCTTCTACACAGTTTTATTCATTATGTTGGGCCTTTTTATTTTATAGATGTACTTTTGCAATGCCTACAAGAATTTGGTTAAAACATACATGCACCATTGTTTATTGAATTAAATAACTATGATCACCAGTGTCAAAAATAAATTTAACTATACTTTTTATTTTGTAAACAAAGTATTAATCAAAATTTCTCTTTACTAATCTGTATAATTGGACTATGTCTTTCCAAAAAGTATTCTTAAGGCATGTGCCAATTGTTCTACATGGGTTCCAATATTCGTTGTTGACGAAAGCTTGGATGTTGGCACTCTTTCAAGGAAGATCCCTAGATTTATGATAGGTAAAGGTACATGATATTATTTAATATATTTGTGATGACTTTTTCTTTTGATTCTTAATATAAGATATCAACATTTCATATATTTAGAGATTCCCTTATGTTCATTACATGTTAACGACAATTTCTCCTCTCAGACGTTGTTTAACTCAAAATCTTGCTACGACTTGTGTGGGAATTGGATAGAATTTTTGTATTTCAATTCTCTTTCAAATTATTCTCTCTGAATATATATGCAGTTTCAATTTGTGAAGACGACGAAACGTTCAATTTAGGTAGGATCGAGTTGGTATATATATGTTTCATTATTTTTACCAACTATTTTCTCCGAATATGTTGTTTTGTAGATTCATTCAAGAAAGGTAAAAAATCGTATGATTTAGGGCTACTCCCTAAATTTGTGTTTCATGTTACACGGTTTCTATCGATCCACATCTTATTATAGAAGAATCTCTCATGTCTATTCTTACTATTGGAATATGTTTTCATTTATTATTTACTTAATTATATATTTATTTTTCCAACAACAAGATTTTTGGAATGTGTTATATATGGTTATGACATTATAGAGCGAGCAAGAATTGAAACATGAAAGATTTTTTATGGGGTCACCCCACAGTCTAAATATACTATTGTAAGAAATGTTTTACTTCATTATTAAATTAGTTGAGAGCTTGGTAATTATGTTCATGTCCAACATAAAAAATGAATGTTATGTATTGTATTAAGTTTTCCTTGGTTTTTCTAAACTTTTAAATTTCTTTTATAACTTTATATATTCTTAATTAAAAAACAACACGATTTATTTTAAACGAATAAATCTAAAACTAAAACATCTATTATTGTTAGGGGTGACCAAAAAATTTAAAAAACCGCCTAAACCGACAGAATCGAACCGCATTGCACCGTTATCGATATTTTTTAAAATGAATCGCAGTTTTAAAAAAATGCTTCAAACCGCACTGCCGCAACAATTCGATTTTAATTTTAGGTTGATAACCGCACTGATTGCACCGTTATTTTATATATAATTACATATATTAATAAATATATTAATATATATATATATATATTTATATATTAGGAGTAATAGGTAATAGATATATTAATATTACTATTGGTGTCTTATGGCCCAAATAAACTAAATCAACATTACACAACCGGCCCATCTCACACTTGGTCTTGGACTAATAAGTAAGTTGAGTCCATCTCAAACATACTGTATTCATTATTCAAGATTTTTAAAACATTCTGCAAGATTCTTAAAATATATTTATGAATGGTTTGTGTGGTGTCATGATTCATATAAAGTTAGATATTTCTTGCGCAAAATTTAGTTAGTATGATTAAAAATTATTATTTAATACTCCCTCCATTTTAAATTACATGTCGTTTTAATGTTTGAACTCCTAAATTAAGAATAATTTATTTTACCAAACTTATCCTTAATTAGTTGTGGGTTTTGACTTAATCATAGCTACCGAGAAAATGGTGGAGTATCTTTCATAAAAAAATTAGCTTGCAAATAACATGATCTTGAGATTGTTTAAAAAGAAAAAAAAGAAAACAACCATGACCGAGAAAAAAAGGAGATAAACACAAAGGAGAGAAGAACTGCTAAATAGAACCGCTTAATCGATAATACCTCCATAATATCAGGAATATGGAATAAAAGGGTAAAAATGAGATAATTGGGGAAAACATTAGAACGACAAGTATTAAAAAAATAATTAAAAATCCTATAACGACAAGTAATTAAAAAAGGAGGGAGTATGTAATTATTTAAACCGCCAAATTGCCAATAAATCGATCAAAATCGTTCAAAACCGCATGTTCACTTTTACATGACAAATCGCGATTTAAAAATGTACAATCAATGAACCGTTTATAACAAGACAATTTGGATTTACTCGAAAAAAAACCGTAAAACCGCCCCGTGGACACCCCTAATTATCGTGGCTTAGCGGTCAGGGCATTTTCGCAGCCTCCCCAGACCTAGGTTCGAAACCTACTGGTGAAATACTAGTTTCCATAAAAACTGAAAATGAAAAAGTAAATGTACATCTAAGCGCACCTAAATTTTAGGAGGAGGAATCTGGAGATTCTGAATCTGAATATGCCCCCTCTCTCCTCTCTAAATTCTTAAATTATCTTTAGCCAGCCGTTAAGCTCAGAACGACGCCATGGCTACCGACTTCAGATCCATCTCCTTAATTGGTAATTTCTCTCTTCTCTTCAAGTTCTCTGCTACGAATTTCGCTTCTTTTTCAATTTCTCCCCCTTTTGCAAGTCCATGAGAAATAAAACTATTTCAATAATATCTTATAGTTCCTCCAATTTTTGACACACTGCAGATATTACTTCATTAGTGGAGAAGTGGAATCACCTAAACATGGCCCAAGACGAAGGAGTGGCCGAAGTTGTTCGACAATTGGATCGGGCTTGTCGAGAAGCTGGCTTCTTCTATGTGGTAATTTTCCTTTTCCCCCTTTGATTCTGACGAAATTAGGCGGTAATTTAGGTTTCGGGTGAATTTGGCAATGCTTTGCAGAAAGGGCACGGCATTCCCTGCTCTCTTATAAAAGAAATCAGAAGTATATCCCGCCAGTTTTTCGATTTGCCATATGAGGAGAAGCTCAAGATTAAACTATCTGCAGAAACTGGATACAGGTTCTCAGCATCTAATTATTGGGTTAATGGTTGATTATGTTGTAATTTGATGTATGATTTGTTATTGATATCATAATGGCGTATGTTGATGTAGAGGGTATCAACGAGTTGGGGAAAATGTCACGAAAGGTGTACCTGACTTGCATGAAGCTATTGATGTAGGTTAACATTCATAATTTGATTAGCAGTCGACTCGTTGTGAATGATTCTTGCTGCTTTCTTGATTTTGCAGAGTAGTTCTGTTTCTGATTTTTATCAAAAAATTGCAATGAGGAAATCTAGATTCATGCTATACCAATGCCTTGATTTCTCTACCATGAATTGATTGTTGATAGTGTTCGGACTTGATCTGGTATTTTGGGTTTTTTGAAGAGTTAATGTGGTCATTTAACCATGTTTAGCCATCACTTGTGCTCCTATATTTTGATTGTGTTTACTCCAAATGTGAAAAGTCATCCTGAATCCCTGATGCATGTTAAAAAGTAAAGATTGTCAGGTTTATATGGATGACAAATATATATGTGATACACACACACACATATATACACATGCAAATTATAGAATTGTGCTATGTGCTTGTTCATGTATAAATTGTATTTATAATTCTGCAAAACAGTGCTACCGAGAAATCAAACCCGGAATGTATGGACATCTTGGTGAGGTTATGGAAGGATGTAACCAATGGTATGTCATATGCGTATTATGTTTTTCATTAATGTCTCTGTACACCTTACTTGGCTTTTAATTTTTACTTGAAGCAAATGTTATAAATCTTAATTTTATCTTTCCAGTTGTTAAGTGGGTCTCGCCAATTCCAGTTCAAATAAATGTGTTGAGTATTTTCAGTAGCCAATGTACGTAGTGTCGTTTGAGGTGTTACAAAGATTCATTTTGTTGAATATTTCAGCATTCAAGATTATGTTGTTTCAGGGTGTTACAAGAATTCATTTTGTTTCCTGTTGAGGACTGTGTTCTTGAGAATACCAAAATTCCAGAAATTGAATTTAGTGTAAATCTATAATTTTAATCATCAATATTTTTCCCCTTTTTTCGCTCTTTTATGTTACATGCTTTAATAATTGCATTTGGGAATTCCTAATTTATGTGGTTGCTGAGTTTTGCAGGCCAAGTGAGCCTCCAAATTTAAAAAATTTAATGGAGCTCTACCTCAATCTTTGCACAGGTGCTTATTCAATTAAATTGAATAATAGTCTGACATATTCTCGTCTATAATTGGTAATAAAAAGCACAACTACATTGTTATAGATCTGTTGAGAAAAATAATGAGGGGTATTGCCTTAGCATTGGGTGGGCCAGTCGATGCGTTCGAAGGTAATAGAGCTGGCGATCCATTTTGGGTTTTTCGTGTGATTGGGTATCCCGTTGTCTGCTATGAGAATAATGAGGAAATGCAAAATGCAAAAAACGATGTTGGATGGTATGTGCTGTCGTTCTGCTATTTTACTTTTTTTTCCCTTGTTTCCACTACCTCTAATATTTGGAATCTTGATTTTGTTTCTGCATTCCTCGTCTCCCACTCGATCAAATCCAGTGGAGCCCACACCGACTATGGTACGGTTTTTAGTCCTCAAATTTTGTTTCTTGACCCTTCTCTGTTCATGATGATGATCATTGGCTTTTTGATTCTAGGTTTACTTACGTTAGTTAATCAGGATGATGATATTACTGCACTACAGGTTTCTCATTTTTCCTTATTTGTAATCTAAGTATGTCATAAATTTAATTTTTGACATGTCTTGAATTATTCATATAAGTTTTAGCCAACTTTTTTTGGATTATTGAAGGTGAGAAACAGCAACGGAGAATGGATATCAGCTGTACCAATTCCTGGTACATTTGTCTGCAATATCGGTGACATGCTAAAGGTATGAACCTTACCTACCTCGCCGTTTAAAAGTTCATTTTTTATACGTATATGCATATATTTTAGATACTGGAAATTTGCAGATATTAACGAATGGTCTATACGTCTACTCTGCATCGGGTCATCAACAATTCCCCAAAGTATCGCGTTTGCGTTGCATACTTTTACGAGGTTAATCTTGCTACAACTTAAATTTACTGCTATTTGATAGTTGGTGTGAATTTTACTTTTTAGTTGAATAATTGAGCTATACTAATGTTATTTTATTATGTAGTTTTCTAATTATATTTTGACAACATTTAATTAAACAGCCAAACTATGATGCTGCTATAGAACCACTGGATGTATGTGTGCAGAAAACGGATGGTAGCAAGAAGTTCCAAGGGGCTGTTTACGGGAAGCATTTGGTCGCTAAAGTGCTCACCAATTTTGTTATGTAAACTTTGTAACTCAACTCAAATTATTATTCCGTAATGCAATGTTTTTTGTTGTAATTAGTACTTTTTCCTTTATAGAATTTGTAAAAAAAAGGTTTGTAAACTAATAAATAAAAGGAAGTTCAACTTCACTGTATTTAATTTAAAACGTTTTTTTGTTTGAGTGTCTCTTAGGGTATGTTCGTTTCGCGACTATCCGGCTGACTTTGGACTTTACAATCTCAATCCCCTATTTATTTTGAGACTTTAAGTAAGGATTTTGAAATCCTATTAATCATACTCTACCTCATAACATACTACTACTTTACATTTTATTCTCCCAATACACTCACATTATCTACTTTTTATTCTCTCAATACACTTAAAATAATATAATAGTATCACATCAATTATCTTTTCCACCATCTTATCCTATAAAATCCTATAACAAACATACATCTTAACTATTAATCAAGATTTTAAAATACTAGGACTTCAAAGTCCGAATTTCCCAAGTCCACTATAAGCCCGAAACGAACATACCCTTATGCACCAGATGACCGTGCAACTCAAGTGTCTTTTTTAAACATTCAACTTGTTGCACTGAAATATGCAACATGTTTAGATTGAAACATGCAACTAGTGTCAGTGAAAACAAATTATGTGTGTCGATATAAACAAGTTGAATGTTTTAGTGAAATAAGTTGCACATTTTGAACTTAAATTGCACGGTGTATTTAGTGCATATAATATCGTCTTTTTGTTTTATTTCATATTTTATTTTAGAATAAAATAACATTTTAAGCTTTTGTAGTTTTGCTATAAAAAAATATTTTTTAGAAAAAAGAGATTTTATTAGTTGGATTTATGAGTACCACTACCTAGGCCAGAGGGACGGTGCCAGGTGGTTGGGCCGCATGACTCTTTAAAAATGTCTAGTATATATACGTTTGTTTTTAATACCATTACTAATTATTATGATGTTTTGGTGGTTTTAATATTTTGGAATGGTCCCTGCCTCCTTATCAACAAATGTTTTAAAAATCGGAACCGGAAGTTGAGCCGGACGACCCCAAAAAAAGGTCGGACCGGGGTCAGACCGGTCGGACCGGATTGAGCCGGATTGAGCCGGTATGACGTCATAATAAATATTATATATATATAATATGCATAATTTAAAAAAAAATCAAAATATAGAGTATGATAAGTGAATATAAAGTATCTAAAGTCACTTCAAAGTTCAAACTTAAATTTCTAAACATAATAGAAATGTCTATTAACATAAATAGTTCCAACTTTCAAATTTCAATTTTCAAACATAATAGAAATGACATCAACAATACAAAAGTCACAAGTCATAACATAAATCAAACATAGTAGATGTCAAATACAATACAAGAGTTTGAAATTCAATTCATCATCACAAATGTCTTATGATTGCAAAATAAATAAAAGTGAACAACAAGTCCAAATTTTATGCCGTAAATTGTCTTCCGAGTTCCTCATCCAACATGTTCAAGTTGTCCAAGCCATCCAAGTCCAAGTTTCCAAAGTTGTCCAAATCAACATCATCATTATCAATGGGTGCATCATTCAAGTTAACATCACCTAGATATAAAACATATACACCAATAAAGAAAATGAAGAGTATAAATAAAGAGAACAAGATTTAAAATTTTATTGATTTGCATTATAAATTCAAGAAACTAAAAGTGAAATAACAATCAACTAGTACCTCCAATATTTGTGTTTTGTGAAGTACCAACATCATTATTCTCTTGCATAATAGGTGTTACCACAAGTTCACCTTCTTCACCTTCTATGTCATCATCAACAATCCAAGAATCCACTTTATCGATGCATTCATAATCAAGGGGATCAAATATGTCCATCTTATCTTTACCACTACAATGAAAATCACAAATTGTAATGAACATATACAAGATCATTCCACAACCACAAAATCAAAAAGTATATAGACTTACCGATCTTGCAAAGCGCAAATTGTAATGAACATATACAAGATCATTCAACCTTTCATGCTCTAACTGCTTCCTCTTCTTAGTATGAATGCGCCAAATACACTCCAATTACGCTCACAACCGTAAAAGAAGAAGATGTTTGACTCAAGATTCTCACAAAGAAGATCACGTAACTTTGGTGCATTTGAGCCAAAATATCCTCCACCATTCATCTAAAATAAATTCACGAACATATATATTATATAATGCACTCAAAAATGAAAAAACAAAGATAAAAAGAATTAATGAGAAAAGGAAAAGGAAAAAAAATATACCCGGAGCAGAAGTTTTTTTGATGATGGTCTAGCCAATGAATTTGCAAATGAACCCATACCCTCACGAAATATTGTAATCTCATCAATCACATTCGGCACATCTTTATAATAATCTTGAATTATCTGAAGCAAACCCGTGAAAGCATGACTAGGTATTTGATGATCGGGTCATACTGAAATCTAGGATTCAACCAATAAGCAGCTCCATGAAGATTCAACTTCAACATATTGTCAAATCTCTCCTGAATTTTATCCACAAATGGCTTATACTTAACTTCATCACCTTTGAACAGTTCTTTTGTTGCTCTAATTGCCCTCTCCAACCCCCCATAAACATAGCCCAAAGAAGGCTTCTCATCCGTGTCACAAATGCGTAGAAGCCGCATAAGAGGTTCCAAGATCTTCACAACTACATTGGAATTACTCCAAAACCTACTGTTCAAGACAATCTCCCTCACTCCCTTACCTTTGTCACTATTACAATTTTCACGGTACTCAGGGCATAAAACCAAGGCCTCCAAATCAGCCCTACGATTATAAAGACTTTTCAAAGCAATGAAATTTGTACCAAACCGAGTAGCTGCAGGCCTAACTATTTCAGTCCATCCAGGCCTTGCTCTCAACCAACCAAGACACCATTTGTTGTTATAAAAAAAGCTGGTGATTTGAATGCCATAAGAGACACATGATGAGACAGTTTTCATCTTGCCAATGTCTTCCAAGATCAAATTGAGACAGTGAGCAGAACAAGGGGACCAATAAATTTTTGGATATTTTTCATTCAACCTCTTTCCAGCACCCTTGTAGTTAGCCGCATTATCAGTAACCATATGGACAACATTCTCCTTTCCCACAAGTTCCACTATATTTGAAAACAAATTGCACAAGAGTTCCGAACTTGACTTCACACGGGATGCATCATAAGACTTGATAAAGGAGACACCATATCGACTATAAACCAAAAAGTTGATCAATGGCCTTTTACTCTGATCTTTCCATCCATCACCCATTATTGTACACCCACTTTCACCCCATTTAATTCGAAGAGCATCAATGGTCAAGGTAACTTGAGTCTTAGCTTCTTTCAACAAAGAAACTCTCAAAGCATGGTAATTAGGTGGAGTATAGCCAGCACCATATGCTGCTATTTTCTCCATAGCCGGTTTAAAAAACTTGGAATTCACAGCATTCATAGGTATGCAAGCATCATAAAACCAATTTGCCAAAGCCAAATCAGTCTCATGCTTTTTTTCCTTACTTTGCCATGAAGCTTTTATGCTAGCCTGAGACTGATTTGGTAGTGGACTAGGTTTCAAAAAGTCTCCAACAAGTTTTTTTCTTTTATTAGCAGCAGGGACACTCAAATCATTTGTCATTAAAATTTCAACTTCTTCTCCACCTATCATACAAGTATTCGGTTTAACTTTGTTCCTTTTAGCAATTGCACATTCATCTAACGACTTTCTCATTTCAAGCATCACCTCATGAGGAACACTAACACAACTAGAAATATTTCCAGTAATTTGTGCTAAATGTTCTTTCATCCTGTGAATACCCCCACCTCTATACTTTTTCCGACAAAAAGAACATAGGAGATTTTGGTTCTTACCAACATTTTTATCAGCATCAACAATAGAGATATACTTCCAAGTTGGATCAAGCTTCGGTCGAACATTAGCTTGACTTCCTGAAGTTCCCGACTGCAACGAAGGATTAGAACCAGCCGTAGATGCCGTTGGAGAAGCCGCTGGAGTAGAATGAACAGTATGAGCTGCTGATTGTGAAGTATCCATTTTTCTACAAACTACAAAGAATAAAAATCAGAAAAAAGGGATTAAATATAAGAGAAACATAACATAACATTGGACCCTTAAATACAATTAACATATCAACAAAATGACTAATAGCACCCATTTTAACAAATCCAACTTGCTTCAAATGCATCAATCATCATATATGCATCTTCAGTTCGACTTATATAAAACAACTTCACTGCAAAACTGATACACAACTATCACTTTATAGTATTACTAACTAATACTTTTGAATGAACCAAATAATACTCTTCAATATAACAACTAATACCATTTAAAATCACACAACTTACCCTCGCCGATACACAACCAGCCAAAACAAACAAACAAAACTCAGGATTTACAATTACAGCCCATCATCAAATCCTTCAATCCAAACACAACCTAACATATGCTAACTAGTATACAAATCACAATGCATAAAAAAAAAAAGAACAAAACTCACCGTTATTGGCGGCGAGCTCGGGCGAAACCAGCGGCGACGAGCGAAACCAACGGCGACGAGCGAAGGCTCGGCGGCGAGTTAGGGACTTAGGGCTTTTCTGAAACTGATGAATTGAAACTTGAAAGTTGAAAGGGATTAAAATCGTTCGATTTTTCAGAAATAAAATCGTGTTTGTGAATTGTGAGTTAAAATCGTTCGATTTTTCAGAAATAAAAAAAAAAAAAAATTAAGTGAAAACCGGTCAAAACCGGCGGTTGACCGGTTGACCGGTTTCCGGTTTTGACCGGTTTTCAACCGATTTTTCCGGTTCTCAGGTTAGCGGTCCAATAGCGGTTTTTATACCTCTATTGGACCGGTTCATGCCGGTTCACCGGTCCGACCGGTCGGACCGGCCGATCGGACCGGGTTTTTAAAACATAGTTATCAACCATGGTTCAATTCCTGTTTAGACTTAGTTTCTTTTTTGCCCTTTATCACTTTGAATACATGATGCTCGATTAGTCTTTTTTTCTCTTTCTCTTTTTCATTTGATCTTTATTTATTTATTTATACAAATGATCTACATCAATAAGGAGCTCGCGTATCGACTTGACTCAGTTACACCCCTATTCCTACCGTATATCCTTCTCATTTTTATATTGGGAAAATTACTCATAAGTACCATTTTCCACCTTCCATTACTCTAAGGTGCGCTCATATTTTTTTTTTTTGGAAGAAGAGATTTAAACTCCCCCAATCGCAATGCATTAGCCCACCATTGGCGAGTTATGAATCGAATGATGTCTTAAAAAGTAATGACAAATTGTGAGAGAAACCAACACGATTGATTCACGCGACAAACCTCCATAATATTTCATTGGAGACCTTTATTCACACCTGAGCTCAAACTGCAATGTTCTTAGGGTCTTACCAACTTGGCTATGCCCTCCTACTTAAGGTGCTAGATGTATCAATTTTACCCTCACCCACACCAACTAATTACACCCCCGGCTAGCCCCAAACACCCAACAAATTAAAATGCTCTCTCCATCCTCTCTCTTCCATTACTCTCCATTATTCCCCACCAAAACCAAAATTCTCTCCTTCTTTCCTCAATCATCGGTCTCTCCATTATCCCCCAAACCAAAATTCCATCACCCCCACAACAAATCTCAGGCCAGAGTGTTGCTACCCTCCCCCAAGCCGCCCCCCATCTCACCCAACACACAAATCCCCCCCTCCCTCGCACTAAGCCGAAGTCATCGCCCATCGCCGCCCAACCAAAAGGCCCCTCCCAGGAAAACCCCAGTCGAGACCGCCGTTGCCCCGCCGCGCCTCGAATCTACTGGATCGACGATTATGGCGGCGGATAGCTGCACAAAATCGCCATCGCCCGAAGAACGAAGTGGATCAATCCAGATCCGAAACCTTTGAGTGTGTTTTTCGTTGGGGGAAGGAGGTCGCGGTCACGATTCGAGTGGGTCAGCAGCGCCGCCGCGGTCGCGATACGAGTGGGTCAGCAGTGCCGCCGCGCGGGTTGGGCGTGACACTTTTTGGTATTTCTTTTGGCTAGGGATGGGGTTTTGAGTGTTTCTTTTGTTTTTGGGTTATTAGTGTGTGCAGATTTATTAGTTATTAGTGTGTGCAGATTTGTGTGTGCGGGTTATTAGTGTATGCAGATTTGAGAGCTGGTTATTGGGTGTTGTTGAGTGTGTGTGTTGTGTGTGCAGATTTGAAGAGGAGGTGCGTGTTGTGTGTGCAGTGAAGAGGAGGTGTGTGTTGTGTGTGTGTAGATTTGAAGAAGAGATGTGTGCAGATTTGATGAGGTGTGTTGTGTGTGTGGTTTGGGTTTTTTATTGTTAGTTTCGAGTTTAAATAATTATGGAGTTATTGATGTAACTTTTAGATATTGTCTAATTTTTTATTGATCTAAATGTCAGATTCTATTAGCTTAAATTTGGTTAAGTTCTTTTTTTTTTTTTTGGTATGGGTGTGTAAATTTTTTTTACTGGTGTTCAAATTTTTTTATGAGTGTGCAGAATTTTATATGGGTGAGTAGATTTTTTTTTACGGGGTGCAAAATGGTTAAAAATATATAATTTAATATATATATATATATATATATATATATATATATATATATATATATGTGATATATTTTATTATTGAAAAAAATTAATTAAACAAAAGAACATATGATTAAAAAAATTTATGGGATGTGCATAATTTTTTACGGGTGTGTAGAAAATTTTACTTGTGTGCAGAATTAAAAAAATTAATTAAATAAAAGAATAGATAATTAAAAAAAATTGGGGTGTGCAAAATTATTTACTGGTGTGCAAAATTTTTTTTACATGTGTGCTGAATAAAATTTATTAATTAAATAAACGGACGGATAATAAAAAAAATTGGGGTGTGCAGAAATTTTTATGAGTACAGAATTTTATATTGGTGTGCAGAATTTTTTTATTTTTACGAGTATGTAAATTTGTTAAGAATATATAATTTAATATATATATATATATAAATGTGTAATATTTTATTATTGAAAAAAATTTATTAAACAAAAGGATATATGATTAAAAAAAATTATGGAATGTGCATAATTTTTTACACGTGTTCAGAAATTTTTATGTGTCCGCAGAATTAAAAAAATTAATTAAATAAAAGGATAAATAATTAAAAAAAATTGGTGTGTGCAAAATTAATTACGGGTGTGCAGATTTTGATATAGTCCCGTTACGTGCGACACTGACCGGAATTTGTGACGTGCCTGGTGTGCAGATTCGAATTTTCCGACGTGTGGGTTGATTTTCTGGGCGGAGTTTGTGATTATTTTTCCGGCGTCGTGCAGTTATGAGGTAGGGGCACGAATTCTTGAGAGTGTTACAGAAGTTTTGATTTGAATGGCAGGGTGAGATAATTAGAGATAATAAATTGCATTAATGAATTGAGAGAAAAAATCGCAATTTTTATATATTTTTGACCCATGATTTTCGAATTTGTTGACTCATGATTTCTACGAATTTGTTGTACTATAAAATAAATTCAGGAAGCACAATTATTTGTATTAATATTTAAGGATACTTATGTCTTTCCTATATCTTTTTTTTATCTAGGAGTAACTTTTACAATATATAGTACCTTAGAGTAATGTCTTTCTATAAATGGTATCTATTTATAACTCCCCCTTTTATGTTCCCAACCCTTGAATTAATTTTGAAATGTGTATTGGGTCACCATACACTCACCCCAAAGTCTCGACTCTCTAAATTGGTGCTCGCGCTTTGCAAATGAGCACGGTAAATCTAGTGAAGGCGCAATGAAGTTGATTTTATTTTTCCAGAATAGTTTAATTTAGTACTCCCTCTGCTCCATAGTTTATGGTAAAGTTGTCATTATTTTTGTCTCATAGTTTATGGTAAAATTGTTTTATCACTTTATCACATAAAATACTAATAAACAACTCTTTCTACCCCAACACTTTATCACCTTATCACAAAATCCTTATGAACAGTAAAAAAATTATAAACTATGGGACGGAGGGAGTATAATTAGAGCAACATTTATTTTGGTGTAATCGAATTTTGAAATTTTGGGGATTTTGGTGTAAATGGATTTTCGGGGATTTAAATCGATTTGGTCCCATAACTTTGGACCTTTATTGAAATGATCTCGTATATATCACATGTTTCAATTTAGTCCCGTATGTTTTCAATTTGTGCCAATTTAGTCCCAAAGTATTTGGAGACCCAGGTCAAACTAGCCAAAACGACGTCGTTTTTTTTTAGTGTTTTTGCCGCAGCGCCCCAATTCGATCGAAAATCTTGACTTGCATCGATTTGGACCGTGTACGCCACATGTGTATTTTGCCAATTAAAAAAATGAAAAAAGAAAATAAAATTACACATAATTAAATAAAAATAAAATAAATTAATTTTAAATTAAACTCTAATAATAATAATAATAATAATCATAATTTTGTTCAAGATGGCGCTTTGGGTCCAATCCGCCATCTCCTACGTCTCCCAGGCCACGACTACTGAAGGCATCTCCTCGTCTCCCGACCACACCTTCGTTGTCCTCGACATGTTCAATTTCCGATCAATCGACATCGAAGTCAAATCCCAAATCGCCGGGTCCAATCCCGCCCCAATTGGGCGGGTTGTACTACGTAATCTACTAAAAGTAAAACCCTGGCCTTCCTCGGCCGTCGCCTTTCAATGACGTCGGCGGCCACATCAGCCAGCGCCGCACGGAAACTTGCTCGAAAGTGCGGATTGACCGTCGACCATGTCGTAGACGCCAACGGTAGGTTTTGAACAGGGCATCCATGGGGAGGATCTATTCGGGTGATCCGGCGGCGGCGGGCGGCGGCCGCCCGTCATAATCTCCTACAAGATCCAACTTGCCGCCGCACCCAAGAACGGTCACCGTTTTCGATTGGAGAAATACGCCGCAGATAACGCCACCGGGACGTCTGTTTGATACCAACAAATCGTCAACAAAATGGATAACGATTTATTCATCGTGGTTTTGATCCAACCAATCACGCCAAGAACAAAGTGAAAAGCGTCGGCGCGACTTTCATCGGTTTGTTCCTCGGCGACTCTAACCGCCTCCTTTCCATAACAAATTCGCAATTCCCCAAATTGGGCCTCAAAAAACCCGACCGCCACGAAAATGCCATGGATAAACTCCGCCCTCTTACGGGACAACAACGACAATTCAACCTCCCGTCAATTTTACTCAACCGTCACCGGATTACATCAATTTCTTCGAAACGGAAATCCGACTACGCTCAAACCCCAATCGCACTACCAGATCCGAACACCATCTTCAATAAAATGGTCCAAATCGGGAAAGTCGGGATGGTATTCAACTCCTACGACGGGAAAATGAGCGAAAACGCCGTTCCCCCACCGCGCCGGTAACCTATTCAAAATTCAATACTCAGTTAACTGGAAAGAAGAAGGCGAGGCAATTATGATTATTATTATTATTATTATTATTATTATTATTATTATTATTATTATTATTATTAGAGTTTAATTTAAAATTGATTTATTTTATTTTTATTTAATTATGTGTAACTTTATTATTTTTTTCATTTTTTTAATTGGCAAAATACACATGTGGCGTGCCACGTGTCCAAATCGATGCAAATCAGCATTTTCCGATCGAAATTAGGGGCGCGTGCAAAACACGCCCAAAAAAACGACGTCGTTTTGGCTAGTTTGACCGGTCTCCGGCGCCTTGGGACTAAATTGGCACAAACTGAAAAGATACGAGACTAAATTGAAACATGTGATATATACGGGACCATTTCAATAAAGGTCCAAAATTATGGGACCAAATCGATTCAAATCCCGGATTTTCGAGATGTTTTGCAAAATTAAAATTATTTTGTGAATATGTTGTGGCGAAAGGAACGTGGGGTGGGAAAGTGGCGGCGACATCAGGAGGTTAAAAAGAAGGAATTTTGGGATAATTGAATTGAATTAACAAAAATTCAAATGAGACAGTCTCATACATGAGACATTATATAAACTAGCACAAATCAATACCCACCTTTTCTAAAGTGTTAAATCGTCATACCTAAATTATGTTCCGTTTCATGGTAAAACCATCACACGTAAGTGCGCTTCTTTTAAAATCACATTTTTTTATCATGTTTGTTGAATGTTTATTATCCCCATACACCAAAATTTTCAAACCATAGCGATTGATGGTGACTCTCGAAAAAATAATTATCCTTAACTCTTATTTATTAATATTGCATATGTAACAATGAGAATTGTCTCATCTAAGCTTAGACAAAGTATAGTATGAAAATTTTCTTACATGAAATTTTTTTAATTTACAATCAAATTCGATAATTGATGAAGGTAAGACAAAATTGAGTGGTTCATAGTTCACTCGGCCCAAGTGATTCATGGTTCACCCGACCCGAATATGTCATAATTTAGGGTTTATTATTTAGTGTTTAGGGTGTAGATGGTTCATTTAGGACAATGTTATAGATTTTCATACATTAAAATTTTCACACTAGACATACTCCTAAGGCTTAAACCAACAATTCCAACATGAATGGTAAAGTCTAGTAAAAGAACTACTCTTTGGTTCGAACAAAGTTTTCCCCAACATTAGGGCACATATATTAAGAAAAAGGTTAGGTCTTGTATGCACCCAAGTGCACCGTGCATTCATAGTGCATTTTAGAAACGTGCAACTTGTTATACTAAAAATACGATTTATTTACACAGAAAAGTGTAACTGTTAATGGATAATGAATAGAATATTGAGAGATAATGTGATAAACCTTTATATATAAAATAAATAAATTAATTGGATTGAGTGTATATGTAAATCCCAAAATTAATGATATTTAATATAAATATGTGAAACTCGTGATGATATAGTTCAATAAGGCGGAGGAGGGATTATAAAATTATAATTAATCAACTACACCTTTATGTTTAATAAGAGATGGCACCATCCAATTGGTAAAAAGTTGACACCTGACGTTCTACGATATTCGTTTTCGATAATACACTGTTTATGGGTGTTTTTTGAAACACTTAAAACAACTTATAGAAACACTTATTTTTAAAAACTGTGAGAGATAACTTTAAAAATAAATGTTTATGAAAGCTATTTTAAGTATTTCAAAACAAGCCCTATATTTTCAAATTTGCACTTCTCTCTCTTATCTGCGGTGTAAGAAGAAAGTGGGAACAAAGATTATTATTTACCATTCTTGTGGAAACAAAGAATAGACCTCTGATCAATAAGAGTAATATTTTTATAAATTAAGTCTATTCATAAACTCTATTATTATTATGTGCAAAATTAGCACATTTATAAACAATAAAATTCAATGTATAAAAATATAAAATATTTTTTAAATAATGATAATTTTTATGCATAATAGTGATATTTTTTTATATATAACAATCATACTAAAAAATCGAATTCACTATGAACTCAGGTTTACACAAGTTTTTATTTCAAATTAAAAGGACAAAATTTTGTATACATATAACTTAAGTGTATTATTATAAAATATAATTGTTTTAAATGAAAAGTATAAATAAAATAATTATAATTTTTAAAATATATACATAAATTGCATAATGTACATGGTGAACAAGATACCTATTTATTTAAAAGATGACAAAAATTCATATGAGATGGTCTCATGCATAAGACGGGCTACAACAAAATACAAATCACACTCACTCCTACCAAAGTGTTAAAGCGTCAATATTCAACTTATGTCCCGTCTCACCGTGAGACGGTTTCATACAAGTGAGCCTCTTTAAAGATAATCATAGAGTTAGCCCTAGGTTTAGGAGGCGGAAAATCGATTTATTATAAGAAAAAATAAAATAAAAAGTTGGGTTACAGATAAATATAATAATATATTAAAAAATGGGAGTTGGCATTTTAAAATCTTTTAGACTGTCTCAATAAAATTATTTTCCATTTCCTAAATATTTTATCAAGTACCCCATCCATCCAATAATATCTTTTCAAAATAACTTGCTCTATTTTTTATTTTTTTTGAAAGCAACAAAGCAACTACACGCAGGACATACAAACGTCAAGAAGGCCATCCACATAGATCGGAGGCTCGACCCAACACGACATACTCTCAAAAGTACAAGAGTTCCGAGCAAGAACATGTGCCACCATATTGACATTACGACGAACCCAACAAACAGAATATTGAGGATGCTCTCTTAAAATTATATTACATGACTCAATGAAATCACCAAATAAAGAAGCATCTAAAACAGGGCTAACCAGAGCGTCCCGAATCCGCTTTGCATCTGTTTCCACGATGACGTTCGAGAAGTTCATCCGAACAGCCCACTTCAAGGCTTCGCAAACCCCCCAGGCTTCCCCCTCGTCAACACTCATAAGACCATGACGCCAAAGAGACCGGAAAGCCAAACACTCTCCCAACGAATTCCGCACTACCATCCCAATCCCTGTTTGAGTAGTGTCCGTGAAGAATGAGGCATCAACATTCACTTTCAAATGCAAACCCTGCGGAGGATGCCAACGATCACAACCTATAGCTCGGCCGAGCATAGCAGGCCTCTGTCGCACATCCCTCCACTCAACAAGAATTGCCGTGGCCGCGAATACAACTTGTACAACCATGGACTCCTTTCCCTCCCACATAAAAATAGAAAATTTCTCATAAACTCTACCCACGCTATATCATAATTTTACACAAAATACTAAAATTATTTTGAACCCACGACACACAATTCAATTCATTTTTTAACTTAATGCATAAAAAAAATTAATAAAATTATCTCTCAAAATCCAACTCAATACTATATTTTGACTCTAGTAGTCAGTCTCTTACCAATCTACACTCTTGACTCTTTATGCTCCTCAAGAAAAATAAGAATGGCAGGTAGAAGAAGAGGAGGGAAAAGGAGAGAAAGGCCAGCTCAGCCTCAGCGTACACTTGAGGAGGTAACAAGGATTTACTATAATCTTTCTTCTATCTAGGGTTTCAGATTACCCCCACCCCCAAAATTAAACTTCTTGTTTGTTTGTAAGGGAGATCTACTTTATTTGCTTATATAGATTTATGAGCTGGGACATTTATGAATGAAATCAACATGTATTTATTGATGTGGTAGTCTCAGAATCGCATTAAGATTTGCTACCATTGCTACTACTAATTAATTTTCTATTACTCAATCGGAACATGGGTTAAACTCATTTGTAATATATGGAGTTTTGCACCATATCTACTAAGAAATATGGCAAGTGTCCGCTCATTTTGCACAGAATATTTTAAAACGATTCTAGTACCCTTAAGTCGTATTACATTGGTTTTATTCTTATGTTTTATTCTTATGTTTTATTTTGAGTTAGTCAGACTTGCATAATCAGAAACTACTAATTTTTTTATGTATCCCTATATTTTCGTGTAATTAAAGCAGAACATATTTATGCCTAAAATCTGAATGATTTTCTTTTTTAAATCTGAATATTGATGTTCTTTCACGGAAGATGGAAGTTTATTAGTACTTTGGATTATGAATCCAAGTCTGAATTCCATTAAATCATCTTTCTTTACTCATGTGTGGAATGAATCCCTCTTGGTATAATATAATGAACTATCACACACATTCTTTTTAAAAAGTACTATACATATTTCCAGTTACATGATTCTTTCTCTAGTAGTTGCTTATAATAAACATTTTTGTCGAAATTGTTTTGTTTATGATTGTGATTTCGTTCCACATTGTGTAGGACTATTTTTACCCATTCACTAATACAAATTTGGGCTTGGACAATTGTTAAAAATGACTTTGGAGAGCTGTTATAACCGTTCTCCAAGTAACAACTGTCCAAGCTTGGACAACTGATAAAAAACCGCTGTCCAAGTGAGTAACAACTGATAAAAAACCGCTGTCCAAGAAATCGCACTTGGACAGCGGTTGAAAAACCGCTGTCCAAGCATATACACTTGGACAGAAAATCGATTTTTAGGCACGGACCCACCAAGCATCTCATATATAAGCCACCAAGTCTCCCAATTAATTGAGACAATTATTCGCTCCTATGGGGGACCGAACACGGGACCTTGGGCGCCTGAGCGGGGATCAATTCCGCTCGGGCACTAGTTTTCTTGCGTTTACTTAATGAAATTAATTCTATATGTCCTAGAATTCATTTTTTTTACAATTTTTTTTTTTAAATTCTTTATTTCAATTATCTTATTTATTAATTCAATCACACTTTTTTATATAATAATAATTTTTTTATATAAATTTAAATTAAATTATATTAAAATTATATTTTTTACTTGTTTTTTTTTAAAAAGTACACTACGTACCTTTCTTTTAAACTTGTAATACTTTTCCTTCTAAACAAGTAATATACTTTTTTTTATCTTAATAAGCAATATTTTTCTTTAAACAAGTAATATTTTTTCTTCTAAACAAGTAATATATATATTTCTTTAAACAAGTTATATCTTTCTATTTAAAGAAACTAGTAATACTTTTCTATTTAAACAAGTAATTCTTTTCTTTAAACAAGTAATACTTTTTCATCTAAACAAGTAATAATTTTCCTACGTTTATTTAATGAAATTAATTCTATATGTTCTAAAAATCGTTTTTTCTTACAATTTTTTTTTAAATTCTTTATTTCAATTATCTTATTTATTAATTTAATCACATTTTTATATAATAATTTTTTTTAGTGCTCTTTCACATAAACGAAGCCAGGTTCAAGAGTCGACTCGACTTCTTTCTCTGGATCATCTTCCATGTCTTCCTGCAGCTTCTGATCAACAATTTCGGTGATGTTAATGCTGAGGCAGCGGCTGTTTGTACCAGCTGCAACATTAGTGGTGCTCTTTCCCAAGTCATCATCAGCATGGTGCGACGAAGTTAGCTGTACTCTTTCTTCCGCAAGATTGGAGTGGGATTCTTCATGGTTGATACTATGCGATGGAGAATGGTGGTGATGAATGTCTTTTGAAATTAGTGGATTATGGGAGGTGGAAGAGTGGCTGTTGACAGGCCGGATATAACCCCTCAAAACACGAGAATGGTTTTTAGCAGTACGCTCTCCAGTGGGATGTCCTAATCACTACTACACATTTGAACTTGGAGAGCTCCACTTGGACAGCCATTTTTTCGAACAGCTCTCCAAGTGGTTCCTTGGAGAGCGGTTCTATTAAAAAAAAAAAAAACAAAGACAGCGGTTAAAAACCGTTGTCCAAGATCAAAGCTTAGACAGCGGTTCATAACCGCTGTGCAAAGGTAATTGGAGAGCGGTTTTGAACCACTGTCCAAGGTAAAGCTTGGACAACGGTTCATAACCGCTCTCCAAGTGAATTAATTTTTTTTTTTTTGTAAAGCTTTTATTTTTTGTTTTATTTTTTTGTTTTAATTTGTAAATTCTTTTTAGGTACCGTTCAAATATTTTATTCTTTAAATTCTCGTGTTATTTCTTTTTAATATTCGTCGTATATAATGAGATTAGCAAAAATTCTTATGTAAATTTTTTTTATAATATTACTTGTTTAAATAGAAAAGTATTACTAGTTTAGATAGAAAGGTATAACTTGTTTAAAGAAAAGTATTACTTGTTTAGATGAAAAAGTATTATTTGTTTAAAGAAAAATATTACTTATTTAGATAGAAAAATATTACTTGTTTAGAAGGAAAATTATTACAAGTTTAAAAGAAAGGTAGTACTTTTTAAAAAAAAAGTACAAGTAAAAAATATAATTTTAATATAATTTAATTTAAATTTATATACCTAGTGAAGATGGAGCATGCTCATTTGGTCAGAGCCATCTTCGAAAGGCATGGTGATATCACTACTGGAAGTGATATCAAATCGCCTGCTATCCTCTCGTTCCTACTCCAACACCTCTGTGGTATCTATAACAAGCTCAAGGAAGTAGAATTCCTCCCTGTTATGATTACAGAATTTGAGAATATGCTTGCTGAAGTCAAGGAACTCGAGAGTCAGAAGCTCAATGTAAGATGGCTCCGTGAAAGAATCGAACATATAATTAACAAGAAGCGTGATTTTGTGAAGTACTCGATCGTTAAGGAAGAACAGAGTACATGCAAGACCAACGTTAAGAGGCTAGAGAAGGAGGTTTCCCTGTTACAACAACAGTTGGAAGCTGAAAAAGTGAAGTTGGTTGAGGCGGACACAGTTGCTGTTGAAATCAGAGGTGGATTAGTTGATATTATGACCACCCACTCTTTGGTGCATGGCCTTCTCTAATCACGGTACGTTTAATTAGCAGTTATGCATATTCGAATTCAAGTTATATTAAGTGAGGGACTTGTTGCTCCTTAATTTGCATATTGTCTAGCTCTTAAACACTATTTTGCTTGCTTGTTGATGCAAATTCCTTACAAACACCACATTTCACTGCATAGCAGTTTAGACTTATTTATAAATTTGTTTTACAATATATCGAGATTGCCTCCATTATCATACAAGATAAGTTGGTATGCTGAAACATGAGTTTTTTTTGCTGTGTTTCAAATGTTTATTATGTGTGGAATGCTGTTGGATTGTGTTCATCTTCTTGCAAGATCCTTTTATAATTCACAAATTTAGATATCAAACACATTAATTGGGAGAAATTCACCATTTTTATTATCTTAAAACCAAAATTAGGAAAAGAGCTCGAGAAGCCGGTTGCTGCATTGAAGGATGTTGAGCGCCAGAATCTGAACGTAAGCTGGCTCCGCGAGAGGATTAAAACTGCAATTAAAGCGCGGATTGATGCTGACAGTAAACGTGATACGGGCATTCAGAGTATTAGAGATAAAGATTTATCACCGTTGAATTGGTGATAGGAGAAATCTATTATTAATAGAACAATTACAGGGATACAACAACTTTCCCAAGATACACGGGAGATTTACATGGAAAGAATATACAATACATGGATAAAGAATAATTCTAATCTTTATCTCTAATACAGAGGCTAGAGGATGAGGTTTCTTCGGCACAAGACCAGTGGATTGCAAAAGCAGGTTTGTACCAAACACACTCTTTGTTGCATGGCCTTTTCTAATCCTCTTCAGATTTAATTGCATCACTCATCCAATATGAATAGTTACTTGTATATGCTTGTAGGTATTGTAATTTGTAAATGCGAATCTATGGTAATGTCAAGGAGCATATTATTATATTTCAAGATACGATGATGTTGTTACATTATCTGATCAGCAAGCGCTATTTGTATGTGTGATATAATAATATTTGTATGTGTGAAACAACCAGAGGCCGCCAAGAGAAACAACACCATGATGGCGACAAGCAAAAAGGGAATTTGTAGTTTCTATATTACGAACTTCACCGTGAAATGGAACCCAAAGGACCTGATGGAAATTTTTTCAAGGTACGGCCGAGTGAAAGACATGATGATTCCGGAAAAGAGGAACAAAATGGGTTGGAAGTATGCATACGCACGATTCCAGGACTGCCCGTCGAAACACGATCTCGAGAGGTACTTGGATAGTATCTGGATTGGCAGCTATAAACTCAGAGCCAACATATCCAAATACAATGAGCAGATTGTTAAACTGGTGGCAAAAATCCAGAAAGAGAAATGGGTACACAGACCAGCATTGGTGAAGGAGATTAAGAGCTTTCGTGAGGCGGTAAAAGCAGATAAGCCAAATGCCAGGACAGGCACCAGTACTGATGCACCCAGAATCGATCTAGATAAAGCATGCAAAGAAGGGGCAACGCCGCAAGTTAGCATAAGAGGGTCAACAAGAAAATACTCTCTAAGGAAGAAGGAATTTGAGTGGTTAAGAGAAGCAATTGTGGGAGTAGCAAAGAATCTTGAAGGATAGTTGGAAGCATGTAACGACCTTAGAGATCTCGGATACAACAACATAAATGTCAGTCCATTAAATGGAAATGCCTAGTTGATATTTGGTCAAGATTTGCTAGAAAAGCCATTCTTTACAGTGGAGGAAAGGCCTGGCTCAAGGAAAAATTCATAAGTTGGCACCCATGGGAGTTTCATGATGGAATATCCGAAAGAAATACATGGGTCCAGATCATAGGAATACTGATGAACCTTTGGAACGAGCCTTTCATGCAATGGCTCCTGGCTGACGAAGGCACAATTGTAGATGTCGATCAGAGCACACGGCTTCGGCAGAGTTTAAAATATGCAAAGTAAAATTGAGAATTGAATCCTTCAATTTGATCCATAAATCGGTGCAATGCCAATTTCAATCCTGGCAATTCTCCCTCTCAATTACAGAGGTCAGTCCAAACCATGAGGCCGCGACTGAAAATAGCAGCGGATCGGTGAGCGTGGTGCCGCACTTCAAAATCTTCCCGGAGAGCGAAGCAGCCTCATCGAATTCCGGCGAGTCCGTGGTGAAAGAGTCGATCCATTTCGGCCCGAAAATCGAACCGATGAATGGGCTGGGTAACGGAATAAATGATGCAATCAATCCTACATTCATGGGAGTCGAAAATAGGGAACATGGGAATATGGAAGCTGACAAGGTCAATCCCGAGGATTCCGACATTAAGGTTGCAAGTCCTACAAAGTCGTTCGAATTTCAAAATAAAAGTGTGGCCATTAATCTGCCTGGTGGTTCCGAGATAGTGGGAGTGGGTGTGACTGAGTTTTATGGTGCCCACATAAATGAGGTATTAACAACCCCAAACCCAAGAGAAAGTAAAAAGGAAAATGAAGCCCAGATTAAAAGCCCAACATATAACCCAAATTCGTTGGCCACTAATGATGTTGAGGGAGAACACGACAATAATATTGGAGTGTGGGGCCCAAACAAATCGGCCCTGGTTGTACAAGATGCGGCCCATTTCTACAGCCCAAGTTTGATCAAATCTAATATGCCTATCCATTCAACCAACCTGTTCTATCCCTACTAGGTACGCGGCCTAGATGGAACCATTGCTGAAAACCCAGTAGACACAAATAGAAGATCTCAGCCGAAGGAAGCAGGGGTTTCCAAAATTTCGAGTGTGGTAGGATCGAAGGTGACAGCAGCGAATCACAAGAGAAGCAACCCTGCTCAAAGTATTCGATACTCTCCTGTGAGTATTTCGCTCGAGCAAGACCCTAGTAGCCCACGACCAAAATTCTTCCCGGGTCGATCCGGGGATAGGCTGTCATCCCCAATATCAAATGTGGATTCGGTGTTCCGAAATATACACCGAGATCTGGACGGACTCTCGAAGGAAGGCGCTGAACAAAATCTTGTGTCAGAAGTGGGTTTGCCGCCAACCCGTGTTAGGCCGACCGGCTTGGAAGGTCCGAGTAGTATAAGAATTAACCAAGTGGACTCTGAAATTTCTGAATCATCACAGACAACCTTGTGTTTGAGCAAAGCAGAAAGGTTCAAGAGAGCAAGAAGGAAGAGAATGAAAAAATTGCAGAAACAGAGGCTGGGAAAGAAGAAGGGAAAGTGTTGGGAGATGAATTTAATAAAGAGATTTTGATTAGATCCCAAAACCCCTGAGTATGACATGTTCAGGATAATCTTTATAGACTGAGTCAGGATTCAGTATAGAGTGTTCAGGAAGTCACCTGCACCATGTATAATCAGCAGATATAGATCAGGTTAGATTCTAAAGATTCTGAAGACTCAGTAAGTTTCTGAAGAAAATGAAGACTCAAAAGTTTCAAGATTCTCAAGACTCAAGAAGTTTCAAGAAAATGAAGACTCAAGAAAGTTTCAAGAAACCAAGACTTCGATAAAAATCAAGTCTCAAGAAGTTGTCGCAGAAATCGAAGACTCAAGATGTCATCAAGACTCAAGATGACATCAAGACTCAAGATGACACTAAAGACTCAAGATGATCAAGACTCAAGATGACATCAAGACTCAAGATGTCATCAAGACTCAAGATGACATCAAGACTCAAGATGTCACTAAAGACACCGAAAAAAACTCAAGATGTCATCAAGACTCGTAAGACATCAAGACTCGTAAAACATCAAGACTCGTAAGACATCAAGACTCGAAAGATATCAAGACCCAAGAGTTATCAAGACTCAAGAAGATATCAATACTCGAAGATAACCTCAATGTTCGAGGCAATCAATAATATCTATCTCAAGACTACAAAACCGAGAAAAAACGCCAATATTCGAAAAGTAGATATTGCCCCGCACATTCATATACGCACAAAAGGAACTAAGTCTAAGTGTTGTTTAAGGTTATCTCATTCGAGAGATTGACCAAAAGAGCCGTTATGTTTGTCTACATTTCATCAAGACAAGAACCAATCGAGAGGAAGACAACACAAGCACTTTATCGACAATCGAAAGCGACAGTCATTTGAAGCATGTCGAGAGTACTATGTTCCGATCGCAAAAAGTGGTGATTGGCTACATGAATGCATATTTCCTAAAACATACAAGGGAGTATTCAAACCCAAAAAATAGTCGTTCATCAAACACCATAAGAGGAAACTCATGAAGCTATCTCCTCCAACGGATAGTTTTTCAAGAGTGACCTTAGTGAAGTTGCCTATAAATACTAGTGACCCTTTACATTGAGAGGTTACGGGAAATTTGAAAGTAACTCAAGAGCTCATTCGTATTATTGCAAATTGAAGCACTCGAAAAACCTAGAATTTCCCAAGTGTTTCACATTGAAGAGAGCTCATTCACTAAGCCTAGATTGATAAGATATATTCAAACTTAGTAGAGATATCCTAGCCTTTGAATTGTTCTTATTGTAAAGGATATCTCATCCTAGTTGGAAACCAACTAGAAACCCAAACCCTTTGTAAGGTAGTTTGTGTGTGTTTGTTGGTGAGTTGGAGTTGTAAAGAGTTAGTAAGCTACACTGAGTTAGCCAGAAAACTCTAAGAGAAGAAGTTAGTAAGCTACATGTGGTAGTCTGAACACTTGTGTGTGTTGAGTTAGTAAGCTGCAGTGAGTCAGCCAGAAAGCTTTAGGAAGTGGTTAAGGAATTTCTCTGAAGGTCAGAGAGAGTGGATGTAGGAGCTTGAGTCTCTGAACCACTATAATTCTTTGTGTTGTTTTGCTTTTCATCTTTGCATTATTATCTGTTGCATGTTTTTCACTGAAAGCATAATTCACTGATATTCAGTTGGAACCAATCCACTGAACTTGCATCAACTGATCACAACCTTAATCACTGTGTCATTAAAAGAAAGATCTTCAGCAAAGCTAAAAATGAGTATAAACTTAGGGCCAACCATTCCGCACACTTGAGTAGCAAGAACATATAGTTACCAAACTGAACTAACTCTACTGAGGGTTCAGTAAGATAATTATTTGATCCAAGCGGCTCAGGATCTCTGAAAAACTCAGGCTCAGTTGGGCTAATCTGAAGCTTCTGAAAGCACCTCAGGATCATTGTCTAAGTAGACTTTGACTCGTATGCGTCAGGCTTCGAGGGCAAATCATCGACAACTCGACCCATCCGACCTCGATGAAAGAAAAGTTTTAAAAGTCACTGAACACGTGTATTCCCCCCCATACACGTGTGAGACTCGTTAGCACCGGGACCAACAAGTGGTATCAGAGCAGTGGTTCAATTTGACCACTTGCTTTGGTGGCCATAGTCTAATTTGCTGAAAGACTTTGGTGGTCTACTGAACAGATCTATTTGCTGATATCTTACAAGGCTCAGTCATCATGCCTTCTAAGAAACTTCCTATGTTCTCTGTTGAGAGCTATGATCTATGGAGATTAAGAATGCAGCTCATCTCAGATTCAAAACATGAAAGAATGTGGAGAGTGGTTTCAGAAGGACCATTCAAATTTACTATTGTGAATCCCAGAATCACTGATACTGAGAGGAATGATCCCAGAGATGAATTTCCAAAATCTGATGATCAACTTACTCCTGATGAGAGAAAGTTAGTCAATCTGGACTACATTGCTAAAGATACTTTATATAACACTATTGATGATGGTGTTATGGGGATGATTTCTCACTGTGAAAGTGCAAAAGAAATATGGGACACACTTGCTGTTATGTGTCAAGGCACATATCATATTAAGGAAAACAAACTTTTTGTTGCTATTGGAAAGTTTGATAGCTTTGAAATGGAAGAAAGTGAATCCATTGACAAACTTGAGGTCAGATTCACTAGCATCATGAATGATCTGAATGCTCTTGGGATATACATGCTGTGGTGATTGAAAATACCAAAAATATTGATTCCATGCCATATCAACAAGTTTTCTCTGAACTGAAAGCTTATGAGTTTGTGATTGACAAGAAATCTAAGAAATCGACAAAGAAAGATGATTCTTCATCTAGCAAGAATGTGACTTTCAAAGCCAAAGAGAAATCAGAAGACTAGAGAGTTCGAGAACTCACTTGCCAAAAATCGGGATGAAAGCGGGGAGGATAAGCTAATACTTGATGGCAAGGAGGTTTGAAAGACTCAATAGCGGATATGAGAAATATAAGAAATATTACAGAAATCACAGTACAAGAGAGACTCAAAAGCCGAGGACGATATCTGATCGAGAAAAGAAAGGACCCGGAGCCGGAAGGATCCTCATCCAAAAGAAGGACTCCAAGACCAAGGAGGAAAGTGATCGGGGATGATGATGCCAACAGATGCTACAACCGCCGAAGAAAGGTCACTTTCAATATGACCGCCCCGAAATGAAAAGCTAAAGAAAGAAAAGAAAAAAAGACAAGCCAAGAGAGACAAGAAGTTCTCCAAAGAAGAAAGCCATGATTGCGAGAAGAGGAAGAACATTCGAAGAAGGTTCCAGTTCCTCGGATGAGATTTTCTCGAGATAGTGACAAATGATGATATCTCGTCTTATGGTCAGGAAGAGGTAAATTCTTCTATCTCTGTTGTTGCTCCTACACAAGCACATGAGTTCTCAAGTTCTCATCAGTAAAAATAATTTTGACTGATGGATTCGTTTGAGAATCTTATGAAGGACTATTCGTCTTACAAGAACCGCTCATTGAAACTCAAGAGCGTAACAAGGAACCGATCACGAGAATCAAGTGGAAAGACTCTAAAAAATGCTTTGAGATCACTTCTCAATTGATGGAACTCTTGATGAACTAGATGTTCGAAAGTACAACTCTCGAAAAAAGAGAAGGTGATAGAGATCCCGGATGGAAAATTAGAGAAATCCAATCGAGGAGATTCAAATTTATCGAATCGAGTTCAATGACCTCTTTGAGAAGCATGAAACTCTAAAAAGAAATGTGAGGATAGTCTTGCGCAGAAAAGTTAGCTCTATTGAATTACGCATTTAAAGTGATAGATGAAATTCGAGTTATCAAAGACCCGCAACTATAAAAAGTTGGATTGGGATACATTCCAGGGGAACCTCACAAGGTCTTTTTTGAATCTTTAGTAGCACCAAGATCGTCTTTGTTAAACCAAAGGCACCTAATCTTCTTCTTCAAGAACCGCCCGAGTTTTAGACAAGGGTAAAGGACCTATGGTTTCGAAAAAACTCAAGGTTCAGGGAAGAAAGCCTGCACCTCGAAAAAAAAGGCTAGAAAACCCGAACACTCAAGAGGAAATCTTCAGCCAAGATTTCAAAGCCTCAAAGCTAAGAATACCAACCTAAAGAGATCTCAAGATTTGAACCATCGAGGAATTTTCGGAAGAGAAACACTCGGCAGAGATATTCTCAACCGAAAAAAGACCAAGTCCTCGACATGAAAGACCCAATTTCAAGACAGCAACCCAAACCCCACTTGCCTAAGGGTAAAGGTTTCCTAAACCCAAGTCAGCAGAGACAGAGATCAGCTGCACAAAAGCCAAAGCACTTGAACAAAAGGCCTGAACCCAAGAAGAACTCTAAGGCTCATGTTCATGCTAAGGCCGCACTCATACACGGATATCTTGTCAGGCACCTAGGGTGGTGAATGTGTATGTAGATGTTTATGGGAGACAAATCAGCCACTCTAAAGTAATTAGAGTTGTTAGGCAGATTTGGGTTCCAAAAGGTACAACTAACCTGGTAGGACCCTACACCAAATGGGTACCTAAGAACTGATCTGTTTTTCAGGTAAAGGAAAAGGGCACTGAGCTGAATGAATACAACATAGCACTGATGAGTGGAAATGAATTGGCTACTGCTGTATGGTATCTAGATAGTGGATGTTCAAGACATATGACAGGATATAAGCATCTCATCACTGACTATGTAGAGCAAAAAGGCCCTCAGATCACATTTGGAGACAATTCCAAAGGACAAACTGAAGGATATGGAACTCTTAAAGTTGACTCTGTTCATATCCATGATGTTTCATATGTGTCTGGTCTAAAGCATAACTTGCTTTCTATCAGTCAATTCTGTGACAAAGGATTCAATGTTGAGTTCTCAAAGAACTTATGTTATGTGAAAGACAATAGTTCACAGAAAATTTTACTGACTGGAACTAGAAAAGGAAATGTGTATCTTGCTGATTGGAGTTCAACTCCTAAAGATACATGTTTGGTTGCAAAAAGTTCCACTGATACCAGTTGGTTGTGGCACAAAAGAATGAATCACTTAAATTTCAAAACCCTGAACAAACTTGCAAGATTAGCACTTGTGAGGGGGTTACCCAATGAAGTGTTCAGTAAAGAACATGTATGTGATGCTTGTCAGAAAGGAAAACAAATCAGAGCATCTTTCAAAAGCAAAGTAGATGTTTCTACTGATAGAATACTACAACTGTTACATATGGATCTCTTTGGTCCAGTAACACCTGTGAGCACTAATGGCAGAAAATACACACTTGTGGTAGTTGATGACTACTCTAGATACACATGGGTCATATTCTTACTCAGTAAGAAAGATACTCGGACAAAACTGCCTGAACTACTGAAAAGGCTCAGTACTGAAAAGAATCTGAGTGTGGTCAAAATCAGATCAGATAAAGGAACTGAGCTTATCAATCATATTATATCTGATTATTGTGCAGCAAATGGAATAGCTCATGAAACATCAGCTGCAAGAACCCCACAATAGAATGGTGTTGCTGAAAGAAGAAATAAGACTACGAAAGAAGTTCGCAGGACAATGATTCTTTGGTTTATATTCCTAAGAGATTTTGGGTCAAGCTATCAACACCGCATGCTACTCTCGGAAACGCATCCATCTTGACCAAGAACCAAGGAAAAACTCCATATGAAATTTGGGAATGAAAGGAAGCCTCTTGTTTCTTTCTTTCATGTGTTTGGTTGCAAGTGTTTCATACACAATAATGGTAAAGATCAGTTGAAAACTTTTGATAGCAAAGCTGATGAAGGGATATTCTGAAGTCAGTAAAGCCTTCAGAGTTTACAACTCGTAGGACTCTTATAGTGGAAGAAACACCTCATGTTGTTTTTTGATGAATCTACTTGTGTTCGGAAAGAAATAGGAACATGACTCGGAGAACCGACCAAGAGAATCACCGACTTAGCCTCGAAAAAAAGAATGATAAAACATCCTCTCGAACTCGAAAAGAAGAAGTTTTCACTTTCTATGAATGGAGTGAATCGGACCCGAACAAAGAAGTTCGGGATGAAAAAACTCGGGATGGTGAGACTCGGGATGAAAATTCTCCAATTGAAGGAAAGCCAACACACCGAAAGTGACCAATCAACATACAACAGCAGTTCGGACTCGTATGTATGTAATGCCGATGAAGATGTGGTCACAGCTGAGGCAAACTCTGAATCTATCAACCAAAGGGGAACAAATGTCTCTGACAATGTTCTGAATGAAATTTCCCCTGAGGAAGATGATTCTCTTTCTCCTTTTCTGTTGTTCCCTGAATTTAATGAACTACCTGAACCTAACATTTCTGATGTTGTGGATACTACTGAAGGGGGAACATCCAGGAGAAAATGGTTGGATAGTCATCCTAAAAGTCAGATTGTGGGTGATCTATCAGATGGTGTCAAGACAAGAAGGTTCCATCGAGAAAGTGCTTTGTTCTGCTGCTTCCTATCAGAAAAAGAACCTCTCGAGATTGAAGAAGCTCTACAAGATTCATTTTGGATTCTTTGCTAAGCAAGAAGAAGAGTGAATCGGGTTCTCAAGGAATGAAGTTTGGGAGCTAGTGGATAGACCTAAGAGGCACAATGTGATTGGAACTAAGTGGGTGTTCAAGAATAAGAGAGATGAAAACAACAACATTGTAAGAAACAAGGCAAGGCTAGTTGCACAAGGTTATTCCCAAGAAGAAGGCTTGGATTATGATGAAACCTTTGCACCTGTTGCAAGACTAGAAGCCATCAGATTGTTTCTTGCATATGCTGCCCATATGAAATTCACAGTCTATCAGATGGATGTGAAAAGTGCATTTTTGAATGGTGTGCTTAAGGAAGAGGTTTATGTGGAACAACCTCCTGGTTTCAGACAGAATGACCAAGTTTACAGGCTCAGGAAAGCCTTGTATGGTCTTAAGCAAGCACCCCGAGCATGGTATGATACCCTTTCTCAGTTTCTTACTGACCATGGTTTTATCAAAGGAACTGTTGATAGGACTTTGTTCAGGATAGAAGATGGGAACGATATCTTACTTGTTCAGATTTATGTAGATGACATCATATTTGGATCTCCAAATCATCAGTTATGTGAAAAGTTTTCTACCCTGATCAAAGGAAAGTTTGAGATGTCAATGATGGGGGAGATGAATTTCTTTCTTGGACTTCAGGTGAAACAAACTAAGGAATGAATTTTCATCAACCAAGAAAAATACACCAGAGATCTGATTGCAAAGTATGGTGTACAGAATTGCAATGCAGTTAGAATTCCTATGAATACTAACTACAAGATGGATCCTGATCTTGAAGGCAAATCAGTAAATCACACTGATTATAGAGGGATTATTGGATCACTGCTATATCTCACAACAAGTAGGCCTGATATAACATTTGCTGTTGGGATATGTGCAAGATACCAAGCTAATCCTAAGGCTAGTCACATGGAGGCTGCCAAAAAGATTCTGAAATATCTTAAAGGCACTGTGAATAGAGGATTATGGTATCCAGCTGATGATAACCTTGAATTAACTGGTTATTCAGATGCTGATTATGGAGGATGTAGAATTGACAGGAAGTCTACCACATGAACTTGTCAATTTCTTGGAAGTAAACTGATATCATGGTTTTCAAAGAAACAAACCTCAATAGCAACCAGTACTACTGAAGCTGAATGCATGGCTGCAGGAAGGTGTTGTGCACAGATTCTTTGACTCAGACAACAATTGAGGGATTATAAGATTATAGCCAATGAAGTACCTATATTTTGTGATAATAATAATGCAATTGCTATTACACAAAATCCGGTATTGCACACCAGATGTAAGCATGTTGATATCAAACATCACTTCATCAGAGATCATGTTGAGAAGAAAGACAACAGAATGGAGAAAATTCATACTGATAAACAGAGAGCTGATATCTTGACTAAACCCTTGGCTGAATCAAGATTTCAGGAACTATCAATTGAATTAGGTATGTTGGATCCAGGTGTATAGAGCAAATCTGAAAAAATTGAAGATTTTCAAATGCATGAAGTTTTCTCAGGATTTTACTGAGAAACTCAGGATAAAATTGAAAGTACTGAACTCTGAGTCTTAGGAAACTCAGATATCCTGAAGATCAGTACTCAGTATTATACTGACCCCTTTCAGTACTCAGTACTATACTGACATGTTACCTCGTTCAGTACTCAGTATTATACTGACCCCGTTCAGTACTCAGTATTATACTGACATTTTTATCAAGGTCAAAACTCAGTAAGACTGATGGAGGAAATTAGTCTGAAGAAGTATTGACTCATGCAACTCATTTATTGTCTAACTGAATCTTAGTAATCATTGGCAATAAATAACATAACACCTGAAGGAATATTTGGGCGGGACCTTTGAAATACACGAAGAAAGTCAATGGTCTGCAAGAACAGTAATTAAATGCACTGTTCATTAATCAACAATAAGGTTAAATTGGCGGCGTTATATTTGTGAAATCATCCTTTCATATACCCGATTTAGTCGGTTCTTAATCTCGACCGTCGATTTCTTCATCTATGCGATTTTCCATGAATCAAATCCTATATATCTATTGAAGAATTCCTTCAAAGCCCAATTCCAAATAGCATTCGTCTTCAAAACACTCTGCTTCTAAAATTCTCGATTGCCCAGAAATCATCATCTTTCTCAAAACCCTTTACCAAAAATTCTCTAAAAATGACGTTCTCTGTATATGAAAAGCTTGCCATCTCTAAAAAACCTTGGTATGAATACGTCGTATCTCTTAAAAGCTCATCAAACACAACTCACGAAGAAGAAGCGTTACATATGATATGGTTGGCGAAGCTTACTTGCCTGGTTGCGAATCAGCCAGAGGCAGAATACACAAAAGAGGTAATAAAGTTTATCTCAAATTTGAAATTAGATGATGAGGATTGTATAGAATCGCAGATTACAGTTTCTCATTTAGAGCATAGTTCAAAGTATGTGGATTTTATTAGGGAATTGTACATCATTCCTAAGAATCTTAATGCCATATACGAATTGAGCGATAGAGGAGAAGACCCTACGGTTTATATGATGGGTAGGGAGCAAGAATATCTGGATAGGATTGCAGAGCATCCAGTTAAGTTTGAAGCAACTCTAAATAAAAGGCATTTGAAGCCTAAATATCGAGTGTTGCTGGACATTGTGAGTAAATGCATCATGAGTCAGTCCGGCAGCTTTGAACAGATTAGCATGCCGAAGTTGAGATTAATGGCGGCGATTGAAGATTCACCCACCACTGCATTCAACTGGTTACATTATTTAATTAAAGTGGTGAGTGATCAAGCTAAGCAAGTACAGAAGGTGAATGAGTCTGTTGTTATCAAAGGGAAGATCCTACATGCAACCAAGATTGCATATATCTTGGAGATGTGCAGAGAAGAAGAGGACATCTTCGCCAATTCCTCACCCATTCCAAAGTTAAAAATTATGTTCAAGCCAACAACAACAAAGAAGACTTTGAAAGGAAGGAAAGAGAAAAGCTCGAAGTCTCAGGAGGAGACCACTGAAGAAGGAGCTGTTGAAGCCCAACAAGCCAGGGGAAAAGCCCTAATGGAGGTGAAAAGAGAGAAGGGAGAGACTCTGAAGAAGAAATCACTGGCCCCTCAGAAACGCAGGAAACTTCAAACTATTACTGAGGAGGAGGTCACGACATCGGCGAAGTCCAACCCAAGGCCAACAAGGACTGAAATCTCCACTGCAAGTTCTGGCTCAGGTTGTGACAATTGCACAGGAAGAAACTGAGGAATAGGTTTTCTCTGAGGTACTCGAAACATCTCTGAGCTCAGATAAAATATCTCAGGAAATATTCAAGGGACCTCGTGTTCCCTACCAAGAGATACATTGCTCACCCTCGATCAATCTGAACCTCGGGAGCTATCAATTTGATGCGCTCTCGAAAGTGAACCATTCATCGATCCTCAAAGACTAACTCATTCAATCTGATCCTACTGATCCTGAGAGCCCAAAGATGAAGAAGGGAGAGGCAGAAGAATCTGAATGACGCAGCAAGGGGGAACGGTTCATTCTGGACAGATACCCTGAGCTGAGCTCATATTCTGACCTTCAGGATCTCTTCTTCAGACTCAGAACCACAGTCTATATCCTGAATCAAACTCTTCCAGAGATGCTGAACATAGCCTCCTTCAGAGGAGAGGACTGGTGGAATCCTGAGACTGCTGTTCTGACATAGTTCTCTGGATTTAGGAAGACTAAACTCAGGATGAAAAATGCTGATTTTGATTAGCTAGTCAAGAGGAAGGTGGCTGAGAGAAGGAAAGCTGTTGGTGATGCCTCCAGTTCTAAGGATCAAGATAAAGAGGGTGACCAACAAGAGGATCCTGAAAAGCAATCTCAGATGGAGAAGGAAACTGATGCTGGTCAGACTGATATCTCACATCCTTAGACTGAAGTTAGCACTCTTCAAGTAACTTTTGGCACTATTAAACATTATGCCAAAGCTACTGAAGTTCCTATCTTTAAATCTGTTATGTTTGATATGTAGACTGAGGCTCAGGTGGAGCACCCAACTCAGGTGGAAAAAGTTGCACATACTCCAGAGATTGATCTAAGTCCTATCTTGGACAAATTGGAGAAGGTGGTGCCAATGGTGGAGAAAATGACCCAAATTGAAGAAACATTGGCAAGCCAATCTCAGAAGCTAGAAAATCTCAGTTCATATTCAGACATGATGCAGCTTCAAACATCTCTTGCTGATAAATTGACTACTCTGGAAGGAATGGTTGATGTAGTCAAAACTGAGCTTAATGCAGAGATGAAGCATATGTATCAGGAAAGAACAACATATCTTGAAGTCTAGCTGGTTGAGAAGAATGATCTGTTGAGAACAATATATGTATCAAGACAGCTGTTGAGGAAATTGGCTCTATGCTCATAACCAAGATGACATAAATGATGCAAAATGTCTTCTCACATCAGTGTGCACCTCTTTCTGAAGAGTTCTCAGTAGCTAAAAATCATATGAGAAGGCTGGAAGATGAGCACGATCAGTTGGCAGGGGAGGTGCGAAGAATAAGCAAAGAACAATATCATATGGATACTGCACTTTCTCAACTTCTTCCAAGGTATGTTGCAAAAAGGGGGAAAGGCCTGGTGGCAAGCTAAGTGAATTGTTGGCACAAACCTTGAAGAGAAAGGCTGATAAAGAAGCTGAAGAGAAAATCATTGTTGATGCCTTAAAAGAAGTGGAAGCCACTGAGAAGCTCAAGTTCAAAGAAGTTGAAGAACCTGTCTACACTCAAGTATCTGAGCAAACTATTCAGGAAGCAATTTCTGAGAAACTGAGTGGTAGAAGGATGGTGGAAACAAGCCAAGCCGGTGAAGAACAAGTCAAACCTATAAAGAGAAAGGCTGTGGCATTTGTAGAGCAGGAGAAGAAGAAAAGAGCTAAAGCTTATAAGTCTACTCAGAGGAAATTGATTATTGATTTTGAAGAATCTGAGGAAGAAGCTGAAAAAGAAGTCTTCAACACTAAGAAAGCTCTGAAAACCCTTGAAGTTGAAAAGGAGAAGAAAATTGTTGCTTCTGTATCAGGTGTTCCTGTGATCAGGAAAAAGAAAGAAGAAGAGCAGAAAAGAAGAAGTGGTTTTAAGAAGTTCTTGAGCAAGAGGAGGGGTACTGAGAAAGCTTAGAAATGACCGCACATTGACAAATGAATGCCTATTCAGTTCAATGATGCGTGGGAGGAAATCAAGAGAACCTTCTGGTTCTACTATGAGATTCTGAGGGAATGGAGGGGGAGCAACTCAGATATGAATGAAGCCTTCATTGAATACCTGTTAACATTCTATCCCAAGTACCTGCAAAGTTGGATCAACTTGGCAGATGAAGGAAATACTCAGATAGTTGCCCCTGGTCCATATACTTACCCAACTCCAAGACTTGAGAATGACTATGTGAATGAGACAGTCATTTCTCAGGAGATTGCTCAGTATGCCATCCAACTTGGCCTAACAGGAAACAACCCAGATATCATCAAAGCAAGAGATGAATTGAAGAAAAGATACTATGGGATGTTCAACCTGGAGGTGCCCGAGGAAGAAGTTGATGAAGACTGAAGATGATGAAGACTGAAGACTCTTTGTACTTCTGTTTTTTGTTTTTGATTTTCATTGTAATCTGTAACTCTGATTTTACATCAATGAAAATTTATCTTTATGCTTAAAGATACTATCTCATTATCTTCTTACATGTCTTTTATGTTTGATATGCCTTATGTTTTGAAATTGTTGGGATTTGCCATTTTGGATTGTAATAGAAAAACTGAAACCTGAGTATAGGTTAGGTGTTTTTGTAACAAGATGGTTTTGGCATCATCAAAAAGGGGGAAATTGTTGGGAGATGAATTTAATAAAGAGATTTTGATTAGATCCCAAAACCCCTGAGTATGACATGTTCAGGATAATCTTGATAGACTGAGTTAGGATTCAGTATAGAGTGTTCAGGAAGTTATCTGCACCATGTATAGTCAACAGATATAGATCAGGTTAGATTCTAAAGATTCTGAAGACTCAGTAAGTTTCTGAAGAAAATGAAGACTTAGTAAGTTTCTGAAGATTCTGAAGACTCAGTAAGTTTCTGAAGAAAATGAAGACTTAGTAAGTTTCTGAAGAAACTAAAGACTCAGTAAGTAACTGAAGTCTCAGTAAGTTTCTGAAGAAACTGAAGACTCAGTATGTCACTGAAGACTCAGTATGACACTAAAGACTCAGTATGACACTGAAGACTCAGTATGACACTGAAGACTCAGTATGTCAATGAAGACTCAAGATGACATCAAGACTCAAGATGTCATCAAGACACTCGAAAACTCAAAGATGTCATCAAGACTCGAAAGACAATGAAGACTCAAAAGACACTGAAGACTCATAATCAAGACTCGTAAGATATCAAGACCCAAGAGTTTATCAAGACTCAAGAAGATATTTTGAATACTCAATATAACCCGAATGTTCCGAGGCACCAATAATATCTATCCAAGACTACAAAACCGAGAAAAATGCGAATATTCGAAAAAAGTAGATATTGCCCCGCATATTCATATGCGAATAAAAGGAACTAAGTCTAAGTATTGTTTAAGGTTATCTCATTCAGAGAGATTGACCAAAAAGAGTTGTTATGTTTGTCTACATTTACTGAAGACAAGAACCAATCAGAGGAAGACAACACTGTATTTTCATCGACAATTGAAAAGCGACAGTCATCTGAAGCATGTCGAAGAGTACTATGTTCCGCATCGCAAAAAAGTGGTGATTGGCTACATGAATGCATATTTCCTAAAATATGCAAGGGAGTATTCAAACCCAAAAAATAGTCGTTCATCAAACACCATAAGAGGAAACTCGTGAAGCTATCTCCTCCAACGGATAGTTTTTCAAGAGTGACCTTAGTGAAGTTGCCTATAAATACTAGTGACCCTTTACATTGAGAGGTTACGAGAAATTTGAAAGCAACTCAAGAGCTCATTCGTATTATTGCAAATTGAAGCACTCGAAAAACCTAGAATTTCCCAAGTGTTTCACATTGAAGAGAGCTCATTCACTAAGCCTAGATTGATAAGATATATCCAAAGCTTAGTAGAGATATCCTAGCCTTTGAATTGTTCTTATTGTAAAGGATATCTCATCCTAGTTGGAAACCAACCAGAAACCCAAACCCTTTGTAAGGTAGTTTGTGTGTGTTTGTTGGTGAGTTGGAGTTGTAAAGAGTTAGTAAGCTACATTGAGTTAGCCAGAAAACTCTAAGAGAAGAAGTTAGTAAGCTACTTGTGGTAGTCTGAACACTTGTGTGTGTTGAGTTAGTAAGCTGCAGTGAGTCAGCCAGAAAACTCAAGGTAGAAAAGTGAGTAAGCTGCAGTGAGTCAGCCAGAAAGCTTTAGGAAGTGGTTAAGGAATTTCTTTGAAGGTCAGAGAGAGTGGATGTAGGAGCTTGAGTCTCTGAACCACTATAATTGCTGTGTTGTTTTGCTTTTTGTACTGCATTATTATCTGTTGCATGTTTTTCACTGAAAGCATAATTCACTGATATTCAATTGGAACTAATCCACTGAACTTGCATCAACTAATCACAGCCTTAATCACTGTTTCATTAAAAGGAAGATCTTCAGCAAAGCTAAAAACGAGTATAAACTTAGGACCAACCATTCCGCGCACTTGAGTAGCTAGAACAGATAGTTACCAAACTGAACTAACTCTACTGAGGGTCCAGTAAGATAATTATCTGATCCAAGCGGCTCAGGATCTCTAAAAAACTCAGGTTCAGTTGGGCTAATCTGAAGCTTCTGAAAGCAGCTCAGGATCATTGTCTCAGTAGACTTTGACTCAGGGCAATCTGTGCTTCTCAGGCCCAAATCATCAGGACAACCTGACCCATCTGACCTCAGTGAAAGAAAAGTTTTAAAAATCACTGAACACGTGTATTCCCCCCCATACACGTGTGAGACTCGTTAGCACCGGAACCAACATAAAGGATTGGGCTCTTTTCACTGAGGGACTTTGGAAATCGGCAGAAAAAAGGGTGAGGAGCCCGAGTAGTAATCGGATCAACAAAAAAGAAGCAAAGAGGGGTCCTGATGAGGGTGAGGGCCCCCCATAATCACAAAATGCAGCCAGAAGACGTTTGGAAGTTGGGGGAAAAATTAGGGGTCATCAACTCTAAGAATGAAGGAGTGGTTCTCAAAAGAATACGGGAACTTGAGGCGATGACGGGCGAGGGGAAGAATGACAAAACTGATATTGTGTCCTAATGAAGATTCTGTCCTACAACATAAGAGGGATTGGGGGAAGAATAAAGAAACAGGAACTGAGAGGGCTCATCGGTAAGTTTTTTCTAGATTTCATGTGTGTGCAAGAAACTAAGTGTTGTGATCATAATAATCTTAGTCCATATTCTGTGTGGGATGGGGGAATCAATGTGGGGTGGGTAGCGATTGACGCAGTTGGACAGTCTGGGGTGGGTAGCGATCTCGATCTTCTTCGTCTGATTTCATGAGTTCCCCCTTAACTTGTTACCTGTAAAAATAAAATTAAGTCTAGAAACGCAAACTTTCTATACAACTTAGTTTGTCCTATTACAAGGTGTTTTTGCATAATAATCAAAACTAAAATTATACCAACAATTTCCACCTTTTTGATTATGATGTCAAAACTAACAAACAACAAAAAAATACGAGAAAACAGTGTTAGTTAAACAAGTGAAATGATGAAGAGTATTGTATGCATTTAAAAAAAAAGATGAGAAGATGATTATCCACATCCATGAATTTTATGAAAGATAAGCATTTTAAAATAAATGAGTTTTAACAAAAAAGATCAGTTCAGGTGGTCACATTAAAATCTAGTGATCTTTTGAACTCCTGCTCTGATACCACTTGTTGGTCCTGAAAAACCCGATTTAAAACTCGTAAAAACTCAATGGGAGGTGACTTTAAATTTTTCCCGAATGTGTGTTATGCAGATTTGCTAAAGTATGTATGACAGTTAATATGAAAGCAAATAAGAACACACATATTTTTATACAGGTTCGGAGTCCAACTCCTACATCCACTCTTCCCTTCATGGGGCACTTTCTTAACCAACAGATATTTATGGAGCTCTCACTCAACGGGACTTATCTCCCTCACGGGATCGCCTATAGATGTTTAATGAGTTCTTACTCTCTCGGGACTTATCTCCCTCACGGGATTGCCTATTAACTACCTTACTTAACCACTAATTCTCATTACATTGTTTTAGCCTTTAAGCTAAGGTTGGGAAAATCTCTTTAAGCATATGATATGGCATTTTTGCTTAGATATAATGAAGAACACTCTTGGGTAAATTTGGATATTTAATGCTCTGTGTTCTTGAACGGAGATGCTTGAATATTTGGCTTTAATCTTCACTTTGCAGCATCCTCCATTATCTTCTTTTGAAGATAGTGCAATGTATTTATAGTGTGAATTTGAATATTACCGTTGGAGAGTAAATTCAAATACATACTAATAGTCTTCCAGCTTTTGTTTGTCCTTTTGTACTGTTGGTTGTAGCTTTATGTCACATCCATATATGTGTTGTCATCTTCTCATTGGATAACTTTTTGTGTGTCTAACGGATCTGATCAGCCCCAGACATCGCTTCATCTCTTCCGATTCCGTCACCGATCCGTATGCAGATTTTGGTCTCTGAAACTGGGTCCGCAGATTTCGGTCCGGTCCGGTCTCGCTGATCCGGCCGGTCCGTCCGGTCTGGTCCAGGCGATCTGACTGGGTCTGATGGTTTTCTCGTCCGTCTGTCTCGCTGATTCGATCTGGTCTCGCTGATTTTTGCACATCATCGAGATCGTGATCAACACATTGCGTAGCTTTGATCGATCAAGATCATTAGCACAACATCTCGACTTTGATCGACGCTTTTCTTCTTCACAAATCAACATGCTTCATCTTGTACAACTCATCAGCTTTCGTGGAGCTTATCTTACTCATCTGATCTCGATCAGTCTCATCTGCTGCCTCATCTGATCTCGATCATCTTCGTCTAATTTCATGAGTTCCCCCTTTACTTGTTACCTGTAAAAATAAAACAAAGTCTAGAAACACAAGCTTTCTTACAAGTGTTTTGACATAATAATCAAAACTAAAATTATCCCAACAATTTTCCCCTTTTTGATTATGATGCCAAAACTAACTAACAACAAAAAAATTCGAGAAAACAGTGTTAGTTAAACAAGTAAAATGATGAAGAGTGTTGTATGCATTTAAAAAAAAGATGAGAAGATGATTATCAACCTCCATGAATTTTATAAAAGATAAGCATTTAAAAATAAATGGGTTTTAACAAAAAAGATTTTTTCAGGTGGTCACATTAAAATCTAGTGATCTTTTGAACTCCTGCTCTGATACCACTTGTTGGTCTCGAAAAACCCGATTTAAAACTCGTAAAAACTCAATGGGAGGTGACTTTAAAATTTTTTCGGATGTGTGTTATGCAGATTTGCTAAAGTATGTATGACAATTAATATGAAAACAAATAAGAACACGCGTACTTTTATAGTGGTTCGGAGTCCAACTCCTACATATACTCTTCCCTTCATGGGGCACTTTCTTAACCAACAGATATTTATGGAGCTCTCACTCAACGGGACTTATCTCCCTCACGGGATCGCCTATAGATGTTAAATGAGTTCTCACACTCTCGGGACTTATCTCCCTCACGTGATTGCCTATAGATGTTTAATGAGTTCTCACTCTCTCGGGACTTATCTCCCTCACGAGATTGCCTATTAACTACCTTACTTAACCACTAAATCACTCTCAAGAAAGGGTTTGAGTTTGGTGTTATTTCCAACTAGGTGAGATTTTCCCTTACATTGTTTTAGTCTTATGATATGTTATTTTTGCTTAGTTATAATGAAGAACACTCTTGGATAAATTTGGATATTTAATGCTCTGTGTTCTTGAATGGAGATGCTTGAATATTTGGCTTTAATCTTCACTTTGCAGCATCCTCCATTATATTCTTTTGAAGATAGTGCAATGTATTTATAGTGTGGATTTGAATATTACCGTTGGAGAGTAAATTCAAATACATACTAATAGACTTCCAGTTTTTCTTTGTCCGTTTGCAATGTTGTTTGTAGCTTTATGTCACATCCATATATGTGTTGTCATCTTCTCATTGGACAACTTTTTGTGTGTCTAACGGATCTGATCAGCCCCCAAGATTACTGTTCATCTCTTCTAATTCTAGTCGCCTGATCTGGTATGTAGATTTACGGGTCTCACGTAATTCGTCCCGCAAATCTGGGTCCGCAGATTGGTCCGGTCCGGGTCCGGTCTGTGATTTGGATGGGTCTGATTCTTTGATCCGGTCCGTCCGGTTCATTGATCCGACTGGTCTCATCGATTCTGACATCATCGGTACCAGATCAACACACTAGCCTGCATCAACAATGCATTAGCACAACATCCGCCTTTGCACGTTTTTTCTTCTTCACAAATCAGCATGCTTCATCTTGTCCAGCTCATTAGCTTTCGTGGAACTTATCTTACTCATCTGATCTCGATCAGCCTCATCTGCTGCCTAATCAGATCTCGATCATCTTCGTCTAATTTCATGAGTTCCCCCTTAACTTGTTACCTGTAAAAATAAAACAATGTCTAGAAACACAAGCTTTCTAAACAACTTAGCTTGTCCTATTACAGGGTGTTTTGACATAATAATCAAAACTAAAATTATCCCAATAATTTCCCCCTTTTTGATTATGATGCCAAAACTAACTAACAACAAAAAAAATACGAGAAAACAAATGTTAGTTGAACAAGTAAAATGATGAAGAGTGTTGTATGCATTTTTTTTTAAATGATGAGAAGATGATTATCAACCTCCATGAATTTTATGAAAGATAAGCATTTAAAAATAAATGGGTTTTAACAAAAAAAGATCAGTTCAGGTGGTCACATTAAAATCTAATGATCTTTTGAACTCCTGCTCTGATACTACTTGTTGGTATCAAAAAACCCGATTTAAAACTCGTAAAAACTCAATGAGAGGTGACTTTAGATTTTTTCCGAATGTGTGTTATGCAGATTTGCTAAAGTATGTATGACAATTAATATGAAAGCAAATAAGAACACACGTATTTTTATAGTGGTTCGGAGTCCAACTCCTACATCCACTCTTTCCTTCATGGGGCACTTTTCTTAACCAACAAATATTTATGGAACTCTCACTCAACGGGACTTATCTCCCTCACGGGATCGCCTATTGATGTTTAATGAGTTCTCACTCTCTCATAACTTATCTCCCTCACGGGATTGTCTATAGATGTTTAATGAGTTCTCACTCTCTCGGGACTTATCTCCCTCACGGGATTGCCTATTAACTAACTTACTTAACCACAAAATCTCTCTCGAGAAAGGGTTTGAGTTTGGTGTTATTTTCAACTAGGTGAGATTTTCCCTTACATTGTTTTAGCCATTAAGCTAAGGTTGGGAAAATCTCTCTATGTTTATGATATGACATTTTTGCTTAGATATAATGAAGAACACTCTTGGGTAAATTTGGATATTTAATGCTTTGTGTTCTTGAATGGAGATGCTTGAATATTTGACTTTAATCTTCACTTTGCAGTATCCTCCATTAGCTTCTTTTGAAGATAGTGCAATGTATTTATTGTGTGGATTTGAATATTACCGTTGGAGAGTAAATTCAAATACATACTAATAGACATCCAGCTTTTGTTTGTCCTTTTGCACTGTTGCTTGCAACTTTATGTCACATCCAAATATGTATTGTCATCTTCTCATTGGACAACTTTTTGTGTGTCTAACGGATCTGATCAGCCCGCCAGATTACTGTTCATCTCTTCTGATTCTAGTCGCTTGATCTGGTATGTGTTGGGATTATACTGAAAAGTATGCTTTTACTTTGTATAATCGAAACTGAATTTCCAGACTTATTTACTGAAATAAATTGTTTATCACTGATGCTTTAAATATGATTGAATGTTATATATATTTATTTGCATAACTGCTCAATAATTAAATGACGTGTTACAATCAGAGTTAATTTAGTGATACCCGATCCAGAAGATTAAATTAACAGTCCCTTGTAACTATAAGTACGCCATTCACGACCTAGATGGAAATGAACAACCATCGCGAAAGGTTGAGGTGTAAGGCTCAGATTGGTTTGTCTTGACCAAGAGATTACACTAGTGCATGACTGATGCGCTGAATAGGACCTACAAGAGGATAAATTCTTCAGAACTGAACAAGGAAGAATTAGACCTCAGTGGATCGTTGTTTCTTAACCTTCGTCCCTTAAATAGGATCACGTGGGATCGGTAACTATTGCTTTGACTTATCATGGGTAGCGAATCAGAGAGAGATTCAATACTTTTTATCTTGGGCAATATTATTGGTCACATGTGATTGCTAAGATTTAATACGAAGAATCGTGTGCAAGTACGCTTGCTTGATTTGCCCTCTTGGGAGGTTCATAAGCTTTATCATACCAAATCTTGCAAGTGGAATTTGTTTCCGGTATGGATAATAATGTTGAACCGTTCTCGACCAAGGACAAAAGATATTAATTAACGGAAAGCTATTTCAAAGGGCTTGAATTAATTAATGGGCTAGATAATCTTAAACGGGAAATAATGACCGGAGCCATATTGACTGTAATATGGGTTAAGATGGATAGTGCAATATTAATTATGTAGTGGGATTAATTAATATTTATGGGCTTGAATTATATTGTGGCTCAATATTAGATATTCAAGATCCATTAAAAGGTCCAATCTTAATTCTCCTAAAGGCCCCCGAGAGTAGCCCAACATATAGTCCAATAACCTAAAAGGTGATTAAAATAAAATAAATATTGTTGCTTATATTTCCTCATTATTTTCGAAAATTATGGATAAAAAGAGGAGAAAGATTTTCTTTGAATTTTGTTATGGAATGAAGATATGTATTCTTGGAATACAAGATTATCTCATTAAATTCAAGAAATCTCCCACTTGGTTATTCATTAAGTATTTTTTGAAATTTTTGAAAATAGAGGGCAAGAAAGATTTTCTTGATTTTCTTGAAAAGATATTATGGAAGATATGTATTTCTTGAAATACAAGAATATCTCATAAATTCAAGAAGATCCAAATCTTGGATTCTTGCACACTCAATTTTTCGAAAATTCCATAAAGAAAGAGGAGGTGGATTTTTTGTGGAATATTTTAATTATGGGAAAAAGAATATATGGGATATATTCAAGATTTCTTGGTGACCAAGAAAAGTCTTTTTCCCACATTGAAAATTCACATAAATTTCGTGCCCCTCCTCTCCTATAAATAGGGGATGATTAGTTCATTCCTAGTACAATTCCATGTCTTTGGAAATATTAGCAAATCCACATAAGTGGTGCAACAAAGTTTATTTTTTTCCTTTTGTTAATTGTTCATGAGTATCCTTCCACCGGATTGTCGAGCAAGGGCTAAGGGAATACTTGGGAAGTCCTTTTGGTTAGTCCGTCCGACCAAAGCCACCGCCATCCCGGAGGGTACGCTCACGAAACTCGTAGATTCCGCATCGTGTAGGTTTTACGTGGCTTTTATATGCATGATATGTTGTTGCAATTATTATTTGAATTAATATAGGATTAATTCATGCTAGTAATAATTAATGAATTAAACTTGTATTTAAATATTCACCCCGAATAGATCTCAGTAACTCATCCACCCAACCATCGGTATCGTAGCCAATTGTTTTCGGCTCAATTTTTAAATTGTAATTTAATTCACGGACATTAAATTTGAAATTGGATAGTAGAACCGTTAGATCTGCTTTTGCGGTATCCAATTGTCATGGATTTTAATGTTTTTATTTTGCATGCATATAAACCGTGGTTTTTAATTCGATTCGCTCGGATTTGTTTTTGCCTCGTGAGAAAATCCACGAGTAGACTAGGATTTGTTTGATTTGGATCAATGTAATAGACCAGATTTAAGATCTAGGTTTATTTATTTTTGTAAATAAATTGAAACCGATCGGGAACGGCGAAATGAAGAATTAAAGGACGAAATCTGAACCAGCGCGGCGCTGCTACCGCACGCGATGGGCGCAGGGCGGCCAGGCGGGCCGAAAGGGTGCACGAGATGCGTGCCGGCGACGGGCGGGCGCGTGCTCCAGCCGGGCGGAGGCTGGGCGCGGAGACGCTGGGCGGTAGGGCGGAGGCTGGCGAGCACGCCACGATGGACGGGCTGCTGCCGCTCGCCGAGGATCGCCGACCGCTGAGGCATCGGCGGGCTGTCTCCGCCAGCGGTGCCGAGGTCGCTTAAAGTTAGTCTCTGGTTGCTGCCGGTCGGATTGGATGCGGGCGCGAATCCGCTGTTGGCGGGCGGGTTCGAGATTTAAGTATTTTTCGAGACGCAACAAGAGGGAGAAATTCGAGACGGTTTCTTCAAGATCAAGTCAAGAAAAATCAAACCATGACAATTGGATAATTTGTGCCCAATATGTTTATTTTTCTGCTTTTGCTTGATTTATTTGGCGCTTATCTTATGCTTTATTTAATTTGTTTAAATGTGTTTGCATGAGGGTTGCCAAATGGAAAAATCTCAACTTCAAAATTACTAAGTATGTTTAAATAATTAATTGACAATTTTATTCCGGATAATAAAATTGAATTAATTTTGACCTCCATGATTTATTTATTTGTGAATTCTTTTGGAGAAATTCCCCCCACGGGACGGTCAAAAGATAGGTTTCACATGAATGAATTCCAAACGGATGATTGTGGGTTATTACTAGTGGCGGCGATGACCCTCCCCACGAGGCTCGATCAAAGCGAAATAGTAATCCCAGTATTTAATCATGGTTATTACTTAGATATAAAATTGATATGCATATACTTCCTCAAGTCCTGTCGCTAATTTTATATTGGTCAAGTGGAGCCAACTATTAATCTGGATATTAAAGGTTTGTAATCGTTTTGTTTGTAACTCGCTTGAATGTGTTTAAATAATGACCCACCCCACGTGGCTTATTTAAACTGCTTTTGAGATGTTGGTCGATGCATTTTCATATTTTTTTTAGATTTTAAAATATGATGAAATGTGATCAAACCTTGTGATATACTTGTCTATATGCATATAGTTGTTTATTTCGATTCAAAGATGTCGTTACCTTTTAATCCACTCGTTATTATACTTAAAGTCAATACAATATGGAAACTATATTGATTGGAAAATTATAATTGTCCTAATCGCACAAAAAAGCACAAGTGGATTTTGACACACAAAAATCGATAAGCCAAACCGACGAGTCAAAACATGCGGGACTCGTCGGATCACCTTCTTGAGAGATGTCGTCATTTGAAAATGGTGGAGGAAAAACCCGTAAGGGATTACGCCCTCAAAATAGATGGCCCATCTGAACAAACTTGAGATTCTGAGTCGCAGATTATGATCCGGAGACTCGGATGAATTTGGTACTTCATTCTCTGCCCGAAAAGGTTTTTGAGCATTTTGGCCTCGCTAAAGAAATTTGTTGCAAACTTTTGGACTCGGCGAAAATGATGATAAGGCACCAAACTCAAGCTTTGATTTTAAGTGGTCCGTCTTCATCTTCTAGGCCAAGGGTAGGCAAGATAAAGAAGAGGACCAAAGGCCATAAGCAATAAAACTCAATCATTGCCAAAGGGCAATGGTAAGATGAGGAATGCTTGTTGTGTCAAGGAAAATCCAAAGAGGAAGTGCTTAAGTCATGCGGTGAGAGAGGACAATGGAGGTCTTGCTGCTCCAACCCCAAAAAGGGACGGAAAAGAAAGGTAATTCTCATACACTAGTTGTTGAAACTTGTTTAGCGGGCGATACTTCTCATTCGTGGGTGGTTGATACGAGATCCACTAATCATGTTGGCTTCACGGGTTCTAAATGATCCGCAACATAGTGGGAGTGAGATCCTCATCACACCGGGTAACGTTATTTAAAGTAGAAGACATTGCAATGCTAATGTAAGTGGCGGATATTGCAATGCTACGGTAGTAACGATTATTGCAATACTACGCAAGTAGCGGACATTGCAATGCTACATGAGTAGCGATTAAAAGCGATGGGAGAAGTGCACCTATCTTTTGAAGATAAAGTTTTTTGAGATTATCTTTATGTTCCCGCTTTTAGAAAGAATTCACTTTCGGTTTCTAAAATTCGATTAAAGGACACTAAGTTTCTTCTAATAAGAATGACATCATTTTGAAATGATGAGTGTATCTCATACATGGACATTGACGGAAAATCTCTATACAATTAATCGTGCACACCACTCACGAAATGTATCCTATAACACATCAATCAAGCTTTCCGAGAAAAGAAAAACGTTCATCGACGTGAACGAGACACTTTTTGGCATCTAAGATTAGGTCATATAAATCCAAAGAGGATCCAAAGGTTGGTGAAAGATGGTTCACCGAGCGTCTCTAAGTTGAATCGGATCCAACCTCGAATCATGTTTGGAGGGTAATATGACCAAAATGGCATTTGGAGCCAAGGGGAATGGGGCTAAAGAAGTGTTAGAGATCGTTCACATAGATGTACGTAGTTCAATATTAACCAAAGCAAGAGGGGGTTATGAGTAATTTTATTGATGATTACTCAAGGTACATTTTCCTTATGAAGCATGAATCTGAGACCTTTGAGAAATTCTAAAGAATTTAAGGCTCAAGCAGAGAATCATATGGAAAAACATATCAAGTCTCTACGATCTGATCGTGGAGGCGAATACCTCAGCGATGAGTTTTTGAACTACTTATCTGATGAAGGGATTGTATCCCTGCTCACCGCACCCGAAACCCCTCAACAAAATGGGGTTTGCAGAGCGAAGCAACAGAATTCTTTTGGAAATGGTTAGATCAATGATGAGTTATACAGATCTTCCCGAGTCGTTCTGGGGTCATGCCTTGGAAAACAACGACTTACATTCTGAACTTGGTGCTATCCAAATCAGTTCCCATAACCCCAAAGAATTGTGGACCCAAGCAAGTCTAGTATGAGACACATGAGAACTTTGGGGTGTCCGCCTACACGTTGGACAAGGAAACCGGTAAATTGGATCCTCGATCAGAATTAAGGTTGTTTTGTAGGATACCCCGAGGGAACAAAAGGGTGAATGTTCTATAGTTCCGAAGATCAAAAGGTGGACATCCGCACCCACTTTATATTTTGGAAGAAAACTATAGAGCCAAAGAAAACCCCGTATGAGATTACCTTAAATGAGCTTAGAGGGCAAACCTCTCGGTCTTCATTATTTTAGATGATATACCAAACGATACGCCACAACCCGAGCCTCGTTATAGTGGGAGGGTTGTTAGACAAAATTAGAGAGATACATGGGAATAGGAGAGTCCTCGGACTTGATTCCCTAATCGCACCCATGGACATATGACGAGGCACTCCAAGATTAGGATGCGCTTTCTTGGCAAACAACAATGAAAGCCGAAGTGGGTTCTATGTTTCATAATAGAGTGTGGGAGCTAGTCGAACCACTTAATGGGGTCAAACCCATTAGATACAAGTGGGTATATAAGAGGAAAAGAGGATCGGACGGGAAGGTTGAAACCTTTTAAAGCAAGACTAATGGCGAAAGGTTATACTCAGAAAGAAAGGGATCGATTATGAGGAAACTTTTTTTCGCCAGAGCCATGCTTAAGTCCATCCAGATTTCTCATATCGATTGTTTGCGCAAGATTTCGACGTTGAAATCGCAAATGGATGTCGAGATGCTTTTCCTTAACTAAGTCTTGATAAAGAGATCTATATGCAACAACCCCTAGTTTTCATTGAAACAAAGCGAAGAACACCCCTCGCTTGTAAGCTCAAGAGGCCCATTTATGGACTCAAACAGGCATCCAGAGCTTGGAACCAATGTTTTGATCATGTTATGAAGTCTTATGGGTTTGATCAAAACGAGTTTGAAAGTTGTGTGTATAAAAAAAAAGCGTGTCGGAACTGCATTGGTATTCTTAGTACTGTACGTAGATCACATTGTGATCATCGGGAACGATGTGAAGGTGTGATCAGACGTAAGGGCATGTTTTTCAAAACAATTTGATATGAAAGACTTAGGGAAAACTGGACACATCCTTGGGATCAAGATCACAAGAAAAGGATGGTCGGGTTATCGCAAGTTTCATACATAGACACTGGTTTTGAAACGATTCAGCATGCAAGATTCCAAGAAAGGATTCGTACCTTTCAGACTTGGAATCCATCTATCCAAGAAAATGTTCCCTAAGACAAAAAGGAGATAGATGGCATGAAAGGTATTCCTTGTGCTTCTACCGCCGTCGGAAACCTTATGTATGCATTCTTTGTGTATGCGAGACCCGATATCCGCTTTGCAGTAGGCATGGTAGCAAGATATCAAAGTAACCCAGGAAAGCGCATTGATCGACGCTAAAAAACATTCTGAAGTGTCTGAAAAGAACTCGGGATAGAATGTTGATTTATCAGTCAGATACTCCAATCCCCATCGGCTACATGGACTCGGATTTCCAATCAGATATAGATTCCAGAAATTATCTGCCTCAGTTAGTGTGTTTTCATTTGGGAAGTGTAGCCATCAAATGGACGAGTGTGAAGCAAAAATGCATCACTGACTCAACCATGGGACTCGGGTAAGTAGCTGCTTGTGAAGCAGTGAAAGAACCGATTGGGCTCTAGATCTTCTTAGTGGACTTGGATGGTGTTCTGAATTTGTCTAGCAATATCTCGCTAGGGGCGCTTACAAATTCAAGAGAACCAAGAGTCCACGAGTCAAACAAACACATTAAAGGAAAGACATCTTATACGAGAAATCGTTAAGAGAGGAGATATAGATGTGGCAAAGATAGCGTCTAAGGACAGCCTAACATATCCATTCACAAAGCGTCTGCCTCTGAATACATTCGAGAGACATGTGAGTGGAATGGGTGTCAAGACCGTTGCCAATCTGCTTTGAGTATAAGTGGGAGAAATTATTAGGTTCGTGTAGGTGACATTAGATGTCACAGACTACTCGAGACGTGTTGTAGTATACTTAAAAGCAGACTTTGAGTATAAGTGGGAGATTGTTGGGATTATACTGAAAGGTATGCTTTTACTTTGTATAATCGAAACTGAATTTCCAGACTTATTTACTGAAATAAATTGTTTATCACTGATGCTTTAAATATGATTGAATGTTATATATATTTATTTGCATGCCCTGCTCAATAATTCAGACGTGTTACATCAGAGTTAATTTAGTGATACCCGATCACGAAGATTAAATTAATATCCCTTTGTAACTATAAGTACGCCATTCACGACCTAGATGGAAATGAACAACCATCGCGAAAGGTTGAGGTGTAAGGCTCAGATTGGTTTGTCTTGACCAAGAGATTACACTAGTGCATGACCGATCTTGTTTGAATAGGACCTCTGGAGGATAAATTCTTCGAATCAACAAGGAAGAATTAGACCTCGAAGGATCGTTGTTTCTTAACCTTCGTCCCCTTAAATAGGATCACGTGGGATCGGTAACTATTGCTTTGACTTATCATGGGTAGCTAATCGAGAGAGATTCAATACTTTTTATCTTGGGCAATATTATTGGTCACATGTGATTGCTAAGATTTAATACTGAAGAATCGTGTGCAAGCACGCTTGCTTGATTTGCCCCTTGGGAGGTTCATAAGCTTTATCATACCAAATCTTGCAAGTGGAATTTGTTTCCTGATGGATAATAATGTTGAACCGCTCTCGACCAAGGACAAAAGATATTAATTAACGAAAGCTATTTCAAAGGGCTTGAATTAATTAATGGGCTAGATAATCTTAAACGCGGGAAATAATGACCGGGAGCCATATTGACTGTAATATGGGTTAAGATGGATAGTGCAATATTAATTATGTAGTGGGATTAATTAATATTTATGGGCTTGAATTATATTGTGGCTCAATATTAGATATTCAAGATCCATTAAAAGGTCCAATCTTAATTCTCCTAAAGGCCCCCGAGTAGCCCAACATATAGTCCAATAACCTAAAAGGTGATTAAAATAAAATAAATATTGTTGCTTATATTTCCTCATTATTTTCGAAAATTATGGATAAAAGAGGGAGAAAGATTTTCTTTGAATTTTGTTATGGAATGAAGATATGTATTCTTGGAATACAAGATTATCTCATTAAATTCAAGAAATCTCCCACTTGGTTATTCATTAAGTATTTTCAAAATTTTTGAAAAATAGAGGGCAAGAAAGATTTTCTTGATTTTCTTGAAAAGATATTATGGAAGATATGTATTTCTTGAAATACAAGAATATCTCATAAATTCAAGAAGATCCAAATCTTGGATTCTTGCACACTCAATTTTTCGAAAATTCCATAAAGAAAGAGGAGGTGGATTTTTGTGGAATATTTTAATTATGGGAAAAAGAATATATGGGATATATTCAAGATTTCTTGGTGACCAAGAAAAGTCTTTTTCCCACATTGAAAATTCACATAAATTTCGTGGCCCCTCCTCTCCTATAAATAGGGATGATTAGTTCATTCCTAAGACAATTCCATGTCTTTGAAATATTAGCAAATCCACATAAGTGGTGCAACAAAGTTTATTTTTTCCTTTTGTTAATTGTTCACGAGTATCCTTCCACCGGATTGTCGAGCAAGGGCTAAGGGAATACTTGGGAAGTCCTTTTGGTTAGTCCGTCCGACCAAAGCTACTGCCATCCCGAGAGGTACGTTCACGTAAACTCGTAGATTCCGCATGCGTAGGTTTTACGTGGCTTTTATATGCATGATATGTTGTTGCAATTATTATTTGAATTAATATAGGATTAATTCATGCTAGTAATAATTAATGAATTAAACTTGTATTTAAATATTCACCCCGAATAGATCTGTGCAACTCATTCCCCAACAAAGATGCATTTATTGTCTCATGTAATTGGGTCCGCACAAATCTGGTCTGCAGATTTCTGGTCTGGTATTGTCTGTTGATCCGTCCGGTCTGGCCGATCCGATTGGTCCGATATCTTGATCCGTGTCAGTCCGTGTGTTGATCTGGTCCGGTGCAGTGCGGTGTCTTTGATCTGATCGATCTGGCGATGATGACATCATCAAGATCAGACGTACACCAGACAAGATCTTGATCAAGACATCAGATCGGCCGCATCGTCATATACTTCTTCACTAATCAGCATGCTTCATCTTGTCCAGCTCATCAGCTTTCGTGGAACTTATCTTACTCATCTGATCTCGATCAGCCTCATCTGCTACCTCATCTGATCTCGATCATCTTCGTCTGATTTCATGAGTTCCCCCTTAACTTGTTACCTATAAAAATAAAACTAAGTCTAGAAACGCAAGCTTTTTATACAACTTAGTTTGTCCTATTACAAGGTGTTTTGGCATAAAAATCAAAACTAAAATTATCCCAACAATTTTCCCCTTTTTGATTATGATGCCAAAACTAACTAACAACAAAAAAATACGAGAAAACAGTGTTAGTTAAACAAGTAAAATGATGAAGAGTGTTGTATGCATTTAAAAAAAAATGATGAGAAGATGATTATCAACCTCCATGAATTTTATGAAAGATAAGCATTTAAAAATAAATGGGTTTAAAAAAAAAAGATCAGTTCAGGTGGTCACATTAAAATCTAGTGATCTTTTGAACTCTTGCTCTGATACCACTTGTTGGTCTCGAAAACCCGATTTAAAACTCGTAAAATCTCAATGAGAGGTGACTTAAATTTTTTTCCGAATGTGTGTTATGCAGATTTGCTAAAGTATGTATGACAGTTAATATGAAAGCAAATAAGAACACACATATTTTTATAGTGGTTCGGAGTGTAACTCCTACATCCACTCTTCCCTTCATGGGGCACTTTCTTAACCAACAGATATTTATGGAGCTCCCACTCAACGGGACTTATCTCCCTCGAGGGATCGTCTATAGATGTTTAATGAGTTCTCACTCTCTTTGGACTTATCTCCCTCACGAGATTGCCTATAGATGTTTAATGAGTTCTCACTCTCTCGGGACTTATCTTCCTCACGGGATTGCCTATTAACTACCTTACTTAACCACTAATTCTCTCTGGAGAAAGGGTTTGGGTTTGGTGTTATTTCCAACTAGGTGAGATTTTCCCTTACATTGTTTTAGCCTTTAAGCTAAGGTTGAGAAAGTCTCTCTAAGCTTATGATTTGGCATTTTTGCTTATATATAATGAAGAACACTCTTGGATAAATTTTGATATTTAATGCTCTGTGTTCTTGAATGGAGATGCTTTAATATATGGCTTTAATATTCACTTTGTAGCATCCTCCATTATCTTCTTTTGAAGATAGTGCAATGCATTTATAGTGTGGATTTGAATATTACCGTTGGAGAGTAAATTCAAATGCATACTAATAGTCTTCCAGCTTTTCTTTGTCCTTTTGCACTGTTGCTTGCAGCTTTATGTCACATTCATATATGTGTTGTCATCTTCTCATTGGATAGCTTTTTGTGTGTCTAACAGATCTGATCATCCCGCCAGATTACTGTTCATCTCTTCCGATTCTGGTCGTCACGATCCGTATCTTGATTTTTCGCTCAATGTAAATTCTGGTGATTTTCGTGCGGTGCAGTTCACGATGCGTGCGGTTTGGTCTGGCTGATGCAGTGCAGTGCAGTTCGCTATTCTGATTTGGTTCGATCTCTTCGATCCGTCTGGTCTAATCTGGATCTGTCTGCGGTCTAGTCTGGCTGATCTGATTTGGTCTGGCTGATTTACGACAAAGATCGATCGTGATCAATCAACATCTGATCATCTCGCATCAAGACAACATCTCTGACCTTTGCGCGAACTTTTCTTTTTTTCACAAATCGGCATCTTCATCTTGTCCAAATTTCATCACTTTAGGTGGAACTTATCTTACTCATCTGATCTCGATCAGCCTCGTCTGCAGCCTCATCTGATCTCGATCATCTTCATCTAATTACATGAGTTCCCCCTAACTTGTTACCTGTAAAAATAAAACTAAGTCTAGAAACGCAAGCTTTCTATGCAACTTAGCTTGTCCTATTACAAGGTGTTTTGACATAATAATCAAAACTAAAATTATCCCAACAGAGAGAACAAACGAGATTGTGGAATTTTCTCTTGTTGAAACTACAAAACAAGCCAGCTATGTGCTGGTGTTTGATTGGCGATTTCAATGAAGTAAGAAGCTGTGGTGATTGAAAGGGCAAGAGTGTGTACCACGTAAGCGTGATTTCGAAGAGGTTTGAGGAGTTTATTCTTGAAGCAGGACTCATTGATGTCGGGTTAGTGGGAAGAAAGTTTACGTGGTCCAGACTCGATGGACGATGTTGAAGCCGTATTGACAGAGCCTTAGTTTCGACCGAATGGTGTAATGAATGGGGTTCGTGCATGCTACGGGGTTTACCGAAGGGGGGATCGGATCATTGCCCCATCTTCATGTTGTCCAAAATTGGGGACCGAAACCTTTTCGGTTCTTCAATTCGTGGATGAAACATCCGGATTTTGTCCCATTTGTGGAAGAAAAGTGGGAAGGATACCTGTGTCAAGGGTGGGGCAGCTTTGTATTTAAGGAAAAGCTGAAATTGTTAAAGGCAGACATCAAGGCTTGGAGTTCAGAAAAAAATTGGAGACATCGAGAAGAAAATTGCTGAGAGAAACGCCAAGTTCGATGATCTAGATTGATGTCAGAAAGTTCAGGATTTATCTGATGTTGAATGTAGGCAAATGAAAGAAGTTAAAGCAAAACTGTGGCAATTGAAAAAAGTGAAGGATGGAAACAATTTTCAGAAATCCAGAGTCCAGTGGATCCGGGAAGGCGATTCGAGCTCCTCTTTCTTTCACAAATGCATCAATAAGAGAAGCGTGTCCAATAGGATTGATGGACTAATAATCGATGAGGTTTGGGCCGAAGATGTGGATAGAGTGAAGAATGAGGTACTTAGATTTTTTAGAACCCACTTTTCAAAGAACCAAGATGCTTCTATCTCCCTTGCAGGCTTGATCTCTAAGAGTGTTTTCGATTCTGATAATGCTTCCCTCGTTGCACCATTTGTGGAAGATGAAGTAAAATCAGCAGTGTGGGGATGTAGGAGTAATAAGAGTCCGGGTTCGGACGGATTTACTTTTAAGTTTATCAAGAAGATGTGGCCGACCCTGAGAAAATACATCATGGTGTTCATGGAGGATTTCCACAAGACTGGGAGGATCGTTAAAGGAGGGAATCCATCATTTGTGACTCAAATCCCGAAGAAGTCAGATGCTAGTCAGTTGTCTGAGTTTCGCCCAATCTCTCTAATCGGGTGCATGTACAAAATCGTGGCAAATGTGTTAGCTAATAGACTGGCTAGAGTGATGGATTCTGTGATTTCAGAGAATCAGGCTGCTTTTGTGGGCAAAAGACAAATCCTAGACAACATCCTAATTCTTAATGAAGCTGTTGATTTTGAGAAGAAGAACAAGCAGAGAAGTTTCATTTTCAAAGTGGATTTTGAGAAGGCATACGATTCAGTCCTGTGGGAGTACTTGGATGAGATGATGCTTGGCATGAAGTTTCACTTGAAATGGCGAAAATGGATCAGGGGATGCATTACTTCGGCCTCAATGTCATTTATGGTAAATAGAAATCCGTCTGGTGAGTTCCAACTCCAGAAAGGGATAGACAAGGGGATTCACTTTCACCATTCTTATTCCTGATTGCTACTAAGGGGTCTTAACTGTGTGATGAGGAAAGCTATGGAGACAAAAGAGTTCGAGAGGATTGAGATTGGGAGAAACAAGATTGTGATCAGTTACCTACAATTTGCAGATGACACAGTTCTGCCCGGCAAGACATCAATGGAAAATGCTAAGTGTTTTGAGAGGGGTCCTTCGACTGTTCGAAATTACCCCTGGTCTAAAGGTCAATTTTCACAAGACCTCCCTACACGGTATTCACATAAAAAATCAGCATCTGGAGGCCCTGGCAGGGGTACTGAACTACAAGGTTGGCAAGTTTCTTTCACCTTCTTGGGGCTGCCGATAGGTGCAAATTTTATAAAGAAAGAAGTTTGGAAGCCATTGATTGACAGGTTTCGACGAAGCTTTCTGGTTGGGTAAAATGGTACTTATCTTTTGGAGGTCGTTTAGTGCTATTGAACGCGGTATTATCAGCTCTACCAGTCTACTATCTCTCATTCTTCAAAGCCCCTGAGTGTGTTACTAATGCCCTGGTAAAATTGCAAAGAAATTTCTTGGGGGGGGGATGTTGGGGAATTAATTGTACGGATCTATTCGGGATGAATATTTAAATACAAATTTAATTCTAACAATTATTACTAGCATGAATTAATCCTATATTAATTCAAATAATAATTTAACAACAAATCATGCATATAAACAGTTCACATAAATCCTAAGCATGCGGAATTGCTACGGGTTTACGTGAACTAACCTCTTGGAGTGGCAATGGTCTCATCGATTAAACACACCGAAAAGCCTTCCCAAGTATTCCCTAGTCCTTGCTCGACAATCCGGTGGAAGGATGCTCGCGAACAATTAACAAAAAGGAAAATAAAAAATTTGTTGCACCACCTTTGTGGATTTACTAATTTTTCCAGCACATGGAATTGTACATGGGAATGAAAGAATCATCCCCTATTTATAGATGGGGTGGTGGTCGAAAATTTGGGGAAAAAACAATGTGGGAAAATCTTTTCTTGATCTCCAAGAAATCTTGAATATATATCATATATTCTTTTCTCAATAATTAAAATATTCCACAAAAATCCCACCTCATCTTGTTATGGAATTTTCGAAAATTAAGAGGAAAGAATCCAAGATTTGGATCTTCTTGAATTTATGAGATATACTTGTATTTCAAGAAATACATATCTTCCATAATATCTTTTCAAGAAAATCAAGAAAATCTTTCTTTTCCTTAATTATCAAAAATTTCAAAAATTTCAAATATGAATAACCAAGTGGGAGATTTCTTGAATTTAATGAGATAATCTTGTATTCCAAGAATACATATCTTCATTCCATAACAAAATTCAAAGAAAATATTTCTCCCCTTTTATTCATAATTTTCGAAAAAACAAGGAAAAATAGGCAACAAAATTTATTTTATTTTTAAACACCTTTTTCAGTTATTGGACTTTATGTTGGGCTACTTGGGGGGCCTTTAGGAGAATTAAGATTGGACCTTCCAATGGACCTTGAATTATCAATATTGAGCCACAATATTATTCAAGCCCATAAATATTAATTAATCCCACTACATAATTAATATTGCACTATCCATCTTAACCCATATTACAGTCAATATGGCTCCCGGTTATTATTTCCCGTGTTTAAGATTATCTAGCCCATTAATTAATTCAAGCCACTGAAATAGCTTTCCATTAATTAATATCTTTTGTCCTTGGTTAAGGAACGATTCAACATTATTATCCATACCGGAAACTAGTTCCACTTGCAAGATTTGATATGATAAATCTTATGAACCTCCCAAGGGGGCAAATCGAACAAGCGTACTTGCACACGATTCTCCGTATTAAATCTTAGCAATCGCATGTGACCAATAATATTGCCCAAGATATAAAGTATTGAATCTCGTTGATTCTCTACCCGTGATAAGTCAAAGCAATAGTTACCAACCACACGTGATCCTATTTAAGGGACGAAGATTAAGAAATAACGAACCCATGAGGTCTAATTCTTCCTTGTTCAGTTCTGAAGAATTTGCCCTCCTGTAGGTCCTATTCAGTGCATCAGTCATGCACTAGTGTAATCTCTTGGTCAAGACAAGCCAATCTGAGCCTTACACTTCAACCTTTCACGATGGATTGTTCATTTCCATCTAGGTCGTGAATGGTGTACTTTTGGTTACAAGGGACTGTTAATTTAATCTTCTATGATCTGGTTTCACTAAATTAATTACAATGTAACACGTACTATTTATTGAATAGTTATGCAGTAAATATATGTAACATTCAATGGTATTTAAAGCATCAGCGATAAACAATTTATTTCAGTAAATAAGTCTGAAATTCAGTTTTGATTATACAAAGTAAAAGCATACTTTCCAGTATAATCCCAATAGGGGAAAGGGGAGAAACGTAAAATTGCTTGGGTTAAGTGGGATATAATGTGTCAGGGTAAGTCTAGGGGTGGGCTGGGAGTGAGGGATATTAAGGCTTTCAATTCAGCATTATTATGCAAGTGGTTGTGGAGGTGGGTGTCGGGGGAAAAGTCTCTTTGGGTTTCTGTCATTGAGTCTAGGTACGAGTCTCTTAAGTGGGTGTCTGATTCGAGTCCTGTCAGGAAAAATTGGTCTTTATGGTGGAAAGATTTATTTGAGTTGTGGTGGGGTCTGGTTGGGTGTCTGTTTCGTGATAATTTAAGTTTCTCTTTAGGTTCATGGAGTGGTGTGAGTTTTTTGGGTTAACCCTTGGGTAGAGAGTCGGTTTCGGTTATCGGATAGGTTCCCGTCGTTGTATGAGTTGTCTTTACAGAGGGAAGAAGTGATAAGTAGGGTGTGGGATATGGGTTGCGAGTCTTGGTCGTTTAAGTGGGCAAGAGAGCTTAATCCTAACAAATTTTTGGATTATGTGGATCTTGGGCAAATGATTTTTAGGTACAAAGTAAAGGCGAATGAGACGGATACATGGCTTTGGAAAGGTTCGACAAAGAGATCATTTTCGACAAAAGAAATGTACGAGGTGATTGCGGAAGCGGCATCCGATGTAGTAGAGATCCAATTCTCGTGGCAAAAGCTGTGGTGGAAGGTGATTCCAACCAAAATTTTAGTGTTCTCTTGGAAGGTCATTCGTGGAAGACTCCCGACGAAGGACAACTTAATTGTTCGTGGGTTGTCTGATGGCTTGGGAGATGGTTCGTGTTCGATGTGCTTTGGTCCGTTGGAGTTCCCTAACCACATCTTATTCTCGTGCCCGGTCGCATTACTTGTTGGCAGGCTATATTCTTGTGGCATGCCAAATCGTTATCTTATGCCTCAGAAGCTCGGGACCACTTTGCTGAGTTTGTTGAGGCCGAAAATGGCAAGAGTAAGAGGAAAGTCTTGGGGGTGATTTGGCATGCTACAATCTGGAAAATTTAGAAGGTTCGAAATGACTTGATTTTTAAGGTTAGTTCGTATACTCTTGATGAACTCATCGATGGCATCAAATTCTGTTCTTGGAAGTGGATCTGATCCCACTATCCAGTGTCTTTTGCTTATTCGCTTCATAGTTGGGAGTGTAATCCCATTGAGTGCATTCCTGTTAAATTGTGAACTGGTCCTGTGCTTCAATCTCTTTTTGTACATTATTGGCTTTTGAGTACCCCTTGTACTCAATTACAAATATACTTTATCTTTACCTTTCAAAAAAAAAAAAAAAAACACACAACAACAATACACATCTAACTCTGTATCATTAATTGGAAAAACACATGCACAGAATCCACCCATAAAAATGTTATTTCAATTCCATGCCATTTAATTCCAGCCTCTTCTTTAAGATGAAGTTGGTTTGCACATGAAGGTGGGGCAAGTAGTATAATTTAATTTCCCATATATATTAATTAATATAGGAGCATTGTAATTTGATATGACATCACATATGATAATCCATACAATTGGTTAACATTTGGGTGCACCAGTTGTACCATATAATTGATAAACATTAATATATAAAATGAAAATAATTAATATTGATCAATTAATACTTTTAAAAAATGAAACTGATATTACTGTTATATTCCTGAATGAACCCAAATTCTCTCACTGGTATGATATTGTCCGCTTTAGGTTAAGCCAGTACGAATTTATTTCTGGACATCTCCCAAAAGGTCTCATACCAATACAAATATTGTTCATCCTTATAAACTCCATGAGTCTCCCATATTATTTCGATGTGGGATATTATTTGACATCCCAACAATTTTCATCTCAAACAAAGACCACTGAGTCTCTTCTCAAACGACCCGCTTTGTCTAGGTCAATCCCACCTAGTCTACAGAGACCTCATCGTTTCACCAAGGCACGTCTTTTTTCCGTTTTACACTCTGGGAACTCCTCCACCTCGTTTCATCTGGGAACATGACTTTGATACTACTGTCATGATCCTGAATGAGCTCAAATCCCCACATTGGTATGATGTTGTCCAATTTGGCCCAAGTCCATACAAATTTGTTTTTGGACATAACCAAAAGGTCTCATATCAATGAAAATATTATTCATCCTTATAAACTTTATGATTCTTCAATATTAATTTGATGTGAGATATTGTTTGACATCCCAAATATTTAAACTGCGAGTAGTGAATAGAGTTAATAATATTGATCATTGGATTTTTGATTGCTGACATCAGTTAAAGAGGATGATGATTACTGCGCTACACACTACAGGTGTCTCATTTTCCCTTATTTATAATCCTAGTGTGACATAAATTTTTATTATTCACCTTTTTAAAGCTATTCATATAAGTTTAAGCCATTCTTTTGGATTATTAAAGGTGAGAAACAGTAATGGTGAATGGATATAAGTTGTACCCATTCCTGATAGACAAAATTAGTATGAGACGGGGTACAAACTAGCACAAATCAACACTTATCTCTTCAAAATGTTAAAATGTCAATGTCTAAATATGTCCCGTTTCACTGTGAGATCATCTCATACAAATGTGTCTTACTATTTTTTTTTTAAACATATTAAAAATTAAGAACAAAAGCAACATTTATCGAGAAGGTCATTCACAACCGAAAGAGGCTCGATCCGACAATAAGAACTTGTTGGGTTGTGGAGACTGCATGCAACGCTGAGGAGGCGCTCGACCAAGCACTTTGGTCGAGCAGAAACACCCGATCGAGCGCCCCCCCTTTCCAGCGCCATCAAGGCGCTCGAGCAAGCATACTGATCGAGCAGAACCGCTCGACCAAGGCCCCAGGTCGAGCAGGTTCCGCAGCCTGTTCGCGGAATTAGGGCTTCGGCCCAAGTCTTTGTTTAAATACTTTTGACTCATTGTATTTGCCTCTGGTACAAAAATAACACACGAAATAGTAAATCTCCTTGTTGGGGAATGAGTTGCACAGATCTATTCGGGGTGAATATTTAAATACAAATTCAATTCATTAATTATTACTAGCATGAATTAATCCTATATTAATTCAAATAATAATTGCAACAACATATCATGCATATATAAAGCCACGTAAAACCTACGCATGCGGAATCTACGGGTTTACGTGAACGTACCTCTCGGGATGGCAGTGGCTTTGGTCGGACGGACTAACCAAAAGGACTTCCCAAGTATTCCCTTAGCCCTTGCTCGACAAGTGGAAGGATACTCGCGAACAATTAACAAAAGGAAAAAATAAACTTTGTTGCACCACTTATGTGGATTTGCTAATATTTCCAGCACATGGAATTGTACTTGGGAATGAACTAATCATCCCCTATTTATAGGAGAGGAGGGGTCGAAAATTTTAGTGATATTTCAATGTGGGAAAAGACTTTTCTTGGTCACCAAGAAATCTTGAATATATCTTATATATTCCTTTTCCCATAATTAAAATATTCCACAAAAATTCTACCTCCTCAATTATAGATGAATTTCGAAAATTTAGGATGTCAAGAATCCAAGATTTGGATCTTCTTGAATTTATGAGATATTCTCGTATTTCAAGAAATACATATCTTCCATAATATATTTTCAAGAAAATCAAGAAAATCTTTCTTGACCACTATATTTTCAAAATTTCAAAATTTACTATATAGATAACCAAGTGGGAGATTTCTTGAATTTAATGAGATAATCTTGTATTCCAAGAATACATATCTTCATTCCATAACAAAATTCAAAGAAAATCTTTTCTCCTCTTTTATCCATAATTTTCGAAAATTTAGAGGAAATATAAGCAACAATATTTATTTTATTTTAATCACATTTTCAGTTATTGGACTATATGTTGGGCTACTCAGGGGGCCTTTAGGAGAATTAAGATTGGACCTTCTAATGGATCTTGAATATCTAATATTGAGCCACAATATAATTCAAGCCCATAAATATTAATTAATCCCACTACATAATTAATATTGCACCATCCATCTTAACCCATATTACAGTCAATATGGCTCCCGGTCATTATTTCCGTGTTTAAGATTATCTAGTCCATTAATTAATTCAAGCCACCAAAATAACTTTCCGTTAATTAATATCTTTTGTCCTTGGTCGAGAAACGGTTCAACATTATTATCCATACCTAAACTAATTCCACTTGCAAGATTTGGTATGATAAAACTTATGAACCTCCCAAGGGGCAAATCAAGCAAGCGATTTGCACACGATTCTTCAGATTAAATCTTAGCAATCACATGTGACCAATAATATTGCCCAAGATAAAAATTATTGAATCTCTCCGATTCGCTACCCATGATAAGTCAAAGCAATAGTTACCAATCCCACGTGATCCTATTTAAGAACGAAGGTTAAGAAACAACGAACCACCGAGGTCTAATTCTTCCTTGTTCGGGCCTCGAGAATTTATCCTCCTCAGAGGGTCCTATTCAACAAGATCACCATGCACTAGTGTAATCTCTTGGTCAAGACAAACCAATCGAGCCTTACACCTCAACCTTTCGCGATGGTTGTTCATTTCCATCTAGGTCGTGAATGGCGACTTTTTAGTTACAATGGACCGTTAATTTAATCTTCCGTGATCCGGTATCACTAAATTAACTACAAATGTAACACGCATTTAATTATTGAACAATTATGCAAAGAAATATATATAACATTCAATCATATTTAAAGCATCAGTGATAAACAATTTATTTCAGTAAATAAGTCTGAAAATTCAGTTTCGATTATACAAAGTAAAAAGCATACTTTTCAGTATAATCCCAACACTCCTGGCTTGGTAAAGCCCCCAGACGTAGTCATTCCTGACGAACTGGGTAACCAAATTGTTGTTCCTTAATTCCTGCTTCCATTATTTTCTCCATAATTGCTGGTTAATTCCTAACAACTAGTATCAAGAGCATTTGGTTCAAGGGATCTGTGGAGAGCAATTATGATGGCTGAAGGGAAATCGCCTGTTGAGAAGTTTGATGGAACGGATTTTGGATTCTGGAAATTGCAGATCGAGGATTACCCAGACGGTAAAAGATCTCAGATCAACCGTTGGGTGAATAGCCTGAAGATATGAAGGACGACGAGTGGAAGTTGCTGGATAGGAAGGCGATGAGTGTGGTTCGTCTGTCGTTATCCAGGAACGTCGCCCTACATACGGTGAAAGCAAAAACCACAAAGGAGATGCTGGAGATTTTGACTGAGATGTATGAAAAACTGTCTGCAGCAAACAAGGTTCATCTGATGCGGAGGTTATTCAATCTGAGGATGACAGAGGATACTGTGGTAGTCAACCATCTCAACGAGTTCAATATGATCATAGCCCAATTGAGCTCGGTTGAGATTGATTTTGATAATGAAGTTCAAGCCTTAATTTTGTTGTCTTCTTTACCAGAAAGTTGGAGTGGGACGGTAATGGCTGTTAGTGCTTCAGCGGGTAAAGTGAAACTAAAATTTGATGAGGTTAGGGATTTGGTCATGAGCGAAGAAATTCGCAGGAAAGAGTTGGGTGTGGCCACAGGATCAGCTTTGAGTGCGGGAAACAGAGGCATATCTGAATCCAAGGGGAAGCAAAATCGGGGTAGATCGAAGTCAAGGGGCAAAGATAAGCCCAAGAAGGATAAGAGTAAAGTTGAGTGTTACAAGTGTCATGAACTTGGTCATTACAAAAGGGAGTGCAAGGCACAAGGGAATGAACCAAAGAAGAATGACAACTCAGCCAACGTTGCTACTGATGAGGACTCAGATGCATTGATTCTGAGTGTAAGCAGTCCATTGGAGTCGTGGGTGTTAGATTCTGGAGCATCGTTTCATTCGTGCAGCAGTGCTGACGTAATGAAGAAGTACACTTCCAGGAACTTTGGGAAGGTTTATCTAGCTGATGATGAGCCTCTGAAAATCAAAGGGAAGGGGGATGTTCAGATTAAGACACCAAATGGGACTGTGTTACAGTTGAAAGATGTGAGACATATTTCTGGTTTGAAGAGGAATTTGATTTCAGTTGGGCAGCTTGATGATGAGGGCTACAAGGTGACTTTTGGGTGTAACTCGTGGAAAATATCCAAAGGTGTCATGGTAGTGGCTCGAGGAAAGAAAGAGGGAACGTTGTATATGACAGGCAATACCCGGGACAGCATTGCTCTTGCAAGTGAAAAAGGGAATGCGAATTTGTGGCATTGTCGTCTTGGCCACATGAGTGAAAAGGGGATGAAAGTTATGTGCTCGAAGAGTAAACTGCCAGACCTCAAGACAGTTGACATTGGTTTGTGTGAGGACTGTGTATTCGGAAAACAGAAAATGGTGAGTTTTCGAAGGGAGGCAGAGCTTTGAAGAAGCAGAAGCTGGAGTTAGTTCACAGTGATTTGTGGGGTCCAGCACCAGTGACATCCCTTGGTGGAGCATCATATTACATGACTTTCATTGACGACTCTACGAGGAAGATATGAGTTTATTTCTTGAAAAATAAGTCTGATGCCTTGTAGACTTCCATTCGTCTCACAGAATTCCTTGTAGACTTCTTTTTTAGAGAGAAATTCTTGTACATATCTCAGAGTAGATATTAAAATGATTTTTGTGGTGTTACTGGTGTATATTGGGCAGATAATCGCCGTTGTCGTTGGGGCACCATTTACTAGCTGGTGCAGTTTGTTAATGTGTCTCAATCTTCAAATGTTCATGTGCCAAAATATTATATTAACTTTAAATTTGCTTTTTCTGCCACTAGTTTACCAAGGTTCTTGATCTGCAATAATATCAACGTTCTAAATCACAATTAAAAGTTTCTGTATTCAGTCTTTAACCACATGACATATTGAATCTCATTATTATTGTGCTATAGTTTTTTTTTGTTTTTTTTTGACAGGTTTATTATTGTGCTATAGTTGAAACACTCTTTTAAGACAGTTTTTTTTATAGTGGAATTGATTAAGATATGGAGACTTAATTGTGTGATGCGTTAATTAATAGTGTTTGTCGGCATATATGCTGCCATCTTCCAATTTGGTGGGGCCACTAATCTGTCTGCTTCTAACGCCAATTTGGTTATATTAAGATGGTTGTTGTACCTGTCAAAAAAAAAAAGATGGTGGTTGTCGTCGGCGGTCTATCCATTAATTTAGGTGCAGTGTATTATTTAAATATATATTTTAAATAAAAATAATTATTTTTATTTAATAATATTAGTTATTTTCATTGAAAATTATTACTAATAATGCTCAATAAAAATAAAATTAATATTATTTTAAAATACATTTAAATTGTACGATGCATTTAATATGATAGAAATTGATTTGAACATTGGGTATTGATCATATGTGAAAAATGAAAATAAGATGTAAATTTATAATTTACGTTTAGAGTAGATTAATTCAATGTATTTATTTTTTCAAAATCAATTTTGAGTGAATGAAATTTTAATACATGAAGATAAACTTGTCATTAGAAAAAAAGTTGAAGAAATGTAAAAGGAGATGGAAATTCCATTCTCCCACATTGAAAGGTTGATAAGGATTTTGACTCCTTATTAATAGACTTGTGCCTTAAAATTCACCTTGAATGATTCTCATACACAATTAAAGCTAAACTAGTCTGAATTATTTTTTATTTTTAATTAATTAGAAAGTAAGCCCCCTAATTAATCTATTCTAATGAATAACCCCAAAATATGTATATGAGATTCAATTCTTAGAATGCATTAACGAACCAAAACAATAGAGCAAATTAGACTATGAAACGAAACGTTTGAATCATACGTTATGCATAGCATAGATCAAATAACGAAGATATATCAAAGAGAAGAGTTAATAAATTTGTTATTAAGTAAATCGAGAATAAAATCGTAATAAAGTTCCACGCCTCCTTGAACTAGATAAAAAGATTAGCCTAGCATGCATGGCTATAAAAATCTCATCTCTTCACATCGTCTCTCGTTTCTAAAGTCTCGCTATTACTCACTTCTCAAAACTGACGTCTAAAAAATGATGCGTTATACTTTCAAAAGATATGTGTTTTTATAGTGTGTCATCTCTTCAAAATCATGGCTTCAATCTCCTTAATCATGACTTAAATCAAGATCCTCATCTTTAGATCACATGACCCTTACCATTAGCTCACAATGCCAATTTCTTGGTCATCAACAATAAATGTGAAAAAACAACCTGAAATCCACAAAAATACAAAATTAAAGCAAACGATACCAAGATAAAATAAGTCGAGCAAATACAAAAGAATAGTAAAATAATAACTACAAAGTAATCACGTTATTGTTGGGAAATAGGGTGACCGGATCTATTCGAGGTACAATTTAAATACAAATTTAAATTATTTAATTATTACTAGCATGAATTAATCCTATATTAATTCAAATAACAATTAAATAGCAACAACATATCATGCATATAATAAAACCACGTAAATCCTACACATGCGGATTTCTAGGAGTTACGTAAGGCGTACTTTTTTGGCGAATCAAACGGAGATAGATGAGCAACGGTTCAACGAACACACCCAAAGTCCTTCTTTAGTATTCTCACGGTCCTTGTTCAACACTCCGGTGGTAGGAAGCTCGCGAACAATTAACAAAAGGGAAAAGAAGAATATTTGCCACCACCTTTGTGTATTTCTAATTTTTCCAACACATGGAATTGTGTTGGGGACGAAAAATTCATTCCCTATTTATAGAGACCATGGGGGGCGAAATTTTGTGACTAATAAGATACAATCTTGAATATATCTTGTATATTCTATTTCCATAATAATCACAAAATATATTTTATTCCCCAACACTCTATAAATTTTCGAAAATTTCATTAATTAAAAGGGAAAAAAGAATCTTTGACTTTTCTTGAATTTATGGGATAAACTTGTATCTTAAGAATACTTATTCCATAAAATCTTTACAAGAAAATCAAGAAAATATTTTCTCTCTCTCTTCTTAATATTTTCGAAATTATTGGAAAAATAAGGCAACAATAATTCTTTTATTTTAAACACATTTTTCAGTTATTGGACTTTATTTTTGGGCTACTAAAGGGGCCTTCAGGAGAATTAAGATTGGACCTTCATCTTTGGGCTACTAAAGGGGCATTCAGGAGAATTAAGATTGAACCTTCCAATGGACTTTGAATATTCAATATTGAGCCACAATATTATTCAAGCCCATAAATATTAATTAATCCCACTACATAATTAATATTGCACTATCCATCATAACCCATATTATTGTAATATGGCTCCCGGTTATTATTTTCCGTGTTTAAGATTATCTTAGTCTATTAATTAATTCAAGCCACTGAAATGCTTTATATTAATTAATATCTTTTATCCTTGGTTTAAGAATGACTCAACATTATTATCCATACCGGAAATTAATTCCACTTGCAAGATTTGGTATGATAAATCTTCAGAGCCTCCCAAGGGGACAAATCACGCGAGATGTACTTACACACGATTCTCCGTATTAAATCTTAGCAATCGTCGTGTAATTAATAATATTGTCCAAGATATAAATGTTGGGGAATTAATTGCCCGGATCTATTCGGGATGAATATTTAAATACAAATTTAATTCTAACAATTATTACTAGCATGAATTAATCCTATATTAATTCAAATAATAATTCAACAACAAATCATGCATATAAACAGTTCACATAAATCCTATGCATGCGGAATTGCTAAGGGTTTACGTGAACTAACCTGTTTGGAATGGCAATGGACTCGGTTGATAAGAACACACCAAAAAGCCTTCCCAAGTATTCTCTAGCTCTTGCTCGTCAATCCGGTGGAAGGAAACTCGCGAACAATTAACAAAAGGGAAAAATAAAATATTTGTTGCACCACCTTTGTGGATTTACTAATTTTTCCAGCACATGGAATTGTACATGGGAATTAAACATTCATCCCCTATTTATAGAGGGGTGTTGGTCAAAATTTTGTGCATGAATAAGATGGGAAAATATTTTTCTTGATCTTCAAGAAATCTTGAATATATCCAATATATTATTTTCTCCATATTTAAAATATTCCACAAAAAATCCCAACTTCCTTTTGTTATGGTATTTTCGAAAATTTAAGGATAAAGATTTCAAGATTTGGATCTTCTTGAATTTATGAGATATTCTTGTATTCGAAGAATACATATCTTCCATAATATCTTTTCAAGAAAATCAAGAAAATCTTTCTTTTCCTTCTTTTTCTATGTTTTTCGAAATCTTCATATAAATAACCAAGTGGGAGTTTTCTTGAATTTAATGAGATAATCTTGTATTCCAAGAATACATATCTTCATTCCATAACAAAATTCAAAGAAAATCTTTCTCCCCTTTTATTCATATTTTTCGAAAAAATGAGGAAAAATAGCAACAAAATTTTATTTTATTTTTAAACACCTTTTTCAGTTATTGGACTTTGTGTTTGGGCTACTTGAGGGGCCTTTAGGAGAATTAAGATTGGACCTTCCAATGGATCTTGAATTATCAATATTGAGCCACAATATTATTCAAGCCCATAAATATTAATTAATCCCACTACATAATTAATATTGCACTATCCATCTTAACCCATATTACAGTTAATATGGCTCCCGGTTATTATTTCCCGTGTTTAAGATTATCTAGCCCATTAATTAATTCAAGCCACTGAAATAACTTTCCATTAATTAATATCTTTTATCCTTGGTAAAGGAACGGTTCAACATTATTATCCATACCGGAAACTAGTTTCACTTGCAAGATTTGGTATGATAAAACTTATGAACCTCCCAAGGGGGCAAATCGAACAAGCGTACTTGCACACGATTCTCCGTATTAAATCTTAGCAATCGCATGTGACCAATAATATTGCCCAAGATATAAAGTATTGAATCTCGTTGATTCTCTACCCGTAATAAGTCAAAGCAATAATTACTAACCACACGCGATCCTATTTAAGGGACGAAGATTAAGAAATAACGAACCACTGAGGTCTAATTCTTCCTAGTTCGGGCCTCGATGAATTTGTCCTCCTCAGAGGTCCTATTCAAAGGCACTAAACATGCACTAGTGTAATCTCTTGGTCAAGACAAGCCAATCTGAGCATTACACTTCAACCTTTCACGATGGATTGTTCATTTCCATCTAGGTCGTGAATGGTGTACTTTTAGTTACAAGGGACTGTTAATTTAATCTTCTGTGATCTGGTATCACTAAATTAACTACAATGTAACACATACTATTTATTGAACAGTTTATGCAAGAAATATATGTAACATTCGATGATATTTAAAGCATCGGTGATAAATAATTTATTTCAAGAATAAGACCGAAATTCAAATTGAATATACAAAGTAAAAGCATACTTTCCAAAGATAATCCCAACAATCTCCCACTTATACTCAAAGTCTGCTTTTTAAGTATACTACATCATGTCTCGTGTAGTTCTAAATACGTGACATCTAATGTCACCTACACCTAACCTAATAATATCTCCCACTTATACTCAAAGCAGATTGGCAACGGTCTTGACACCCATTCCTTCCACATGTCTCTCGAATGTATAATTGAGGCGCACCCTTTGAATGGATCTCGCTGGGTTGTCTTCCCGACGCGATCTTTGCCAATTTATATCTCCTCTCTTAACGATTTCTCGTATAAGATGGTATTTTTTCAATGTGTTTGTTTGCCTTGTGGGCTCTTGGTTCCCTTGAATTTGCAAATCGCTCGGCATTGTCACAATAAAATGATGATTGTCTTTGGGCAAATTTAACTACATCCAAGTCCACTAGGAAGTTCTTGAGTCAAACCGCTTTTTCACGCCACGCCGCAAGTTAGCCTACATATTCGCTTCCATGGTAGAATCATGATGCATTTCTACTTAACGCTTCTCCATGTCATGGCTCCTCCCCATGCAAAACACACTACCGGAGGTAGATTTTCCGAATCTAAGTCCGATTGGAAATCCGAGTCCGTAGTAATGATGGGGATTAGACTATCGATCGATAAACCAACATTCTATCTCGAGTTCTTTTCAGATACTTCAGAATGTTTTTATCTACCGTCCAATGTTCTTTCCTCGGGTTACTTTGATATCTTGCCACCATCCCAAAGGCAAAGTAGATATCCGGTCTCGTGCACAGCATTACATACATAAGGCTTCCAACAGCCGAAGCATAAGGAATGTCCTTCATGTCATCTATCTCTCTTTGTGTCTTAGGGCACATTTCCTTGGATAGATGGATTCCATGCCTGAAAGGTACGAAGCCTTTCTTGGAATACTGCATGCTAAATCGCTTCAAGACAGTGTCTATATATGAAGCTTGAGATAAGCCTATCATCATTTTCTTGCGATCTCGAGTGATCTTGATCCCAAGGATGTGCCCGGCTTCCCCTAAGTCCTTCATATCAAACTGTTTTGAAAGCCATGCCCTTACGTCTGACAACACCTTTACATCGTTCCCGATGAGCAGAATATCGTCTACGTATAGTACTAAGAATACCAATGTAGTTCCAACACGCTTTTTGTACACACAACTTTCAAACTCGTTTTGATCAAACCCATAAGACTTTATAACATGATCAAAACATTGGTTCCAAGCTCTGGATGCTTGTTTGAGTCCGTAAATGGACTTCATGAGCTTACAAACTAGGTGTTCTTGGCCCTTTTCAATGAAGCCTTGGGGTTGTTGCATATAGATTTCTTCATCAAGACTTCCGTTAAGGAAAACTGTCTTGACATCCATTTGCCAGATTTCAAAATCGAGATGCGCAGCAATTGACAAGAAAATTCGGATGGACTTGAGCATTGCTACAAGTGAAAAGGTTTCCTCATAGTCGATCCCTTCTTTCTGAGTATGACCTTTCGCCACAAGCCTTGCCTTGAAGGTTTCCACCTTCCCGTCCGGTCCTCTTTTTCTCTTGTACACCCACTTGCAACCAATGGGTTTCACCCCATTAAGTGGTTCGACTAGCTCCCACACTCTGTTATGATCCATAGAACTCATTTCGGCTTTCATTGCTGTTTGCCAAGAAACCGCATCCTTGTCTTGGATTGCCTCGTCATATGTCCATGGGTCCGATTAAATCTTGTCCGGGAATCAAGTCCGAGGACTCTCCTATCCCCATGAATCTCTCGGGTCGTCTCACAACCCTCCCACTACTGACGAGGTTCCGTTGTGTAAGTGTGTTGTTTGGTATGTCATCTTGTACAACTTGGCAATCGAGGTTAGCCCCTTAGCTCATTTAAGGTAATCTCACTGGGTCTTCTTTTCGCTCATATAGTCTTCTTCCAAAAATCTAAAGTGGGTGCCGACACACCTTTTTTTTGATCTTCGGACCATAGAACATACTCCCTTTTTGTTCCCTCGGGGTATCCTATAAACAACCTTAATTCTGATCGAGGATCCAATTTTCCGGCTTCCTTATCCAACACATAGGCCGGACACCCCCAAATTCTCATGTGTCTCAAACTGGGCTTGCGCCCGGTCCACAATTCTTTGGGAGTTTTGGGAACCGATTTGGATGCCACCAAGTTCAGAATGTAAGACGCTGCTTTTCTAAGGCATGACCCCGAATCGACTTGGGAAGATCCGCATAACTCATCATTGATCTAACCATTTCCAAAAGAGTTCGCTTTTCTTCACTCAGAAACCCCGCTTTTGTTGAGGGGTTCCGGGTGCAGTTAGTTGGGATACAATCCCTTCATCTGACAAGTAGTTCAAAAACTCATCGCTGAGGTACTCGCCTCCACGATCGGATCGTAGAAACTTGATACGTTTTTCCCTATGATTCTCTGCTTGAGCCTTAAATTCTTTGAATTTCTCAAAGGTCTCAGATTTATGCTTCATAAGGAAAATATAACCGCATTTTGAGTAGTCATCAATAAAAAAGTGACGAAATACTCATAACCTCCTCTTGCTTTGGTTGACATTGGACCACATACGCCGGTGTGAAACGATTTCTAACACTTCTTTGGCTCTATTCCCTTGGTCTCAATGCCCTCTTGGTCATTTTACCCTCCAAACATGATTCGCAGGTTGGAATTGGTTCAACTTGGAGAGACTCCAGTGAACCGTCTTCTACCAACCTTTTGATCCTCTTTGGATTAATATGTCCCAATCTTAGATGCCATAGAAGTGTCTCATTCATGTCTGATGAACGTTTTCTTTTATCGGAAACAGTTGATGTGTTATAGGATGCATTTCGTGAGTGGTGTGCACAATTAATTGTATAGAGATTATTCGACAACGTTCCATGACAGATAAATTTATCATAAAGAGAAATGGTAACAACTTTATCAAAAGTAACCGAATATCCATCAAGGTAAAGTTTAGAAACAGAAATTAAATTCTTTCTAAAATTTGGAACGTAAAGAACATCTCTTAAAATTAAAACTCTGTCTTCAAAAGACAGGTGCACTTCTCCCACTGCTTCAGCTGCCACTCTTGTAGCATCGCCCAGTGTGATGAGGATCTCACTCCAACTAAGTTGTCGGGTTCGCTTGAACCCCTGTAAAGTGAAACAAACATGATCAGTGACCCCGTATCCACCACCCATAAATGGGAGGCATACGCCGCTAAGCAAGTTTCAACAACTAGTGCGTGAGAATTACCTTTCTTTCCATTCCTTTTGGGTTTGGAACAGACTGTCCTCCAATGTCCCTTTTCACCGCAGTTAAAACATTTTCCTTTTGGTACTTTCTTGACACACATCTAGCTAGCTGTCTTTCTCTTACTTTTCTTAGTGATGAGTTTGCTTTGGATTTGACCACTTTCCTTTTCTTGAGTCTTGCCTTCCATTGGCCTAGATCTTGAGAAAAGACTTTTGGTCACCAATGCTTTTCTTTCTTTCCTAAATGCTTCTCTATTATCTCCAAGGCTTCTTGTAGAGTGTCCATAGTAAACATGTGATCGCTCATCACAAAACTACAGTAAAACGCATCAAAACACCTTGGAAGAGTTAGGAAAAGAAATTCGATTTGAGCCTCATCACAATACTTAGTACCGAGATAAGCAAGTTTATCAAAATGGTGCTTTATTCTGAGAACATGCTCCCTTACGGGTGTTCCCTCAGCCATCTTTAGCCTGGCCACATCGTCATTTTTAAACTGATTGATCACGCGGTCTTTTGTTAAAAACATTTCTTCAAGACTTTGCATAATTTCTGCAGCAGACTCAACACCTTCATGAATGTGTCTCAAATCATCAGACAGTGAAGTCAAGATTACACGTTTCATGGGTTCATTGGCCTGCTCCCAAATATTATACAAGTGTCTTTCCGCATCAGTTGATCCATCAGTAGGCATACGGGGCTTGGGTACATCAAGAACCCAATGATGTTCTCGTGCAGGTAGGACAAAACTCATATTCCGTTTCCAAACAACATAGTTATCACCAGTTAATTGGTGTTCTTTGAGTGTATATAACAGTGGATTAAAAGGTTGCGACATGATGAACTGAAATCAATAATAATATGCATAAGCACAAATATATCACAAGGTTCGATCACATGTTTCATATTAAAATCTCAAAAAAAATATGAACATGCATCAGCCAACATCTCAAAACAGTTTAAATAAGCCACGTGGGGTGGGTCATTATTTAAACACATTCAAGCAGGTTACAAACAAGAACAGTTACAAACCTTTAATAACTAGATTAATAGTTGGCTCCCACTTGACCAATATAAAATTGACAGGGACTTCGGGGAAGTATATGCATATCAATTTTATACCTAAGTAATAACCATAATTAAATACAGAATTATTATTTCGCTTTGAACGAGCCTCGTGGGAAGGGTCATCGTCGCCACTAGTAATAATCCACAATCATCCATTTGAAATTTATTCATGTGAAAGCTATCTTTTGACCGTCCCGTGGGGGAATTTCTCCAAAAGAATCCACAAATAAATAAATCATGGAGGTCAAAATTAATTCAATTTTATTATCCATAAAATTATCAATTAATTGTTTAAGCATACTTAGTAATTTTCGAAAGTAAGATTTTCAAAACCATTTTCTCATGCATCGCAAATTTAAACACAATTTAAATAAGCATAAAATAATGCATAAACATCAAGACAAAAAATTAAACATATTGGGCACACATATCCAATTGTCACGGTTAATTTTTGTCATGTCTTGATCTCGAGAAATCTTCTTCTTTGCCTTCATCGTTCATCTCGAAAGGTTCGCCATGTCTAGTGACATCATCGACCAGCTCGCGGGTCGGAGTGCACGTCTTGCACTTACCAATGGCAGCTCGGCGCCGCTTTCAGCCGAATCTCGGCGAACGCAGCGCGCACACGACGCGCCCGCTCGCCACATCGCTCGCCCCGATCGCGCCTCGGCATCCTCGCCCCACCCGCCTCCAGAATATCGCCCACCGCGTGGGCCTCGGTGATCGCCCGCCCACATGCGAGCCTTGGCCGATCCAAGACGCCCGCCCTCGACGGCTCGCTGCCTTGCAAGACATCCAAAGATCGTCTTGGCGTGCCTCCTTTGCACGTTTAAGCGACGCCGCAGCTTACTCCCGCTTCGATCCCGTCTTTTAATTCTTCGTCTCCGCCTCCGTTTTTGATCCGGTTACAATTTATTTACAAAAATAAATAAACCTAGATCTAGCAATTTATATGCATGCACAAATAAACACATTAAATTCCATGACAATTGGATACCTGCAAAAAAGATCTAGCAATTCTACTATCCAATTTCAAATTTAATGAAAATGAACTAAATTACAATTTAAAATTCAGAGCCCAAAATCGAGGCTCTGATACCAGTTGTTGGGTAATTAATTGCCCGGATCTATTCAGGATGAATATTTAAATACAAATTTAATTCTAACAATTATTACTAGCATGAATTAATCCTATATTAATTCAAATAATAATTCAACAACAAATCATGATATAAACAAATCACATAAATCCTACGACGCGAATTGCTACGGGTTTACGTGAACTAACCTGTTTGGAATGGCAATGGACTCGGTTGATAAGAACACACCAAAAAGTCTTCCCAAGTATTCCCTAGCCCTTGCTCGTCAATTCGGTGGAAGGAAACTCGCGAACAATTAACAAAAGGAAAAAATAAAATATTTGTTGCACCACCTTTGTGGATTTACTAATTTTTCCAGCACATGGAATTGTACATGGGAATGAAACATTCATCCCCTATTTATAGCGGGGTGTTGGTCGAAATTTTGTGTATGAATAAGATGGGAAAATCTTTTTCTTGATCTTCAAGAAATCTTGAATATATCCAATATATTCTTTTCTCCATATTTAAAATATTTCACAAAAAATCCCAACTTCCTTTTGTTATGGTATTTTCGAAAATTTAAGGATAAAGATTCCAAGATTTAGATCTTCTTGAATTTATGAGATATTCTTGTATTCCAAGAATACATATCTTCCATAATATCTTTTCAAGAAAATCAAGAAAATCTTTCTTTTCCTTCTTTTTCTATGTTTTTCGAAATCTTCATATAAATAACCAAGTGGGAGATTTCTTGAATTTAATGAGATAATCTTGTATTCCAAGAATACATATCTTCATTCCATAACAAAATTCAAAGTCTTTCTCCTCTTTTATTAATATTTTTCGAAAAAATGAGGAAAAATAGCAACAAAAATTTATTTTATTTTTAAACACCTTTTTCAGTTATTGGACTTTATGTTTGGGCTACTTGAGGGGCCTTTAGGAGAATTAAGATTGGACCTTCCAATGGATCTTGAATTATCAATATTGAGCCACAATATTATTCAAGCCCATAAATATTAATTAATCCCACTACATAATTAATATTGCACTATCCATCTTAACCCATATTACAGTTAATATGGCTCCGGGTTATTATTTCCCGTGTTTAAGATTATCTAGCCCATTAATTAATTCAAGCCACTGAAATAACTTTCCATTAATTAATATCTTTTATCCTTGGTAAAGGAACGGTTCAACATTATTATCCATACCGGAAACTAGTTCCACTTGCAAGATTTGGTATGATAAAACTTATGAACCTCCCAGGGGGCAAATCGAACAAGCGTACTTGCACACGATTCTCCGTATTAAATCTTAGCAATCGCATGTGACCAATAATATTGCCCAAGATATAAAGTATTGAATCTCGTTGATTCTCTACCCGTAATAAGTCAAAGCAATAATTACTAACCACACACGATCCTATTTAAGGGACGAAGATTAAGAAATAACGAACCACTGAGGTCTAATTCTTCCTAGTTCAGTTCTGAAGAATTTGTCCTCCTGTAGGTCCTATTCAGTGCACTAAACATGCTCTAGTGTAATCTCTTGGTCAAGACAAGCCAATCTGAGCCTTATACTTCATCCTTTCACGATGGATTGTTCATTTCCATCTTGGTCGTGAATGGTGTACTTTTGGTTACAAGGGTCTGTTAATTTAATCTTTTGTGATCTGGTATCACTAAATTAACTACAATGTAACACGTACTATTTATTGAACAGTTATGCAGTAAATATATGTAACATTCGATGATATTTAAAGAATCAGTGATAAAAAATTTATTTCAGTAAATAAGACCAAAATTCAGTTTGATTATACAAAGTAAAAGCATACTTTCCAGTATAATCCCAACAATAAAGTATCGAGTCACACTGACTCTCTACCCAACATAAGTCAAAGCAATAGTTATTGATTTCACATGATCCTATTTAAGGAACGGAGATTAAGAAATAACGAACCACTGAGGTCTAATTCTTCCATGTTCAGTACTGAAGAATTTATCCTCACCGTAGGTCCTATTCAGCGCATCATCAAGCACTGGTGTAATCTCTTGGTCAAGACAAGCCAATTTGAGCCTTACACTTCAACCTTTCATGATTGATTGTTCATTTCCATCTAGGTTGTGAATTTTGTACTTAGTTTCAAGGATTTGTTAATGTGATCTTCTGTGATCTGGTATCACCACATTAACTACAATCTAACACGTACTCTTTAATGAACAGGTGTGTAGTAAATATATATAACATTCAATCATATTTAATGCAACATTGATAAATAATTTATTTCAGTAAATAAATAAGAAATTCAGTTTGATTATATATAAAGTAAAAAACATACTTTACAGTATAACCCCAACAATCTCCCACTTATACTCAAAGTCTGCTTTTAAGTATACTACATCACGTCTCGTGTCCTATGTGACATCTAATGTCACCTACTCAAACCTAATAACATTTCTCCCAATTATACTCAAAGCAGATTGGCAATGCTCTTGACACTCATTCCTTCCACATGTCTCTTGAATGTATTCTGAGACAGACCCTTTGTGAATAGATCTGCTTGGTTGTCTTCCGATGCAATCTTTGTCATCTCTATGTCTCTTCTATTAACGATTTCTCGTATAAGGTTGTATTTTCTTTCTATTTGTTTGCTGGCTTTGTGGGCTCTCGGTTCCCTTGAATTTGCAACTGCTCCTGCATTATCATAGTAAATCGTGATGGTGCTAGGCAAATCCGGAACAACGTCCAAGTCCACTAAGAAGTTCTGGAGCCAAACCGCTTCTTTCGTTGCTTCACAAGTAGCTACATATTTAGCTTCCATGGTAGAATCTGTGACGCATTTCTGCTTTACGCTTCTCCATGTCATGGATCCTCCTCTTATGCAAAACACACTACCCGAGGTAGACTTTCTGGAATCTAAGTTCGACTGGAAATCTGAGTCTGTGTAACCAATGGTGGTTAGACTGTCTGACTGATAAATCAACATTTTATCCCGTGTCCTTTTCAGATACTTTAGAATGTTTTTAACTGCAGTTCAATGCTCTTTCCCAGGGTTACTTTGATATCTTGCCACCATGCCTATGGCAAAGCAGATATCCGGTCTCGTGCACAACATTGCATACGTGAGGCTTCCTACAGCTGAGGCATAAGGAATGTCCTTCATGTCATCTATCTCCTTTTGTATCTTGGGACACATTTCTTTGGATAGATGGATTCCGTGTCTGAAAAATACAAAGCCTTTCTTGGAATATTGCATGTTGAATCGCTTCAAGACAATATCTATGTATGAAGCTTGTGAGAGACCGATCATCATTTTCCTGCAATCTCGAGTGATCTTAATCCCTAGGATATGACCAGCTTCTCCCAAGTCCTTCATATCAAACTGTTTTGACAGTCATGCCCTTACGTCTGATAACACCTTTACATCGTCCTCGATGAGCAGAATGTCATCTACGTATAATACTAGAAATACCAAGGCAGTTCCGACGCGCTTTTTATAAACACAACTCTCAAAATTATTTTGATCAAAACCGTAAGATTTTATGACCTGATCAAAACATTGATTTTAAGCATGAGATGCTTGCTTCAGCCCATAAGTGGACTTCCTTAGCTTGTAAACCAGATGCTCTTGGCCTTTTTCAATGAAGCCTTCGGGTTATTGCATATAGATTTCCTCTTCAAGACTCCCGTTAAGGAAAGTTGTCTTGACATCCATATGCCAGATCTCAAAGTCTATATGCGCAGCAATCGACAAGAGAATACGGATGGACTTGAGCATGGTTACGGGCGAAAAGGTTTCCTCATAATCGATCCCTTCTTTCTGAGTGTACCCTTTCGCTACGAGTCTTGCTTTGAAAGTTTCCACCTTACCGTCTTATCCTCTTTTCCTCTTCTATACCCACTTGCACCCAATAGGTTTTACCCCGTCAAGTGGTTCGACTAGCTCCCACACTTTATTGTGATCCATTGAACCCATTTTGGCTTCCATTGCAGTTTTGCCAAGAATCTGCATCCTTGACTTGGATCATCTTGTCGTAAGTCCATGGGTCTGATTCATTGTCACCGGGGATCAAGTTCGAGGACTCTCCTATCCCCATGAATCGCTCAGGTTGTTTGACAACCCTCCCACTGCGACACAGTTTCGGTTGTGTAAGCGTTTCGCTTGGTGTATCGACTTGTACTATTGGCGCTGGGGTTTCCTCTCTTAACTCGTCTAAGGTAATCTCACTTCTAGGCTTTCTATCGTTCATATAGTCTTCTTCCAAAAATCTAAAGTGCGTACTGATTACGATCTTTTGATCTTCGAGACCATAGAACATGCATCCCTTTGTTCCCTCGGGGTATCCTATAAACAGCCTTAATTCTGAACGTGCATCCAACTTACCGGCTTCCTTGTCCAACACGTATGCCGGACACCCCCAGATTCTCATGTGTCTTAAACTGGGCTTGCACCCGGTCCACAATTCTCTAGGGATTTTGGGAACCGATTTGGATGGCACTAAGTTTAGAATGTAAGCCGTTGTTTCCAAGGCGTGACCCCAGAACGATTTTGGTAAATCCGCATAACTCATCATTGATCTGACCATTTCTAAAGTGTTCTATTTCTTCGTTCTGCAACCTCGTTTTGTTGAGGGGTTCCGGGTGCAGTGAACTGGGGTGCAATCCCTTCGCCTGATAGGTAGTTCAAAAATTCATCGCTGAAGTATTCGCCTCCACGATCAGATCCTAGAAACTTGATACTCTTTTCCTTACGATTCTTTGCTTGAGCCTTAAATTCTTTGAATTTATCAAAGGTCTCAAATTTATGCTTCATAATCAAATACTTGTAGCCACCTCTAGCTTTGATTTGCATTGGACCACACACGTCAGTGTGAACGATTGCCAGCACTTCTTTAGCTCTAAGCCTCTTAGCTCCAAATGCCCGCTTGGTCATTTTACCCTCCAAACATGATTCGTAGGTTGGAAATAGTTCAACCCAGAGTGACTCCAATGAACCATCTTGGACCAACCTTTGGATCCTATTCGGATTAATATAACCTATTCTTAGATGCCAAATAAGTGTCTCGTTCACGTTAGTTGAACGTTTTCTTTTAGTGCTTGAAACAGTCGATGTGTTATAGGATGCATTTTGTGTGTAGTGTGAACATTTAATAGTGTAAAGATTGTTCGACAATGTTCCATGACAGATAAGCAGATTATTTTGAAAAATCGAAACATGTTTAGAAAAAGTAAAAAAGTAACTGAATATCCATCCAAAAACAGTTTAGAAAAACAGAAACAAGGTTCTTTCTAAAACTAGGAACGTAAAGAACATCTTTTAAAACTAAAACTTTGTCTTGAAAAGACAGTTTCACTTCTCTCATTGCTTCTACCGCCACTCTCGTAGCTTCGCCTAGCGTGATGAGGATCCCACTTCCACTAAGTTGTCGAGTCTGTTTGAACCCCTATAAAGTGAAACAAACATGATCAGTGGACCCCATATCAATTACCCACGAGTAGGTAGCATACGCCGCTAAACAAGTTTCAACAACTAGTGCGTGAGAATTACCTTTCTTTCCATTCCGCTTGGGCTTGGAACAGGCAGACCTCCAATGTCCTTCCTCACCGCAATTGAAACATTTCCCCTTAGCTAACTTCTTAGCTCCTACCTCTCCCTTCACCTTTCCTTTTCCTTTGGCAATGCTCTAGTTAACTTGGCTTTGGCCTTTTGTCTTTTTCTTGTTCTTACCTCCTTTTGGCCTAGAAGAAGAAGAAGGACCATTTGCCACCAAGGTTTGGCTTTGCTGCCCATATATCCCTTCTGCCGAGACTAAACCTTGTAGCAGATCAAACAATGTGAACTTTTGATTGTTCATTTGGTAGTTCAGTTTGAATTGCTCAAAACTTTTCGGTAGAGAATGGAGTATGAAGTCGATTTGGGTCTCGATATCATATTCAGCTCCAAGTACCTCGAGCTTGTTTAGGTGAGCCATCATTTGGATAACGTGTTCCCTTATGGGCATTCCCTCCATCATTTTCATCGAGAGCATGTCCCTCATGGCGATCTGACGAGCTACTCGGTTCAGATGTTGAAACATCGCTTTAAGATTTTTCATGATGTCCGCAACAGTTTCAACGTTTTGGTGTTGGTATTGCAACACATCTGACATTGAAGCCAAGATGCTACACTTTGCCATTTCGTTGGACTGCTCCCAGTCAACATAATACTTCTTATCCGATTTGCTAGACTTGTCAGTTGGCTTGTCAAGTTTAGGTGCAGTAAGAACCCAATTATGATGTTTTGCGATTAGGACAATAGTAAGTTTACGATACTAATCAACAAATTCTCTCCAGTAAGAAAATTGTCTTTAAGTATATTGAACAGTGGATTAAAAGGTTGCGACATGATGATACTGAAAATAAACATACATTTTGTATTAATAACACAAAATTATCACATAATTCGATAACATGAATCATATTAAAATCTAAAAAAATATGAACATGCATTAGCCAACATCTTAAAACAATTTAAATGAGCCACATGGGTGGGTCATCATTTAAAACACATTTAAGCAGTTTACAAACAAGAGTAGTTACAAACCTTTAATTCCAAAAAAAAAATTAATAGTTGGCTCCCACTTGACCAATATAAAATTGGTAGGGACTTCAACGAAGTATATGCATATCAATTTTATACCTAAGTAATAACCATGATTAAATACAAAATTATTATTTTGTTTTGAACAAGCCTCTTGGGAGGGTCATCGTCGCCACTAATAATAATTCACATTCATCATTTTGAGAATTTATTCATGTGAAAGCTTTCTTGTGGTCGTCCTTAGGGGAATTTCTCCAAATAATTCACAAATAAATAAATCATGGAGGTCAAAAATTAATCCAATTTTATTATCCGGAATAAAATTGTCAATTAATTATTTAAGCATACTTAGTAATTTTTTGAAAAACGAGATTTTTCATGCACAACAAATCCTCATGCAAACATATTTAAACAAATTAAATACAAGCATAAGAAAATAACATCAACAAAAATTAAACACATTGGACACATATATCCAATTGTCACGGTTTAAATTTTGTCTTGAATTTGAGAAATCGTCCGTCTTCAATTCCTCCCACTCGATCGTCTTGAAAAAAAACTTCATGTCTCGTGGCATCGATTCCTCATTGGCAGGATGCACGCCAGCATCCGACCCGCCGTATCGGGTGTGGCCATCATGCGCCATTGCGTCGCCGCCTGTGGCGCTTCGGCCTTCGCCAGCGACCTCGGCTTTGGTAGCGCCATGCCCTCGCCCCGCCACATCCACGCGCGTCACTCCAGCATCCAAGACGTGCTCCCAGTACGTCGCTGACGCCGTCGCTGATCCGTGTCGTCTGGCTCGCTGCCATCTGCAGCGCCCGTCTTGTCTGTCCCGTGAAGGCGTGCCTCCCCTTGGCATATTTTATGAATGCACGCGCTGCTGCCTCGGTTCAATCCCAACTTCAATCCTCGTCTTCATCTTCGATTCAGTTACAATTTATTTGAAGAAAAAATAAATAAACCTATGATTTAGACTAGTCTATTACATTGAGTAAATCAAATAGCCTAATCTACTCGTGGATTTTCTCACGAGAAAAATGAATCCGAACGAGTCGAATTAAAAACCAAACAATCATACGCATGAATTAAATAAACATTAAATTACCATGACAATTGGATACCTGCAAAAAAGATCTAACCATTCTACTATCCAATTTTCAAAATTTAATGAACAACAATTTAAATTACAATCTAAATCACAGAGCTCGAAACCAAAGCTCTGATACCAGTTGTTGGGAAATAGGGTGCCCGGATCTATTCGAGGTGCAATTTAAATACAAATTTAAATTATTTAATTATTACTAGCATGAATTAATCCTATATTAATTCAAATAATAATTAAATAGCAACAACATATCATGTATATAATAAAGCCACGTAAATCCTACACATCCGGATTTCTAGGTGTTACGTAAGGCGTACCTTTTTGGCGAATCAAATGGAGACAGATGAGCAACGGTTCAACGAACACACCCAAAGTTCTTCTTTAGTATTCCCACGGTCCTTGTTCAAGACTCCGGTGGTAGGAAGCTCGCGAACAATTAATAAAAGGGAAAATAAGAATATTTGCCACCACCTTTGTGGATTTCTAATTTTTCCAACACATGGAATTGTGTTGCAGATGAAAAATTCATCCCCTATTTATAGAGACCATGGGGGGCAAAATTTTGTGACTAATTAGGGTTAAAAAATTTATTTGTATCTTCCCAAGATATAATCTTGAATATATCTTGTATATTCTATTTCCATAATAATCACAAAATATATTTTATTCCCCAACACTCTATAAATTTTTGAAAATTTCATTAATTAAAAGGGGAAAAAGAATCTTTGACTTTTCTTGAATTTATGGGATAAACTTGTATCTCAAGAATACTTATTCCATAAAATCTTTCCAAGAAAATCAAGAAAATCTTTTTTCTCTCTCTCTTCTTAATATTTTCGAAATTATTGGAAAAATAAGGCAACAATCTTTCTTTTATTTTAAACACCCTCTTCAGTTATTGAACTTTATCTTTGGACTACTAAAGAGACCTTTAGGAGAATTAAGATTGGACCTTCCAATAACCTTTGAATATTCAATATTGAGCCACAATATTTTTCAAGGCCATAAATATTAATTAATCCCACTACATAATTAATATTGCACTATTCATCTTAACCCATATTATTGTAATATGACTCCCAGTTATTATTTCCCGTGTTTAAGATTATCTTAGTCCATTAATTAATCCAAGCCACTGAAAAGTTTTATATTAATTAATATCTTTTATCCTTGGTTTAAGAATGACTCAACATTATTATCCATACCGGAAATTAATTCCACTTGCAAGATTTGGTATGATAAATCTTCTGAGCCTCCCAAGGGGACAAATCACGCAAGATGTACTTGCACACAATTCTCCGTATTAAATCTTAGCAATCGTCTTGTAACTAATAAAATTGCCCAAGATATAAAGTATCGAGTCACAATGACTCTCTACCCAATAGTCAAATCAATAGTTATTGATTTCACACGATCCTATTTTAGGAACAGAGATTAAGAAATAACTAACCACTGAGGTCTAATTCTTCCATGTTCTGTACTGAAGAATTTATCCTCGATGTAGGTCCTATTCAGCGCATCATCATGCACTAGTGTAATCTCTTGGTCAAGATAAGCCAATCTGAGCCTTACACTTCAACCTTTCACGATGGATTGTTCATTTCCATCTAGGTTGTGAATTTTGTACTTACTTACAAGGATTTGTTAATGTGATCTTCTGTGATCTGGTATCACCACATTAACTGCAATGTAACACGTACTGTTTAATGAACATGTATGCAGTAAATATATATATCATTCAATCATAATTAATGCAACAGTGATAAATAATTTATTTCAGTAAATAAATAAAAAAATCAGTTTGGTTATATATAAAGTAAAAACATACTTTACAGTATAACCCCAATAGTTATGCACATAAATCGCCCACATAACCTGGATTATCAGTATGCCTTGTCATTAGGAGTTGAGGAGCCTTAAATTTTTTGAACGCAAGTTGCTCGATCATGGCTCTCAGTCTTGGATCGGTCGTTCAGAATGGGCGGTGTATATCGCAATATATGAACCCACTACCAGGTGGTACTAGCAAGGTGTGCGGGTGTGAAGATTAGCGTAAGAACGACCCGGGTCGGGCATTTGGATGAGGCGACCCTTGTACAGATCAACAGACACGTCTTGGCGGGTTTGAAACAGGGTGAATCGCTCCACGCGATCAGGGCTCTTGAATCTTGATCTCATCTAAGAGGAGCGATCGAAAGGACCAAATTTGCTATGTCCAGAAAGTTACAACATTTCATCAAACAACACCACAACTCTTCAATTATTATAAATTGAGCCAGCAGATTTTCTTTCCATTCATCTGAAAAAATCTTCAAGTGTTCCACTACAAGAAAATTGTGCATTGCCTAGGATATTTTCCAACATTTTTCCAACATGCCTACGAAATTTCCAACGAAAATAATTTCGTCCTTAAATAGTAAGACTTACCTACGACTTGCCTACACAATTTCTTAATTATATAAGTTATTTTTAAACTACAAATATAATTGCCTATGAAAATGTAAATTACCTAGGAAATAATTTGTGTAGGTAAGTTTGCCTACGGAAATTACAATTGTATAGGTAGATTGTTCGTAGGTAATTTGTTTGCCTAGGAAATTATTTGTGTAAGTATTTTTTTCATAGATTATCCTAAAAATTAGTAGGTAAATTATAGACAATCCTCACTTTTTAAAAACCAAATTATTTTTGTAGGAAAATTTCATAGTCATTTAAAAAATTTCGTAGACAGCTCTTCATTTTCTTGTAATGTTCAATGCTTACAAAAAACATACTAGCAATTCTAGATCTGCATTAGATCCGTGTCAAGGAAGTTTCGAATATTCGAGTACTTTCGCTGATAGCTTTCGATTTGTAATGCAACTGTCGTGAAATTTTAAAATTATTGTATCTTGGGGATAATTGTCCGTTGATACCGTATCACACAAAAATACGGAACAATATTATCTTACGTAAAAAGAGTTCAACTCTCATCTCGACTTCCGTATTGAGTCTGTCCTGCACCTTATATTTTCCAACATGGTGTATCTCACTTTTCCTTTTCTGTTTTCAATTTCATGTGACCCTCACAATAAAGGAACGACATATAATCTTCACTTGGTAGCGTTGCAATCACGGGTTTGCCGCCATATAATCTATACATAAATTATTCAGGATACATAGTGGAATTAATTAAGATGGAGACTCTAATTGTGTGTTGAGTTAATTAATAATGCTTGTCGCTATGCTGCCATCTTCTAGTTTGCTGGGGGCCGTTCATGGCATGATACTATGCATTTAATATTTGATATTGCATTTAATATTCTATAAAATAGATGAATAACACGTGAAATATTTAAAAATAATTAACGAATCATTATAATTCTAAAGGCCCGTTTAATTTGGGAGAATGAAAGGGGATAATATGAATCACTTATATTGATATTGTTTGGTAGTTTTGATATACAAGTAATAAGAATATAAGTAAACAATTGATTACTCTCACTCACTCACTCAACCCACATTACCATTGTTCATGTTCTAATTAAGTAATAACAATGCAATAAATAATTCTTAAATGATTGACTCTTCAATAATACCCTATCATTATCATTTTTAAATCATATTAAACAGGCTCTAATTTCATGTATTAAATATACAAAATATAAAATATATTTGGAACAAAAAAGAGTGACACAAAAAATAATAGATATGCCTATTCATCTGTCTCGTTCTAATGCTTATTTGGTGGTGGAATTCTACTACGATGGTGGATGGCGGTTGTCGGCGGCTATTTATCCAAGAATATAATCTCATCATCCCATACATAACAGTCAAGGCATGTAGGAGGTGCATTATACAATTTAACAGCATCTTTAAATAGTTTAGTTTATTTTATTAAAAAGTGTTAATTTTTTTATTAAATAATATTAATTATTTTCACCTTTTAATATTTAATAAAAATAATTAATACCATTTAAAAATAGAATTGCACGTTATATTTAATGTACACGAGAATATCATTGTCATTTTATGTTCTCAATTTCATGTGAACACTACAAAAATGGAATGAATTATAATTAAATTCGGATTACAAATTAACAGTCCATTTGTATCTTAATAAATGTTATTTTTAGCTATTTTTTAAAAAAAAGATGAAAATAGCTAAAGGATGAACCAAATTAGAGGTTGCATTTATTAAGGAACAGAAGAAAGTATTTAGCAATTAAAAACCATTTACACAAAACATTATTCTTGCTTAATTAATCTTCACTTACAATTACAGCATTGCCGCCATATAATGTATACATAGTTACATACACATTAATTAAAATTAAACCCCTCCGGCAACAATTAAGATTACCAAAAGGCTCAAGACCGCTCCTGCAAAGCCGCATACGTACGCGGCAGACCCATTAATTTCCGGGTCTTCTTCGGCGAAACCGAATACCCAATTTTGCAGGGCACTTTAATCATGGATTCCGGGTCGGGGCACGACTGCTGTTGCGAGAAAAAGCGCCCGCACTCTTTACAGCTTTTCTGATTCTTCAAATCCCTAATGCAATTCATACCGACATCAAGCTTTTTCTTCTCGATCAATTTCCTGCACACCGGCCCAACCTCCGTGATGAAGTTGTTATTCAGCGTCAGCGCGGCCACATTCCCCAGCTTGCAGAGCGATTCCGGCACCCTGCCGTACAAATTGTTGAAAGACATGTTTAGGTAGTTCAGATTGTGGAGGCACCCGAACGAGAGGGGGATCGGGCCGGTGATTGAGTTCGCACTGGCGTCGAACAGAGTGGCGGATTTCAGCATCCCGATCTCGTAGGGGAGGCAGCCAGAGAGCCTGTTATTAAGGAGGAGGATTTCGCGGAGCGTGTTCGACGCTTGCCCTATCGATTTGGGGATCTGGCCTGTGAATTTGTTGTTGGCTAATGTGAGGTAAAGCGCCGGCGTTTTGCCGAGGTTTTGAGGCACGGATCCGGTGAATTGGTTGTTGTTGAGGAAGAGTACGTCCAGATCTAGAAGGAAAACCTCCTCCGGGACCTCTCCATAGAATGAATTGAATCGCAGATCTAGGAATGTGAGATTTGTGGCGGTTAATACTGAGGTCGGGAATATGCCGCAGAGTTTGTTGTTGCTTAGATCGAGCTCGTAGAGGTTTGGGAGGCGTTTGGAGTCTATTCGGTCGGGGATGACGCCGGTGAAGTAGTTTGTGTTGACGTGGTAGACGATTAGGTCGGTTAGGTCGTCGAGGATGCCTTTGAGTGCGATTGGGTGGGTGCTGTTGCCGGCGAATTTGAAGCCGTTGAAGTCGAGAATTGCGACTCGCGTTTTGCCGTCGGATATGGTTTTGTCGCAGGAGAATCCCTTGTAGTTTGAGCCTTCGCATATTCTGCCTTTCCAGGTACTTTTAATGTTCTTGGGGTCATAGATTATTGTCTTGCTGAATCTTTGGATGACTGCGATTGCCCTTAGAAGCTCAACTGTTTGTGGTGGTTGAGATGGCACAGGTGGTGGAGGAGGGGGCGGAGGCGGTGGTGGAGGAGGAGGGGGCGGAGGCGGAGGCGGTGGTGGTGGAGGAGGGGGCGGAGGCGGCGGTGGGGGGGGATGGCACACCGGAGGGGGAGGGGGCGGAACAGGTTCGGGGCAGAAAGGGGGTTGAGGAAGGGGGGAATAATATCCGGGGTCAGGGGGGGAAGCTCCCCCTCCTATGATTATTTCTAGATTCTCCCTACCATTGATGCTCTGAGTTTGGGAGAATGCTAAATTTGAGAAAATGAAAAAGGTGACAATTGGAATGGTGAATGAGAATTTTCTGTTTCTGCCCTCCATTTTCTGCTTTCTCTGCTGGTTACGAAATTATGTGTTTATTATATATAGGGGGGAATTAGGTTATCCATCCATGGTGGAGGTAGCTAGAGATATACTAATAATTGATTGGTGATGGAATTACAAACATAGAGGACAATTATTACTTTCTGTGGTGTATGTAGTATTTGGCTTTATTATTTTTTGAGTTTTTTTTTACTTTTGGGCCTACAGGATATACACCATGCTTTTTTTAAACGCCCCAAGCCCCCAGAATCACCCCAAACTTTCGTAATTAGTCCCACCAGCGATTTTAAAACCGTTATCTTCACTTGCAGATTTGGTCTCTAACGTTATGCAACACATTTAATACACAATTAACTCTTAACCACCATTCAACAACTTGCAGTTTTGGTCTCATATGCTATCCAACATAATTAATACAAATTTAATACTAACTAATTTTTAACCACTTGCAGATTTGGTCCCATATGATAAAAAAATTAATTGATTACTTACCTTAATTTTTGGCGCCAAAATCTCAACAACTATACAAAATTTGGCACCAATTTACTTGCAAAACTAGTCCCAACAGATTGAAATTGAGAAAAAAATGGTGGGAAAACTTGATTTTTCCTACCAATTTTTGTGGACAAACCCTAATTCAACAATAATATATAAACAACACATTCAACCAAATTCATCACAACACATTCAACTACATTCAACACAACACATTCAACACCCAAAAGCATCTAAACACCATGTCTTCTGCATCTTCCTATCGAAACCGACACAATCTTTTTTTGTTATTGTGGAAAAGTTTGTCGTACGTACGTTTCTCAGAAGCCTAGAAGTAAAGGAAAGTTTTTCATAATTGTCCCGACTCTCTAAGTGAAGGTGGTGGCTGTGATTTCTTTATGTGGGCTGATGATAATAACTCAAAGGAGGTTGTTGACAAGCATGATGGCCAAGGTGAAGACTCTAACCCTAAGATGATTGAGGAGATGAAGAATATGAAGAAATCAAGAATCTTACTGCTGCAATCAAGGAATTATTGAAACTGAATAAGCTATTTTTTATTGTACTACTTGTCATTCTTGCATCTAGGACCTATTTTGGTTAGTTAGTTCTTGCATCTCAATGTAAGTCCTATTTTGGTACTCTTTTGTAATGTCCTAAAACTATCTAATGTAATGTCCTAGTAATGTTCCAATGCTATAAAATATAATGTCCTACTTGTCTATAATGCATGATAACCTATAATGTTATATATATACAAGGAAACCAATCATGCACACCAATACATACAAAGTAAACCAACAAAGTAAACAAACAATATGTACAAAGCAAAACTGATTTTCTGCCACCAGCAAAATCATCAATATATATGATCCAAAATCAGCAATATATATCATCCAAAATCATCAATATAGGAAACTGATTTGGAGACTAGCAAAATGAACCAATAAAGTTGTTTTAACCACCAATCTTAAGCCACCACAATCTGAAATCATTATAAGCACAAAAGTTGAGTTTTTTTTTATACAAAAGACAATGAGATTGTAGTGGCTTAAGGACAAAAACTATCCAAACTATCCCTAATTCACAATCAGAAACCAACCCTCCTCTACTTCTTTTTCTTCTTACCTTTCCCCTTCTTTGACATAGTTGTTGGGGAATTAATTGTCCGGATCTATTCGGGTTGAATATTTAAATACAAATTTAATTCTAACAATTATTACTAGGATGAATTAATCCTATATTAATTCAAATAATAATTCAACAACCAATCTTAAGCCACCACAATCTAAAATCATTATAAGCACAAAAGCTGAGTTTTTTTTATACAAAAGACAATGAGATTGTAGTGGCTTAAGGACAAAAACTATCCAAACTATCCCCAATTCACAATCAGAAACCAACCCTCCTCTACTTCTTTTTCTTCTTACCTTTCCCCTTCTTTGACATAGTTGTTGGGGAATTAATTGTCCGGATCTATTCGGGTTGAATATTTAAATACAAATTTAATTCTAACAATTATTACTAGCATGAATTAATCCTATATTAATTCAAATAATAATTCAACAACCAATCATGCATATAAATAGTCCACATAAAACCTATGCATGCGGAATTACTACAGGTTTACGTGAACTAACCTCTTGGAGTGACAACCGTTGAGATGATGGATCCCGTTCACACGAACACACCAAAAGGTCTTCTCAAGTATTCTCTTATCCTTGTTCAACAATCCGGTGGAAGGAACTCACGAACAATTTAACAAAAGTAAAAATAAAATTATGTTGCACCACCTTTGTGGATTTCTAATTTTTCCAACACATGGAATTGCACTTTGGAATGAAACATTCATCCCTTATTTATAGAGGTAGGGTTGGTCAAATTTTTGGAGTGAAAATAAGATGGAAAAATCTTTTCTTGATCTCCAAAATATCTTGAATATATCCAATATATTCTTTTCTCCATAATTAAATATTTCCAAAAAATTCCACCTCCTAATATTATGGCATATTTCGAAAAAATAAGGAGCAAGAAACCAAGATTTGGATCTTCTTGAATTTATGAGATATTCTTGTATTCCTAGAATACATATCTTCCATAATATCTTTCCAAGAAAATCAAGAAAATCTTTCCTCTCCTTATTTATTCAAAATTTTAAAAAATCCCTTAACAAATAACCAAGTGGGAGATTATCTAGTCCATTAATTAATTCAAGCCACTGAAATATCTTTCCATTAATTAATATCTTTTGTCCTTGGTCAAGGAACGATTCAACATTATTATCCATACTGGAAACTAATTCCACTTGCAAGATTTTGTATGATAAATCTTATAAACCTCCCAAGGGGGCAAATCAAAGAAGCGTCTTTCATTACGATTCTTCAGATTAAATCTTAGTAATCGCGACGTGACCAAAATAATATTGCCCAAGATATAAAGTATTGAATCTCATTGATTCTCTACCCGTCATAAGTCAAAGCAATAATTACTAACCACACACTATCCTATTTAAGGGACGAAGATTAAGAAATAACGAACCACTGAGGTCTAATTCTTCCTAATTCAAAGGTCAAGAATTTATCCTCAACAGAGGTCCTATTCAAAGGCATCGATCATATGCACTAGTGTAATCTCTTGGTCAAGACAAGTCAATCTGAGCCTTACATTTCAACCTTTCATGATGGATTGTTCATTTCCATCTAGGTCGTGAACATCGTACTTTTAGTTACAAGGGACTGTTAATTTAATCTTCTGTGATCTGGTATCACTAAGTTAACTACAATGTAACACGTACTGTTTATTGAACAATTATGCAGTAAATATATGTAACATTCAATGATATTTAAAAGATCGAAGATAAATAATTTATTTCAATAATTAAGACAGAAATTCAGTTTGGTTATACAAAGTAAAAGCATACTTTCCAGTATAACCCCAACAATCTCCCACTTAAACTCAAAGTCTGCTTTTAAGTATACTACAGTATGTCTCGTGTAGTTCCTAATGTGTGACATCTAATGTCACCTACACGAACCTAATAATATCTCCCACTTATACTCAAAGCAGATTGGTTACGCACTTGACAACCATTCCTCCCACATGTCTCTTGAATGTTTCCAGAGGCAGACACTTTGTGAAAGGATTAACTAGGTTATCCTCCAATGCGATCTTAGCCACCTCTTCATCTCCTCTCTTAACGATTTCCCGTCTAAGATTTCTTTCCTTCAGTGTGCTTGTTTGACTCGTGGACTCTTGGTTCTCTTGAATTTGTAACTGACCCTAGCAAATATTGCTAGACAAATTCGGAACTCCATCCAAGTCCACTAAGAAGGTCTAGAGCCAAACTGCAGGTACCTTCACTACTTCACAAGCAGCTACTTACCCGGCTTCCATGGTTGAGTCAGTGATGCATTTCTGCTACAAACTCGTCCATTTCATGGCTATACTTCCCAAATAAAAGCACACTAACTGAGGCAGATAGTTTGTGGAATCTATATCTGATTGGAAATCCGAGTCCGTGTAACCGATGGGGATTAGACTGTTCGACTGATAAACTAACATTCTATCCCTAGTTCTTTTCAGATACTTTAGAATATTCTTAACTGCCGTCCAATGCTCTTTTCCCGGATTACTTTGATATCTTACCACCATGCCAACGACAAAGCAGATATCTGGTCTCGTGCACAACATTGCATACATAAGGCTTTTGACAGCCGAAGCATAAGGAATGCCTTTCATGTCATCTATCTCCTTTTGTGTCGTAGGGCACATTTCCTTGGATAGATAGATTTCATGCCTGAAAGGTACAAAGCCTTTCTTGGAATCCTGCATGATGGATCGCTTCAATACAGTGTCTATATATGAAGCTTGCGATAAGCCTATCATCATTTTCTTGATCTCGAGTGATCTTGATCCCAAGGACGTGCCCGGCTTCCCCTAAGTCCTTCATATCAAACTGTTTTGAAAGCCATGCCCTTACGTCTGACAATACCTTTACATTGTCTTCAATGAGTAGAATATCATCTACGTATAGTACTAAGAATACCAATGCAGTTCCGACACGCTTCTTGTACACACAACTTTCATATTCATTTTGATCAAACCCATAAGACTTTATTACATGATCAAAATATTGGTTCCAAGCTCTGGATGCTTGTTTGAGTCCGTAAATGGACTTCTTGAGCTTACAAACTAGGTGTTATTGGTATTTTTCAATGAAGCCTTAGGGTTGTTGCATATAGATTTCTTCTTCATGACTTCTGTTGAGGAAAGCCGTCTTGACATCCATTTACCAGATTTCAAAGTCGAGATGCGCAGCAATCGACAAGAGAATTTGGATGGACTTGAGCATTGCTACAGGTGAAAAGGTTTCCTCATAGTCGATTCCTTCTTTCTGAGTATAACCTTTCGCCACAGGCCTTTCCTTGAAGGTTTCCACCTACCCGTCCGGTCCTCTTTTCCTCTTGTATACCCACTTGCAGCTAATGGGTTTGACCTCATTGAGTGGTTCGACTAGCTCCCACACTCTGTTATGATACATAGAACCCATTTCGGCTTCCATTGCTATTTGCCAAGAAACCGCATCCTTATCTTGGATTGCCTCGTCATAAGTCCATGGGTCTGATTCATCTTGACCGGGGACTAAGTCCAAGGACTCTCCTATCCCCATGAATCTCTCGGGATGTCTCAAAACTCTCCCACTATGACGAGGTTCCGGTTGTGTAAGTGTGTCATTTGGTATGTCATCTTGTACAGTTGGCACTGAGGTTAGCCCTCTAAGCTCATTTAAGGTAATCTCACTTCTGGGCTTTCTTTCGTTCATATAGTCTTCTTCCAAAAATCTAAAGTGGGTGCTTATTACCACCTTTTGATCCTTGGAACCATAGAACATACACCCTTTTGTTCCCTCGGGGTATCCTATAAACAACCTTAATTCTGATCGTAGATGCAATTTTTCGGCTTCCTTGTCCAACACGTAGGCCGGACAAATTCTCATGTGTCTCAAACTGGGCTTGCGCCCGGTCCACAATTATTTGGGCGTTTTGGGAACATACTTGGATGGCACCAAGTTCAGAATATAAGCCGCTGTTTCCAAGGCGTGACCCCAGAACGACTTGGGTAGATCTGCATAACTTATCATTGATCTAACCATTTCTAAAAGAGTTCTGTTTCTTCGCTCTGCAACCCCGTTTTGTTGAGGGTTCCGGGTGCAGTTAGCTGGGATACAATCCCTTCATCTGACAAGTAGTTCAAAAACTCATCGCTGAGGTACTCGCCTCCACGATCAGATCGCAGAGACTTGATACGTTTTTCCCTATGATTCTCTGCTTGAGCCTTAAATTCTTTGAATTTGTCAAATGTCTCAGATTTATGCTTCATAAGGAAAATGTAGCCGTACCTTGAGTAATCATCAATAAAGGTGATGAAGCACTCATAACTTCCTCTTGCTTTGATTGACATTGGACCATATACGTCCGTGTGAACGATTTCTGACACTTCTTTGGCTCTATTCCCCTTGGCTCCGAATGCCCTCTTGGTCATATTACCCTCCAAGCATGATTCGCAAGTTGGGAATTGTTCAACCCGGAGAGACTCCAATGAACCATCTTCTACCAACCTTTGAATCCTTTTTGTATTCATATGTCCCAATCTAAGATGCCATAGAAGTGTCTCGTTCACGTCTGATTAACGTTTTCTTTTATCAGAAACAGTTGATGTTTTATAGGATGCATTTCGTGAGTGATGTGCACAGTTAATTGTATATAGATTATTCAACAACGTTCCATGACAGATAAATTTATCATAAAGAGAAATGGTAACAACTTTATCAAAAGTAACAGAATATCCATCAAGGTAAAGTTTAGAACCCGAAATTAAATTCTTTCTAAAACTAGGAACGTAAAGAACATCTCTTAAAATTAAAACTCTGTCTTCAAAAGACAGGTGCACTTCTCCCACTGCTTCAGCTGCCACTCTCGTATCATCTCCCAGTGTGATGAGGATCTCACTCCCACTAAGTTGTCGGGTCCGCTTGAACCCCTGTAAAGTGAAACAAACATGATCAGTGGATCCCGTATCCACCACCCATAAATGGGAGACATACGCCGCTAAACAAGTTTCAACAACTAGTGCGTGAGAATTACCTTTCTTTCCATTTCCATTAGGATTGGAACAGGCTGACCTCCATTGTCCCGAACTTCCGCTCTCCAAATGTTTCCTCTTGTTTGACCCTTCACTCTTGATGGACGTTGAGTCCACTTGGTTTAGCCTTTCTTTCTCACCCTTCTTACCACCAATTGGCCTAGAAGGAAAAGATGACCCTTTTGTGACCAAGTGCCTTTTCTTGCACTCCTCTTCCTCTTCGACCAATGTAAGAGCATTTACCAGATCGTCCACAGTGAAATCTAGATCTTCCAATAGGTACTCTAGATAGGGATGATCATAGCTCTTTGACAGAGTACGGAGAATGAAATCAACCTTAGTTTTGAAATTGCTTTTTTCGCCAAGAATCTCAAGTTCCTCAAAGAGAACCATAACCCTAAGAACGTGCTCCCTTGAGGTCGTTCCTTCTTCCATTATTATCTTGGCCATTTCAAGCCTTATGCTTTGGATAGCCATATGTGCCGAATGTGAAAACATCTCTTCGAGATTCCGCATAATGTCTGCAGCTGATTCAAATCCTTGATAAAGGCGTTTCAACAAATCAGACATATTTGTCAACATTGTGTCCTTCACCAATTGATTAGTCAACTCCCATTCACTACGTTCCATCTCGTCTCATATGCCAGTATCTTTAGCAGGTTTTTCGGGTTTTGGTGTGTCAAGTACCCATTTGGATTTTTGTGCAGTTAGAACAATCATAATTTTCCGTTTCCAAACGAAGTAGTTTTCACCAGTTAACTGATGGTCTTTAAGTATAGAATATAGCGGATTAAAAGGTTGCGACATGCTGAACTGAAATAAATAACAATTTGTATAATCACAAGATTCGATCACATGTTTCATATTAAAATCTCAAAAAAATATGAACATTCATCAGCCAACATCTCAAAACAGTTTAAATAAGCCACGTGGGGTGGGTCATTATTTAAACACATTCAAGCACGTTACAAACAAGAAACATTTATAAACCTTTAATATCCAGATTAATAGTTGACTCCCACTTGACCAATATAAAATTGACAGGGACTTCGGGGAAGTATATGCATATCAATTTTATATCTAAGTAATAACTATGATTAAATACAGAATTATTACTTTGCTTTGAACGAGCCTCGTGGGGAGGGTCATCGTCACCACTAATAATAACCCACAATCATTCATTCGGAATTTATTCATGTGAAATCTATCTTTTGGCCGTCCCGTAGGGGGAATTTCTCCAAAAGAATCCACAAACAAATAAATCATGGAGGTCAAAATTAATTCAATTTTATTATCCTGAATAAAATTGTCAATTAATTATTTAAACATACTTAGTAATTTTCGAAGGTGAGATTTTTCAAAACATATTCTCATGCATCGCATATTTAAACACAATTTAAATAAGCACAAAATAATGCAAAAAATCAAAACTAAAAAATTAAACACATTGGGCACATATATCCAATTATCACGGTTAATTTTTGTCATGTCTTCATAGCCTTCATTGTTCGTCTCGAAAAGCTCCCACTTGACCGTCTTAAAAAATAATTCCTCGTCAAGCCACGTCACGGACCAGCTTGCGGGTCGGGGTGCACGTCTTGCACCCGACCCGGCTGTGTCCATCGGCGCCCGTGCGCGCACGCCTAAGCGCCCGACACACGTCGCCCAGCGGTGCTCGGAGCTGCTCGACAAATCTTGGCAGGCGCACCGCGTACCAGCGCGCGCCCATGCCCTGCCTAGCGAATTCGCCCGCGTTGCCCGAAGTCGACTGCGCCAGATCCCGAACGCTCTCGGCCCGCCTGGCCTCGCCCCACGCCCGTGTGCACCTGTGCACATCTGCATCGCGCGTGCGCCTCCCTTGGCACGTTTCACGCGATGCACGCAGCTTGCATCCGGTTCCGATTCCCGTCTTTTTAATTCTTCGTTTCCGCCTCCGTTTCCGATCCGGTTACAATTTATTTACAAAAAATAAATAAATCTAGATCTAGACTAGTCTATTACATTGATCAAATCAAACAAATCCTAATCTACTCGTGGATTTTCTCACGAGGCAAAACGAATCCGAACGAATCGAATAAAAAACTACAATTTAAATGCATGCATAAATATAAACATTCATCAAATACCATGACAATTGGATACCTGCAAAAAAAATCTAGCAATTCTACTATCCAATTTCAAATTTAATGAAAACGAATTAAATTACAATTTAAAATTCAGAGCCCGAAACCGAGGCTTTGATACCAGTTGTTGGGGAATTAATTGTCCGGATCTATTCGGGTTGAATATTTAAATACAAATTTAATTCTATCAATTATTACTAGCATGAATTATTCTTATATTAATTCAAATAATAATTCAACAACCAATCATGCATACAAACAGTTCATATAAAACCTACGCATGCAGAATTACTACAGGTTTACGTGAACTAACCTCTTGGAGTGACAACCGTTGAGGAGATGGATCCCGTTCACACGAACACACCAAAAGGTCTTCTCAAGTATTCTCTTATCCTTGTTCAACAATCCGGTGGAAGGAACTCGCGAACAATTTAACAAAAGGAAAAAAAATTATGTTGCACCACCTTTGTGGATTTCTAATTTTTCCAACACATGGAATTGCATTTGGGAATGAAACATTCATCCCCTATTTATAGAGGTAGGGGTGGTCGAATTTTTGGAGTGAAAATAAGATGGAAAATTATTTTCTTGATCTCCAAGAAATATTGAATATATCCAATATATTCTTTTCTCCATAATTAAATATTTCCACAAAATTCCACCTCCTAATATTATGGCATATTTCGAAAAAATAAGGAGCAAGAAACCAAGATTTGGATCTTCTTGAATTTATGAGATATTCTTGTATTCCAAGAATACATATCATCCATAATATATTTCCAAGAAAATCAAGAAAATCTTTCCTCTCCTTATTTATTCAAAATTTTCAAAAATCCCTTAACAAATAACCAAGTGGGAGATTTCTTGAATTTAATGAGATAATCTGTATTCCTAGAATACTTATCCCCATTCCATAACAAAATTCAAAGAAAATCTTTCTCCCTCTTTTATTTATTATTTTCGAAATATTAGAAAAAATTAGGCAACAATAATTTATTTTATTTTAAACACCTTTTTCAGTTATTGGACTTTATCTTTGGGCTACTTGAGGGGCCTTTAGGAGAATTAAGATTGGACCTTCTAATGGACTTTGAATATCTAATATTGAGCCACAATATTATTCAAGCCCATAAATATTAATTAATCCCACTACATAATTAATATTGCACTATCCATCTTAACCCATATTATTGTTAATATGGCTCCCGGTTATTATTTCCCGTGTTGAAGATTATCTTGTCCATTAATTAATTCAAGCCACTGAAATAGCTTTCCATTAATTAATATCTTTTGTCCTTGGTCAAGGAACGGTTCAACATTATTATCCATACCGGAAACTAATTCCACTTGCAAGATTTGGTATGATAAATCTTATGAACCTCCCAAGGGGGCAAATCAAACAAGCGTACTCGCACACGATTCTTCGTATTAAATCTTAGCAATCGCATGTGACCAGTAATATTGCCCAACATATAAAGTATTGAATCTCATTGATTCTCTACCAGTCATAAGTCAAAACAATAAGGGACGAAGATTAAGAAATAACGAATCACTGAGGTCTAATTCTTTCTAATTCAGTGCTGAAGAATTTATCCTCTTGTATGTCCTATTCAGTTCATCAGTTATGCACTAGTGTAATCTCTTGGTCAAGACAAGCCAATCTGAGCCTTACACTTCAACCTTTCACGATGGATTGTTCATTTCCATCTAGGTCGTGAACAGCGTACTTTTAGTTTCAAGGGACTGTTAATTTAATCTTCTGTGATCCGGTATCACTAAATTAACTACAATGTAACACGTACTGTTTATTGAACAATTATGCAGTAAATATATGTAACATTCAATGATATTTAAAACATCAGTGATAAATAATTTATTTCAGTAATTAAGACAGAAATTCAGTTTGGTTATACAAAGTAAAAGCATACTTTCCAGTATAACCCCAACAATAGTAGCTGCAGTGAGATTAGACTGTGTGACAAACTTTTGACCTCCAACTGTTGTGACCCGCATACCATCCTCATTAAGCTCTGTTGAACCGCCCACAGATGGGCCCTCTCCCTCTCCTCCAATGTAACTATTGGGAGTAAATCCCATAGATGCCTGATCCTATGTGACAACAAGAAATTTGCATTTAAAGTTTAATATATGGTTAAGAAACAAAAAAAATGTTATTAAGACCCAAGAAAATCGTGCTTACATTGTCAACCCTCTGTGATGGTCCTCCTCTAATAAAGTTTTTGGGAGCAAATGATGACTGTGTACCACCTTCAGTAGTTGATCCCTATAAAATCAGAATGGATTAGTGAATTAGTGCAAGTAAAGGTTTAAACATCATGTAAAAAATATTAACAACATGTAAAATAAACATCATACAGTGGAAACAACACGCTTTGAAGATTCTCCAACTCCTCCAAATTTATTTTTCTTTTTCTTGGAAATAACAGATAATTTTTTCCTGCCTTACCTTGTGGTGGCCTTTTTTGCTCAAGAGAACCTATACATGTAGATAAAATCATGTCATTTTAGTGTAAATTAGAGACAATTTAAGGAACATAAACCTGATACTTACATCAGAGACAACATCATCTTCTTGTGTGTTTTGGGTCATTGGTGGAATATTTTCATTCCGAGTCATTTCTTCAGCTCCATTGTTCACTTGTGCCATTTCTTCATCAACTATGAAACCCTCAGCCATCTTCCTCCACTTGCAACCCTTCTTATTGTGCCCAGTTTCCTGACAGAAGGAACATTTCACTTTGTAACTCTGTTTAGGCATAGTTTGAACAACATCCATTTGATTCTTATCTTCTTCACCAACTCCTTCCCTCCTCTTTCTCTTATGCCTTCCAGTCTTTCTCTTTCCAAAGCTAGGTGGTAAGGGTGGTATGTAACCAGTCTTCTTCCATAATTCCTCACCATTCATGGGAGGGACAGAGTGAGAATACACATTGTTGTATGTATCAACAGAGTAACAGTTGTGTACATAATCATCTACATCTTCCACTTGAGAAAGGATTGCACTAATAGCATGCTTGCATGGGATTCCACTAAGATCCCACTCCCTACAGTCACATATGTGTCCCTTCAAGTCAACAACATACCTAGTACCATCAAATCCAGAAACTTCATAGCTATGATCAGATGATTTTACTGACATGCACAATCTTGAAGCCTCTCTCCTTTGTGATATCACTCTTTGGATCTTGGCACACACTCTTCTCCCTTCCCATTTGTTTTCACATTTATCTCTTTTGGTCTGAATTTTTCTCATGATGTATTCTCTAATCCACTCGAGCATTGTCAGAATTGGTTTATCTCTGGCATCTAGAATGCATGCATTATAGACCTCACACATGTTGTTCACTAGTTTATCACACTTAGCTTCTGTGGAAAAGTGTGATCTTGACCACTGTGCAGGAGGCTTATCACCAAGCCACTCTAGGCATCTTATATCCTTCTCCCCTATTATCCTCATTGCTCTATGAAAAGAAGTTGTGGTTAGAGATTTAGCTGCTCCCCAAAGTAGTTTTCTGAACTCATCACCCCTGTAACCAACCCTCTTCAAATTCCCATGTAAATGCCTTACACAAAATCTGTTCTCAACATTAGGTAGAACTCTCTCAAATGCAGGTATCAACCCATTTTTCTTGTCTGACATAAAGATGAATCTACTCTCTTCATCAATAAAATCATCCTTCAACAGCTCCAAAAACCACTCCCAGTTCTCCCTAGTCTCACTCCCAACCACTGCATATGATAAAAGATAAAGATCATTGTTCGGGTCCATGCCAACTGCAGTGAGAAGTACTCCACCTGAATTCCCTTTTAAGTGACAACCATCCACCCCTATCCATGGCCTTAAACCAGATTTGAAACCTTTCTTACAAGCATCCAAACAAATATACAATTTGTTAAATTGTGTGGTACCACTACTACTCCCACCAGAACTTAGAAGTATTGTTGATCCAGGATTGGTTTCAAGTAGTGTTTGAACATAGTCCCACAATTTGCCATACTACTCTGTGCTATCACCTTCAATGTTTTTCAATGCTTTGTTCTTGGCTCTATATGCCTGAGTGTCTGAGATGTAACATCCCAACTTCAGCATTGCCTTCTTCTTAAAGGGTCTAGCTCTCTTGCCTAGATCACACCTCCACTCATTTTCAAAATTCTTTGCCAACCAGGATGAGTTTGCATTCTTCACATGGTAGGATCTTGCACAATAATGTTCAGAGTTGTAGTGTCTGGTCTGGAAGTGCTCTTTATCCTTTACCTTTAGTGCATTGATTCCCCAATCACAACCCTCAGCTTTAAACCTTGCATATATCCTTCTAGCACCATTCTTTAAAAAGAACAAGGATCTTCCAGTCCTCACACCATGATGATTCACAGCTTCTTTGAACAAATTCTTGGTAGTGAAAATCTGTTCAAGAAAGAAATCAGGATTACTGATTTCGGATGACCTGAAAACAAGGCTTCTGTCAACATAATTTATGTCCCCCTCTTCATCTTCATCCACACTATCCAACTCTTCTTCATCAACCAAATCATCTCCTTCTTCTATGCTCTCATATTCAGATTCCTCAAACTGATCTATTTACTTCAAACCTGCCCACTCAACATCTTTTTCTATGTTTTCATGAAATATTATATCATCAAGTAATCTTTCTCCACTTGATTCTGAACCTGTGAACTCAGTATCACTATCACCATCCTCCTGATCAGAGACAACTGCTTGCTTTCCCTGCCTCTGCCTCTTCCTCTCTTGCTTCTCAGGTTCTTCAGGTACTTCCTCTTGAGGCATCCAATAATCATCATCTTCCTCCATGAATTGATCTTGAGCTTGATAAGGAGGAGTTATCCACAAATCATCCAATTCCATTGATTCATCCTCCAATTCAGGTTGACTTGGAGGAGGAGGGGGCTCATGTATGGATTCCTCCCCAACCTCACTTTCAATCTGACTTGGTGCCACTTCAGCTTTATCCTTCAGTTCAACATCAACTTCAATCAGATACTTCTCCACAACCCCACTTTCAATCTGATCCTTCTCCACAACCCCACTCACAATCTGATTTGAATCCATCACTTCAACCAGATTCTTCTCCACAACATCACTTTCAATCTCATTTGTAGCAATCACATCAATCTGAATTTCACCATCTTTCATCACCTCCACATGAATTTCACTAAGCTGCTTTACATCCTTCTCAACAGCTAATAACATTCCTGGCTTTTTGGGTAATTGCACATAATCAGTTTTCAATTTGAGTAGCTCCTCATTAGTGTAAAACTCTACATCTCCCAATACCTCATCCTCAATATATTCACCATCAGTTGTATTTTCTGATTTATCAGCCTCCAACCACAATGTGACTTCATTCTTCTTATTTATATTGAAACACTTTAGTATATTAGATTGACCCTCAACTAAATGGATTGTATCATCCCTCCACCTCCCATAATACACATTCTTACCTAGATATCCTAATTGTTCACACAATTTATCTAGTGTGTCCATTGTGCAACTTACCTTCTCCACAAAATCAAATATACTCACAGTGCCTTCAGTGTGCTCAAACCTTTCTTCATCAATCTTCTTTCCACCATGGTACACTTTGAGTGTGTAAAAACCCAATAGAAAGGGTTTTTGAGCTAAAAGAATAATGGAACTCAAATTAGTTACCCCTAAAATCATCAAACGCAAAAAAATCGAACACCCAAAACCCTTGCAGGCTACTAAAATCGACCACTAAACCCTAATAAGCATTGAAATCGAACAACTCATCACAAATAAACACTGAAATCGAACAACCCACCATAAATAAATACTAAAATCGAACAACCCACCACAAATAAATGTTGAAATCGAACAACCCACCATAAATAAACACTGAAATCGTGTAACCCATCACAAATAAACACTGAAAATCAAACAACCAACACATATCGTGTAACCCATCAAAAATAAAATTAAAAAAACTTAGAAATAGATACATACCATAATCCACAACTCCATATTTAACAAGGTTCTTCCTACGCAACATTGTGCGTCTGTAATATGACGAAAATCTCCGTGTTTGCCCAACAAATGCTTCACATCGACGAATTGATAGTGATTTTCTCGATTTAGGGTTTTTTTTCCTATTTTTGTCGCTCGTTTCTGCAGAGTGAGTGTGTGCATCTTTTACTCTGTGTGTGTGTGTGTAAACTTAAATTGTGTTTTATGTTTAAGGGTAATATTAATTAGTTAAGAGAGTTTAAGAGTTAAGATAAATTAATTAAATGTTAAACATTTTTCATTAGGCTTATAACGGATCCTGTCTCCAGCCGTGAGAAATTGGGACCGAGTTTGCAAGTTTTAAAATTTTGGGACCAAGTTTGCAACTTTTCAAATGTTTGGGACTAGTTTGACAGACTTGGGACTCGGTTGAAAACATGGTGTGTCCTATGGGACCAAAAGTGCAAAAAACTCATTATTTTATCTTGGCCTCTATTAGGTCATGTATTGGTAGATGATAATTGATGATATTATTTATTATGGTATATTAATAGAATATTTAGTGAAACACTAAAATTGAATTAAGAAATTTTGTGATAAAAAGATGAAAGCTTATGAGGTAAGAGGTAACCATTAATATCACATGTATCGCAACATGTGTTTCTATGTTCCATAGTTCGAATCCATGACAAGTAGAAAGTAAAAGAATATCCATCAAACCACCATAATTATGTGTTTATGTGTTAAAGATCGAAGAAATGAATATTATTGAAACATTAAAAATTAACACGGTGAAATAAAATTGAAAAAGGTTAGGGGTAATCTTCATCCTCGAATATAACTTTAGGTGCACCAAATTTAGATGAGACACCTATGAGACCTTCACAATTGAGATGAATCATAATAAAATCTTTATGGCTCATATGATATAACTTGAGAATGATAATGTTAATAAATATCATCAAGGGTTATATTTATGCTATATTGGGTGTTGTCCAACAATGCATTAACATATTGTAACACATACATTAACGTGTTGTATTGTATAACACATTAAACATGTGATACAACATGCTAATGCACTGTTGGGTAGTGCCAAGCAGTGTAGCATATAAATAATTATCATTGCGGAATCAATCACTATGGAGTTATTTATACATTGTTATTGCTTAGTTAGAAAATCAACAATGAGTATTATCATAGAAGAATTGAGTAAGTGATTACAAGGGAATAATTTATTACCCTGTCTATTCTCATTACGAATATATCAAAATAGCGATTAATCGGAATAATTTCCATTACCTTCTTTCATTAACGTCAACCAAGTGGACCCTTAGTTTAGCAAGGTGTTAGATACATAAAATACATTAAGTCATTAATCTATGATCCTGATGGAAACTTAAGAACACAGGGGTTAGGAAATTTCCAGAAGATTATCTTACAATGAAATAGGATAAGCCTATTTATAGGAAAAACTAGGGCAACAACATTAAATTACTAACTTAATGACCAAGAAATGTATTAATTGAATACCATAAAAATCCTAACTAAGAAAAGCATAAAATAATGGCAAAAACTTGTATGCAATATTGCATACTAGTTTATGTGCAATTTCAGTTTAATTGGGTCTTTTTAATACTTTTGCGGTTTAGGCAATGGGCTTCTTTTTCCTCGCTTCGCAAACAACCGACGCCAGATTTCTCCTTCTTCGCATTCCCAACAAACGTGATCAAATCTGTTGGAATAATTTTAGTTTTGATTATTATGTCAAAATACCTTGTAATAGGACAAACTAAGTGGTATAGAGAACTTGCGTTTCTAGACTTAATTTTATTTTTACAGGTAACAAGTTGAGGAGGAACCCATCAAGATCAGATGGAGCTGATCAAGATAAGACGAGACTGATGATTTCCAGTGCACAGACCAGCAACGTGCGGACTGGCAGGGTGCAAACCGGCAGAGTGCGGACCAGCAGCGTGCTGATCTGCTGCGTGCTGATCTTCCGTGCTGATGCCGTGCTGATCTGATCCGCTAGATACATAAAAAGTGGGCCAATGAAAAGATGACAACACATGTATGGATGTGACATAAAGCTGCGTCAACAATGCAAAAGGACAAAGAAAAGCTGTAAGATTATTAGTATGGATTTGAATTTACTCTACAATGGGAATATTCAAATCCACACTATAAATATTTTGCACTACCTTCAAAAAAAGATGATGGAGGATGCTGCAAAGTGAAAAGTAAAGCCAAATATTCAAGCATCTCCATTCAAGAACACAGAACATTAGATATTCAAATTTTCTCCAAAGTGTTCTACATTAGATCTAAGCATAAATGTCATATCCTAAGCTTAGAGAGATTTTTCCAACCTTAGCTTAAAGGCTAAAACAATGTAAGAGAAAATCTCACCTAGTTGAAAATAACACCAAACTCAAACCCTTTCTTGAGAGAGAATTAGTGATTTAAGTAAGGTAGTTAAGAGGCAATCCCGTAATGGAGGGTAGGCAATCCCATGAGGAAGAAAAGTCCCGAGAGTGAGAACTCATTAAACATCTGTATGATGATGTGCCTAACACTGTAAACTAAGGTTTCCTTTGGATTAAGGAAGTACCCTATGAAGGGAAGAGTGGTTGTAGAAGCTGGGTTTTCAAACCACTATAAAAATATGTGTGTTCTTATTTGCTTTCATATTAACTGTCATACATACTTTAAAAAATTTGCATACACATTCACAAAAATTTTAAAGTCACCTCCAATTGAGAATTTTCGGGTTTTAACTCGGTTTTTTGGGAACTACAAGATCTCAAATGATTTTCACGACGCAGTGTCTCTAGGTTTTTCCTTCTCTTCTCTTGTTCTTATTTTTCTTTTTTTACTCTTCCATATTCTTCTCGCTTTCATCAGTTTTCTCATCCTCACAAATTTACATGTCCTTCTACACTATTCTCACGCTCTTCTTTAAATCTGTAATTTTGGACTGAGGTTTTTTTTTTCGCGCTTGTACTGATTTTTGTTCATGTAGTAACACTCTTTTGTTCATAGGGTAACACTCTTTTGTTCATGTAGTAACATATCAAGTTATTCTTTAAATCTGTAATTTTGGACTTGGGATTTCTTTTCGCCCTTGTACTAGTTTTATTCATGTGATAACACGTTTTTCTTCATAAGGTAATATTTTTTTGTTTATGTAGTAACACTTATTTTTTTTAGTAATATGTAACACTGTATACATGTTGTGATACTATGCGAATACTCATGTGTTACCATATGAACAAAAATGTATTACCTTATGAATATTTATGTGTTACGTTATAGTTTAATACACGTTACGTAAGATATGAAGTTATTTCAATACAACAATGTAGTAACACTTACACATAGATGTAGTAACATAAAAACTTGACAAAATAAAAAATAAAAAATTTTATGCTCAATAAGAATTGAACCTACGACCAAATACCTTAACAACAAACCTGAACCACTAGGATACAATACATGTTTGATAAACATATCCTTCTATAAATATATATTCATCCACCTAGACCTGAAGCCCACAACCCACAGCCCTTGTCTGCCCTGTCCGACCCACGCCCGACCCAGTCCGTGATTTAAAAAAAAATTACCTTAATTATGATGAATTGCACATAATGACATGGTGCAATATTTCACAAGAGTCCTACTCTAAAATAAATAGAAGAAAGACAAGGAAAACTGGGATTTAATCCATAAATACAATCAGGTCTCTGTCATTCTTACACTCTTGGGAAAGATTTGCCCTCGAATTTGATTGGATCACATATCCAAGAGCGTAAGGGACAAATTTGATATCGACTACATAAGAATAAAATAACATCTCTAGACATTTGAGCTCAAAAATATATGTCGTACGGATGCGGCTCAAGATCTTTAGGCGATAGGAAAGAGATTTTAAAAAGTTGTCAACAAAATAACTATCATTAATAATGTAAAAATAATAGTGCTTCTGCGAAGACAAGGCCGGTGTGGGACTCCAAGTGTGGATGCCTGGGGACCAAGTGTGGACCCACATCACCACTAAGACACAAATCTACATAACCATCGAGACATGACTCGTCGTATTTCATTTCATGATTAGGAAATAACTCGTTTGAATCCATATCATAAATCGGACACGTATCTTCCTCTGGCTCAGTATCATATACGGGAAGTGAATCTTCCTTATATGTATCATAAACTAATGATAGATCCGCGGCCAAGAAGATGTTATTACCGTTATCGAGCTGATCGAAAATGAATTATCGAAAACAGGAGGGTGCTCCTCTCGATGTTCATGGTGTTGTCAATGAGGAAAGTTATTGGCATCGGATGTGGCATTGAGCCGTGGCAAATACAACAGCAGATGCGTTGTTCGATCAGAGCTTCGCAAGCTACAGGATGAGGTCAGCGTGTTGCATCGTGAGGACATTTATGGTTTGTGAGATATGAGCGATTTAGAGTTTTTTGCACTTTTGGTCCCATAGGACACACCATATTTTCAAACGAGTCCCAAGTCTGTCAAACTAGTCCCAAACATTTGAAAAGTTGCAAACTTGGTCCCAAAATTTATAAAACTTGCAAACTCGGTCCCAATTTCTCACTGCTGGAGACGGGATCCGTTAGAAGCATAATGAGCAATGTTTAATATTTAATTAATTTATCTTAACTCTTAAACTCTCTTAACTAATTAATCTTACCCTTTAACATAAAACACACGATTTAAGTTTACACACACAGTAAAAAACACACTCACTCAGAAACAAAAAAACGAGCGAAAAAGATAGGAGAAAAAAAACCCTAAATTGAGAAAATCACTATCAATCCGTCGATGTGAAGCATTTGTTGGGAAAACGCGAAGATTTTCGTCACATTACAGACGCAAAATATTGCGTAGGAAGAACCTTGTTAAATATGGAGTTGTGGATTATGGTATGTATCTATTTCCAAATTTTTTTAATTTTATTTGTGATGGGTTACACAATTTGTGTTGGTTGTTCGATTTCAGTGTTTATTTGTGATGGGTTACATGATTTCAGTGTTTATTTGTGGTGGGTTGTTCGATTTCAGTGTTTATTTGTGGTGGGTTGTTCGATTTCAGTGTTTATTTGTGATGGGTTGTTCGATTTGTGTGTTTATTTGTGGTGGGTTGTTCGATTTCAGTGTTTATTTGTGATGGGTTGTTCGATTTCAGTGTTTATTAGGGTTTAGTGGTCGATTAATTTGCTTCGTTAGGATGATGGGGTGTGATTTTTTTATGTGAGAAGAATCTTTTTGTCGACTTGTAATTTCGTTCGCTCTATCTCTTACTTTTTTTTTTTTGCTTAATTGAAGAGTGTTTGTTTCATTGAAGACTTTTTTTAATGAACATCCAATATTCAATTTGCTATATTCGCCTCTACACTAATAAATATCTTTGGGTGTTTTCTTAATAGATTTACTGACAATAAATGACCCATACATAGGTTTGTGTTCGTTGTGGGAACCTGAGAATCTTGTTCTCTCTCATATTCTTATATCTTTTTGGCTCAATGATTCCATCATAGATTGCCGAAAGTTGATTTCAAAAATTCAATAACAACAATGGCAGTTTATAATAGTAGCCATTTTATATATGATGAACTTGGTTGATTTGCAGCTTGCAATTGGAACATCATTACTTGTTAATAGAGCAGCGCTTGAGATTACTCAATATTTTTGTGTTATGAGCATGTGAGCAGTAGATAATAATTTAGGAGATGATAGTTGAGATCAAAGAACGATACTTTTGTTTCTTTGATGCTTTCATGTAGTTTTGCAGTGAACAAAACATAGCTGAAAATGTGAAAGATACGAAAATTCATACTCTGGTTTTGCATTTCCACTTAATTCTGGTTTTGATGATTTTAGGGGTAACTAATTTGAGTTCCATCATTCTTTCAGCTCAAAAGCCCTTTCTATTGGGTTTTTACACACTCAAAGTGTACCATGGTGGAAAGAAGATTGATGAAGAAAGGTTTGAGTACACTGGGGGCACTGTGAGTATATTTGATTTTGTGGAGAAGGTAAGTTGTGAATTAGGGGTAGTTTGGATAGTTTTTGCCCTTAAGCCACTACAATCTCATTGTCTTTTGTATAAAAAAACTCAACTTTTACGCTTATAATGATTTCAGATTGTGGTGGCTTAAGATTGGTGGTTAAAACAACTTTATTGGTTCATTTTGCTAGTCTCCAAATCAGTTTCCTATATTGGTGATTTTGGATGATATATATTGCTTATTTTGGATGATATTGGTGATTTTGGATGATATATATTGATGATTTTGCTGGTGGCAGAAAATCAGTTTTGCTTTGTATATATTGTTGGTTACTTTGTTGGTTTACTTTGTATGTATTGGTGTGCATGATTGGTTTCCTTGTATATATATAGCATTATAGGTTAGCATGCATTATAGACAAATAGGACATTATATTTTATAGCATTGGAACATTACTAGGACATTACATTAGATAGTTTTAGGACATTACAAAAGAGTACCAAAATAGGACTTACATTAAGATGCAAGAACTAACTAACCAAAATAGGTCCTAGATGCAAGAATGACAAGTAGTACAATAAAAAATAGCTTATTCAGTTTCAATAATTCCTTGATTGCAGCAGTAAGATTCTTGATTTCTTGGACCATATTCTTCATCTCCTCAATCATCTTAGGGTTAGAGTCTTCACCTTGGCCATCATGCTTGTCAACAACCTCCTTTGAGTTACTATCATCAGCCCACATAAAGAAATCACAGCCACCACCTTCACTTAGAGAGTCAGGACAGTTATGAAATAACTTTCCTTTACTTCTAGGCTTTTGAGAAATGTACGTACGACAAGCTTTTCCACAATAACATATTAGATTGTGTCGGTTTCGATAGGAAGATTCAGAAGACATGGTGTTTAGATGTTTTTGGGTGTTGAATGTGTTGTGTTGAATGTGTTGTGTTGAATGTGTTGTTGTTTATATATGAGAGTTGAATTAGGGTTTGTAGCCAAAAATTGGTGGGAAAAATCAAGTTTTCCCACCATTTTTGGCCCAATTCCATTATGGTGGGACTAGTTTTGCAAGTATTTGACGCCAAATTTTGTTAGTTTTTTAGTATTTGGTGCCAGAAATTTTGCAAGGAATAAAGTATATTTTTTTTTTATCATATGAGACCAAATCTGCAAGTGGTTAAAAATTGGTTAGTGTTAAATTTGTATTAATTATGTTGGATAATATATGGGATCAAACCTGCAAGTTGTTGAATTTTGGTTAAGGGTTAATTGTGTATTAAATGTATTGCATAATGTTTGGGACCAAGTCTGCAAGTGAAGTTAACGGTTTCCGTCGCGGCGGGACCGATTCTGAAAGTTTGGGACTGGTTCTGTCAGACTTGAGACTCGTTTGAAAACATGGTGTGTCCTATGAGACCAAAAGTGCAAAAAACTCGAGCGATTTGATTGCCGAGTAGGGTATCATCGTGTTTTGGGGCTATTGTACTTGGGATAACATAATCATTATGATGACTCTGAATATCATATGATGCAGGCGGAAACGTAAAAACGCAGGGTTTGAGAAATTTCCAAAGGTTTTCTTAATATCAAAATAATCTATCGTACAATGAAATTGGAGAAGCATATTTATAGGGAAAACTAAGGCAACAACATTAAATTCCTAACTTAATGATCAAGAAATGAATTAATTAAATACCATAAAAATTCTAATTAAAGACATAAAATGATTTTTTTAAATAAGATGAAAATTAAGATTTAATCCATAAATATTGAGGTTTAATCCATAATTGCGATCACGTCTCCGTGAATTAGCTTGATCCGTTCAGAAACATATCTTAATACGGCAATATGTGTGTTTGGCCTAAAATTAACATGTGGAAAGTACTCCACTTTCTTTCGAAATTGAAAGTGGTGAAACAAGGGTAGATAGAGGAGTAATAAAGACATATCAATTTGCATGGCTTTGGTGGAGTTGATTAAGCTTGGATTAGGAGAGTTGGGAACTCTGTGGCTCATTTACTTGTTTTTTATGCTTTTACTTCTGTTCATGCTTTTTTCTCGTTACATGTTTCGGATCATATTGTTGCTACTGTGGAAGTCAATTATAGACTGTTTAATATTATTTATATTTCCTGTCAAAAAAAAAAGAAAAGAAAAGATTAAGACTCATAATTGCATGTGCTGTGGGTCCAAGTCCAATATTTAATGCGTGAGGTCCAATACTTTGATTGTGAGGGGAAGGGCCCTTCTATAGAATATATATGCACAACAATTATTAAATACAATGCCCTTCTTGTCAATATAACTAAATAAATTCCTTTTTATTTGGTTGAATTAATTAATTGAATTTCATGGAAGTAGTATAAGATTAACTCAAACAAGAAACATGAAACTTATTCATACTATGAAATTGATATAATTACACTTAGATACTAGTATCACTACTCTTATAAACTAATATCTATATCATTTAATATTATTATCTCAGTTTTTTTTTTTGAAAGGTAAAGATGAATTTCAATAACAGAGTACAAGGGGCACTCTAATCCCGTAACAAGAAAGTACCTATGCCGAAGAGAGCAATTACAATTTTTCTGGAATACAGTCTAACGGAAATGATTCCCGAAAAGCCTCCGATGCAATGAAGGATAATGGGTAATGGGAGTGAATCCATTTGCAGGAGCTGAACTTTATGCCGTCAATGAGTTCATCCATAGTATACCCGTTCTCTTTGAATATGATGCTATTTCTTGACTTCCACAACTTCTAGATCGTACACTGCCAAATTAAACTGAATATCTTTTTTCTTGGGCCTTTAATCCTGTAATCAACAAACTCAAGAAAGTGCTCAGTGATTGAGTTTGCAACTAAAAGAGGTTTGCCCAACCAATGACAAATTGCCTCCCTCACGAGAAGTGACCCCGGACAAGTTACGAATAGGTGGTTCGTTGTTTCCACCATTCCACCGCAGCATGGACAAATCACCGAAGCCGAAGGACATATTACACCCTTCTTATCTTAGTTTATAAATGTAGTGATATCAATTGATAAATGTTATGATATTGATTGATAAGTGTAGTGGTATAGATTTTATACTATAAATAAGTTTCACTGGAACCTACTCTAAAAGTAATGCACATATTGCATTTTATATAGAAATTATAATTTACTTAACTATATATTTATTTATATATAGTCGTACAAATTTATATTTGTATAAACTTAGTATTAATTTATGTAACTATATTATAATTATTTACGTGTATAAACTATATTTATATATAAACTTAAAAATACAAATTAATTTATGTGTAAATGAATAATATAAATATTACAGACACAGATTTATAATTGATATAATTTGTATAAATGATGCTATATACATAAAATATTTTTGGATATACGGTATATAATAAAATTATGAGTGGATCTCATGTGCACCTGGGTGCACCGTGCACTCATAGTGCATTTTAGAAGCAAGCAAATATACAAAATAGAAACGTACAACTATTCCAAGCAGAATCATGCAACTATGTTCTCATATTAACAGTTGCACTTTTTTGTGTAAATAAGTCGCATTTTCAGCATAACAAGTTACACTCTTCTAAAATGCAAAATAAGTGCACGATGTACCCGGGTGCATACAAAACTTAGTCTAAAATTATTACCCCACCCATCTATATCCGATTTTTTCGTTTCTTGCATAGAAAAGGAAAACACAGCGAAGCACACCTTAATTCATTGAGTAGGTAAAGCTTTGTTTTCTATATATGCATTACAAGCATTGTAATTTTAAAATATACAATATATTTTATTAAATGTTTAATTAAATTACATTAAAATATTCAATTTATTTTATATTTAATAAGAGGAACATTTTAATATAAATAAATTTAATATTTTAATAAAATAAATTATATATTTTAAAAATATATTTAAATTGCACCATGAATTTACGGCACATAATACACATGAGACTTTGCCTAATTCACTTGAATTATGAAATTTGGATGAGTCAACTTTATAGTCAGTCGTTTAAATAGGGTCCTTTCAATTATTATCATCTCAATCTCGTTAATATTTGTTTATTGCGTAATCAGTACGACGTCGTCTGACGTCACATATGCAATTTCGGCATGTAATTATAATTTGGTTTTCATTTATGGCTTTATAAGTTTTTAGCACGAGTATTAATTTGTATAGACCTCAAATTAGTTTACAACTATTTTGTTTGGCAAAAACTCTTACTTGTATGAAATTTTTTTTATACATAAGACGGGTACAAACTAGTATAAATCAACACTCTCACATCTTAAAATATTAAAGTGTCAAAATCAAAATTATATTCCGTCTCTTTGTGAGACTGTCTCTCGTAAATGTACTCGTTTTGTGTTTGCAAACTATAATGAAGAAGACGTGAACACTTATTTTTTAAGTTGCTCTCTCTTGAGAATTGTTTTTAAACTGTGAGTAGATTTTATAAGCACCCCTGAATAAGTAAACAACTTGTTCAACTAGGTAATTGTTGCAAGTCGTTTTTTAATGAGAATACTATGTGCCTAATTTTAAAACAACTCACAAACAAAATAAGTACGTGTACAATATTACAGTAAATAATAAGAAATTGTTGACCCAGTTCATCAATAAATGACTACTCTGGGGGCATTCCAAGCCAGGAATGTTATATTGCGAGATTCAAGTATACAGTACACAATACTACTCGTGGTGAAAACTTCCTTCTATGAAAGATGGTGATTTGGAGAATATGTGTGAGTACTTGGGAATTTTTCTGAACCTTTCTTTTATTATTTTTGGGCCTATTTATAGGCTTTGGACGAGCTGGTGGTGTCAAGGCTTGAGCTGGTGGTGTCCTGGCTAGCACGAGCTGGCGATTTCTTAACATGCACGAATCTATGTAGTGTTGCCACGTTTTCTGTTTGTGCTTCTTTGGTTGACATTTGTCTTTGCTTCCTCGAGAAGTATTCGACTTGCCATCCAGGTGGTGATGGTGGCGTCGTGGGTGACCCGATTCTTGTGCTCGCCTGGTGGTTATTCGCACTCATGAGACTCGGCCCTTGTGGTCGTTCATTGGGAGTGGTCGCAAACCAAACACCACGACCTTGATTTTGTGCTCCCCCTAGGGGCGAGCACACTCTTCTGCTCTCCACTCTTCCGGACGTCTGTTAACCATGTATGTGTGCTCGCTCCCCGATAGGTTGCTTTGCTTGCCTGGAAAACGTTGTTGTAAACCAAATGCTTTGGTTCTTGCTGTTTGCTTGCCTTCGGAGGCGAGCGTGTCCTCCCTCCTCTGTTCGTCTGGGTTTCGTCTCTCCTTCTCTGTTCATCCGGGCTTCATCTTTCCTTCTCCGTTCGTCTGGTTTTCATCTTTCCTTCTCTGTTCGTCTGGTTTTCTGCTCGACCATTACCTGTGTTCGCCTGTCTTGTTGAATGGTCACTGGGTTGCCAGGAGAGCACAACTTTTGCAGTATGATGACTTCTGGCGCCCAGCACCCTCTGGTCGCCTAAACTGGCGTGCTCCTGGCGAGCACAGATGGATGAGCGGGATGTGTATCCAACTGGTGAGCACTTGTCTGATGGGTTTAGCGGGCACCTTTGGTTTACTGGTCCATGTGTTCGTCGAGTGAGCACGTGGTAGGAAAGATTATTTATTTGCACAACAGTAATATAGCTAAGACAAAAACTTGTGTAGACTGTGTTCATGCTATGAACCTTGTTTTTAATTCATGACTTTTGACCCTACTCAGGATATGATACGGGTCAAGTTTAGTGGTTTAGAAAAATATGTTAGAAATGAGTGAAATATGTCAAATAAACCAAGTTTATAGTATAGACTTGGTTGATGAAAAATTAACTCATATAGCTATACTGACCAACTGTTCAGCTAAGTACTCAATTGAACAGCTAAAATACGTCAACTTTATCCCTTAATAAACATCTCCTGCACCAACCAAATTATTATTTTAGATCTTATTGAGAAATAGATTGATAATAATTTTTAGTTGATGTTATTGTAGATATTTAATGTACACACAATTCAATTTTACTGTAATATTTTTTTTTTAATTAAGGAGAAATGAGAAATTCCTCAATTCATATACTGTTGGCCCTCAATCGACTTGTGAAGGAGAGCCAACAAAATTAGCAATCGACTATGCCAAAGACAAATTTATTGTATCTTATTCTTTTGCTCATCAAACCAGCTTGTATTATTAACTTTTTTTCATTAATTATGTCATTTCTATCCCAAAGGATCAATAACATTTGAGAGAAGAATAGATAAATATTTAACTTTTCTACACATGAATTTATGGCCGCTCCTACTCTGAGGCTAACGAGTCGGTTGATTTGTTTCCAGAAAATCCATATATATTAGGGGACATATTCTTCAATATAAAATTATACATATATAATACTCATCACAATTTAATAATATTATAGGATATGTTTGTTTCGAAATTTAAGTGTATGTATGCATGTATGAAGAAAGTCATGATTTCGAAATTTTATAAATTTAAAAATCTTGAAAAATAGTAAAAAAATATGTATTTGTTTTAAAATTTTGATAGAATGAAATTTTGTTTTATGTTAAATCAATGTTTAATAGTCAATGATTCTGATGTTGTAATTTTACATTGTATTAAAACGTGAGAAAAATAGTGATGTGATATGAAAAATAAGTGTGTAAGTGTATTTTATAGAAATATATATTAAAATATGATTTTAAAGTATTATAATGGGACATGATTTTCAAAGTTCTAATGAGTCCCAAAACAAATATACTATAAATTTGAATGTATAATTAAACCTTGTAAATTTAAAACTCATGAAAATATAAAGTGTTGATTCTTACTAACAATAGTAATAGTGATGTACTGTGAAAGTAGTGCACACAATACCTTATCCAATATTATTATTAAAAGTAATTTATCATTAAAAAATAATTAATCGAATGATAATGATTGAAATTTCTATATCATAATGATGGATAATTAAATTTATTTTCTAACATTAAATATAACTATATCAAAGATGGATAATGAGGAAGATTAGAAGTCTTGTGTGGCAGTGCACCATTTGGAACTTGTGGAAGTTTAGGAATGACAAAGTTTTCAAAGATGACCAATACACTCTGGACAAGCTCATCGACGACATGAAGTTTAGTTATTGAAAATAGATTCGGTCTCATTACCCATCTTCCTTTAGTGTGTTGTTTCATGACTGGGAGTCACAACCTTTAATCTGTATTCCTAGGAAATTATAGGTGGCATCTGTCAGTGTGTGTAAATTTCATGGGTGGAGTACCCATTGTACTTAATCAATACAATTCATCTTTGCCTCTAAAAAAAACTATATTATCTGTAAAAGTAATGATTTATATTAGATGATTAATTATAGTTTTGAAATTAAGCGCAAGAAATTTAGTTTTTTTTTAGATCATCCATGGACAATGTCGACGAGCCATAAATTTTAGTTAAGAGGACCAACTTAATAAAAAAAAGAATTTAAATAATATTTTAAAACTATATAATGTATTATAATCAATTTTGATTAAGTTAAAAATTTAATTTTATTAGTTAATATAACTACATCGTAACATTTGAAATATTAGTATATTCATTGTCTAAGAAAAACTCTATATATCTAACTCAATATTCAAAATGAAAATGATGTGAATTTAGTAAATAGTATTCATAAAATGCATCTAAAATCAAATTATTAATAATTGTGGTTCCAGCAATAGGTGTGACAAAAAATAATCACAACCTAATTTATGATTAAAGAAAGGGTGTACTAAAAGAATGAAAGTATGATCAATAAAAATTGAAATCTCATCTAAAAGAAAAAAAAAAGGAACAGAAACCTTACCCAATGTGGCTCTGTCCCTATCCATGTAGTACATATATTTAAAGAAATTAAAGAATTAAGGATCTAATTTTAAAATTCGACTCAGGTCATAAATATATTAAAAGAAATTAAAGAATTAAGGGCCCTAATTTAAAAACTATCTTATCTTCATTTTTGTGTGGTTAAATTTCATGCCATTCCAACTCTCCCAACTATACAACAACAATCATGCACTCTCTTTTCTTGAGACAATTTTCGCTACAATATTTCTGATCTTCTTCAAAAAATATAGATAAAAAAGATAAAAAAAAAAAAAGGAGTGGGTCTCATGTGTATTCATGTACACTTTGAACTTATAATGCATTTTAGAATCATATAATTTTTTATACTGAAAAATACAATTATTTTTCAATATTAATAATTACACGGTTCAGTATAAATAAGTTACATATTTCAACATAACAAATTACATACATGATTCTAAAATGCACTATAAATGCACGGTGCACTTGAATGTATACGAGACTTAGAAAAAAAAAAGTACATAAAAGAAAGTTTGTGAAAATTAAATACCATCAAAAAGAAAGTTTGTGTTGATTTAGGTACAACGCTCTATATACCGTCAAAAAAGTTATGTGATTTTTGATGCAAAATTACTAAAATTACCTTAGCCATAAATATAACCTTTATTGATGTCGTTCATGTAATTAGCAAGTTGTGGTATTTTAGAGAGATGACGAAAACATGGTTTTCTAATTGGAAAATCAATTTTATATTTCTTTGGTAAATCTATTTTTGAGTTTTATTTGAAAAGGAAACATGAGTCATTGCTCAGATTCGCATTCTTCTTCCTTATTATGCATGCTATACTCCACATACAGAACACAAAAACTTGTGTAAAATTAATAATTCCATATAATATATTGTGTGAGAATAAATCCAATTTAATTTGTAGGAAATGAACTATATATAATGAATTTAACCCATCAATAAATTATTTGACTAAAATATTTAATTGTCAAACACGAGAAGGCATCATAACATAACAGACATTATAATGGGACAGTATTTCACATTTCAAAATTTTAACACATTACTAGTCCGATTTATATTTTTTAACATTCCATATGTTATACATTCATAGCTCATTTGATAAATTTAGAGAATATTTTTTGGTAGAGTATGTCTAGTATGAAAATTTTCATGTATGAAAATATATAAAATTGTCCTAAATCAACCATCTACATCCTAAACATTAAATAATAAACTCTAAATTATGACCTATTCGGGCCGGGTGAACCATGAATCACTTGGGCAGAGTGAACCATGAACAACTCAATTTTGTCTTACCTTCACCAATTACAGAATTTAGTTGTAAATTAAAATTTTTTTCATGTATAAAAAATTTCATACTAGACTTTGTCTTTTTAGTATTACAAATAACACATGGAAAATGGTACGAAAAATCCATCTAAAATGAAAAATGGAACCACAAGCCTTTATTTTTTAACAAATTGAAAAGAAAAAAAAATTAAATCAATAATAATAAATACTAAAAATTGAGAAATATTTTTTCATATTCTTTGTTATCAATGATAACAAACGGGCTCTACACTATAAAACATAGAGTATTGTCATGTGTAGTTGCAATTTGGCAATAAAACATCGACCTCGTTTATAACTTAAAGCTACTTTGCAAATTATTGTCGCAATGGATAATGCCATAATTCGATTGGAAAAGGGTGGTAGACATTACTTGGTAGGAGACTAGGAGCAAAGAAAAGTCTCGCCTGGCGACGCTTTTAAAATGAAATCGCACATGCAGGTGGGACATGTATAACTTATAGGACCATTTGATTTGATATGATGGTAGTACATACTATATTACAAACATTGACGTATCCAGGATACAAATTTTGAGGGGCCGAGAGTTAAAAAAATACGTATTTTAAGTTTAATTAATAAATATCAACACTTATATAGTGATAAAATTTACACATACATACATATGTAGCTAAACAATAAAAATAATTACACATATGAATATAATTACACACATGTATTCATATATATACATTGGAAATAAAAAAGTTTGGGAGGCCTAGCCCCCCTTGTATCCGTCACTGATTACAAACAAAATAATCCTTTGTCATAATCTCGATAAAATCATTGACAGAGTCAGAAATTTTAGTTAGTAGTTCAATTTAATGAAGAAAAATAAAATAATTTAAAAAATATTTTTAAACTATATATATATAATTGAAAAACTAAATTTATTATATTATTGTAGGTCCCGAATGGGTTTCGTGAGGGCAGAAGTCTAGAGGGGAGGGGTGAATAGACTTCTGAAAACTTTTTCGTGCAGATTAGGTGTGATAGCAGGTTTCCTGATCAGAGTGCGAGTGAATCAGTTTGGACTGATATCCAACCTACTGATCGCCTGATGGCAGATCAGTTCGGTGTCTATCAGTTTAACTGATGTGCGGAAGCTAGTTTTAACTCGTGTGAAAAACCAGTTTTATCAAATCAGATTCTGAAGTCTGTTTTCAATCAGATGACTGAAATGTCAAACTGATCAGATCAGTTGCTTGGTGCAGACTGATCCTAACTCAGAGTATGTATGCAGATTTAAACCAAGTTGTGTGCAATAGTGTAAAGCAGTTAAGAGCAAGTAAGTACACACAAGATTTTTGTAGTGGTTCGGACAACCAGTCCTACGTCCACTCTTCCCTATCACAAGGGGCACCAACTTAACCAACTGGACTTAGTTTATTGTGTTAGTCCAACACAGTACACCAACAGATGTTTATAGAGTTCTCACTTAACCGATCCCAGAAATCAGAACTAGAAACCCTAGTCTGAAATCTTGCTAACACAAACTTAACCTAACTTTGGGTTTGGGTAAAGATTTGTTGTTGTTCCAACTGGAAATCTATCCTAGTTTTTATGTAGCCTAAAGCTTGAGGATGAGATTTCTATGCTAAGAACAATGTGATGAACACTTAGAAATATTCTTCAAAGTTGTGTTCTTCGTGCGGAAATTTTGCTATAGTTTGAGCTTCTTGATAATTTCCGTGTCTTCACTATGAAGAGCAATCCCATATTTATAGACCTCGAAATCAAAGATATGTTGGAGAACAATTTGAATTTCAGGCTATATTTGGTAGGTTGCAGGATTGATTTGACGTGTTCCAGGGACGACATGGCCGAAAGCGTGAATAGGTGTCCTTTATAACCATTTGACTTATGCAGCGCCGAATCCCGTGTTGTCAGCTCCGTACGTACGTGTCGCACTCTCATTGGTTAACAGGTACACCTTTTCAGTGTTTGTTCTACCAACTCAAGTTGACATTCTTCTTGCCCTGATAGTACATATGATCTGGTGTAGCATCAGTTAACACCTGGTGTGAGCTGATCTGATCAGATAAAACTGCTCAGTATACCTGATAGAGTCTTCTGGTGCAAGTTGTCTTAGCTCAACTAGCAGACTCGGCTGATGTAGGTCTTCTGGTCTTCTGGTTTTGATCTTCTGGTAGTCATCTAATCTTCAGGTCTTCTGAACTTGAGTCTTCATATCTTCACCTGATCATCTGACTTCGTCTGGTCTTCTGACTTGTCTAGTGTTCTGACCTCATCTGGTCTTTTGGCCTGACCTGGTCTTCGGATATTCTGGTCTGACCTGGTCTTCTGATCTTCTGACCTGACCTATACATATTGAGTTCCCTCTCAATATGTGACCTATCTTGTACATCAGCTGTCTATACATTTCAGTTGTTCATCCTAACCTGATTCTAAATCATCAGTCAGCTAACAGGTCTGACTGGTCCTATTACAAACTGTTTTGGAACTTCCATCAAAACTTAATACAAAATTCCCAACAATTTCCCTCTTTTTGATGGAACCAAAACACTTAATCAGAAAAATAGATGACATGAATAAAAAGCAGATAATGAATAAAGTGCACAGTTCAGAAGACAATGAGATGTTATCTTAGAATCAGAAAGATAAGAGTATTTTATTGAGATAGATGTGAGCTTACAGATTACATAAAATACCCATCATCTGATTCTAATATGTCTTCATCACACGTGCTTGAATCTTTGAAGTTCTTTCGGAATACCAAAAAGTTTGTACATTCTCTGCATCAGCTGCTCCAATCTGTCTCTCCCGATGATCCCTCCTTTCTTAGCAAATTCGTAGTAGGCCTTCTTAAAATGAATAGGATCAAGTTTGTTATCTGGACGCAGAGGTGGAAGAAGTTGTTCGAAGGGAGGAGCTTCAGGTATCAAGAACATAATCTTCCCTTCCTTCATAACAATCTGGTAGAAATTCGGGTACTTTGTTTCTAATCAGTTCCGGAATTCATCATCATTAGCAACTTGGTCTTGATGAATCGGAATCCACTCCAGGATGTAATCATCACACACCCATTCGCCCCTGATCTGGTCCCACTCAGGAAGCAGATCTTCCCGGGCACAAAGGATATCTTTAACAGTCGCCGGAAAGGCTCTCTCTTCCCAGTCAATATCCTCTGCTGCAACTTCCTTCATTCTCTGCTTCCGGATGTATGCTATGTTAAGTTCTTCAGCCTCTGCCATCTTCTGCTTCTTAATGGCAGCTTCTATTATCTTCTGTCTGGTTTTCTGCTCTTGAGTTTGTTCAGGAGACTTCTGGCTTCTGGATTTGGTAGAGGTTATCTGACCTTGTCCCTGATCTTCAGGAGTTGATTTCGACATCTTGCCCTTGCCTTTCTTCCTTTTTAGAGATTGTTCAGATTCGGCTCGTTCTTCTTCTTCTGCGAGTTTCTTTGCAAGTTCAAGGTTTTTTGCCTGATCATCAGATTCCAATCTTTTCTGAACAGAAGAAGAGAAGTCTTCAATCTTATCAACTCTGGCAACAACCTCTGATAATGCTATCTTCTGCTCAGTGATCTCCTTTCCCTGAGCCTCAATTTTCTTGATGTGTTGCTCCACAGTCTGTTTTAGATCATCAGCATCGGGTGAAGTGACTAGATCACCAGGTGGAGTGACTTCAGGCATATCAGATACAGTGGCTTCTGGTATGTTCGCAATGGTTACCATCTGCATCTGTTTTTCTTGCTCTTGCCCTTCCCCCTTTTTGGTTGCATCAAAAAGGTGTGACAGTTTGATATTCAGAGCCCTAAATTGACTCATCATTTCCTCCTTTAGTTCCTCTACAGCAAGAGGAGTGATCTGAACAGTTGCAGAAGAAGGTGCGGGATCCAGGAGCCTGTTTAATCCAGATTCAATGGCCTTCCTGGTACTCTCAACAGAATCCGCAAATCTCTTCCAACTCAGATCCAGGCAAGATCCAGTCTTTTCCAAGGATCCCCAGACACTTTCCTGTAGGATCTGCGTTTCGCCAAGCATGTCGGTCTGGAGTTTGAGCTTATCAGCAAGAGGATCAACCCGTTGCATCACAGAGGCGAGGATAGAGTCATGCATATGGATGATTTTCTCAATAGTCAAATTCCTCTCTCTGTCAACTAGGTTCCTCTGTTCGTCTTTGAATCTCTTCATCAGATCTGCAGTGAGAGTTGTGAATTGTGCATCAATGGAAGCTTTTACCTCATCTTGTATTTTTGATGTCATAAGATCTAGGGTATCAACACTCAGCACAATAGTCTGGTCAAATGTTGATGCCTTGCCAAGCTGGGTCTCATCTGCAGCACCCACTCTTGGTTCATTGGCAGTTTCCTCAATATTTTCATGAGAGTGAGGTTCTTTGGTCTCTTCCTCCTCTCTGGAAATCCCAAATCTATCATGAATTAACCATCTGATATCATCATCAGAGGCCAATTCAGCTGCACTCTCAATCCCTGCATTCTCCAAGCATCTCATCTCCAAATCCACAAAATAGTCAGAGTCTAGAGAGTTCATGAGAATCAGAAATTCCTCGATGCTTTTCAATCTAACATCCCTCTAGAACTCAATTTCTTCAATCTTGTGCTGGATGCCAGGGTGATTGACCAAATCTGGGCATAGTTCTAGCAGATACTCCTTTACCTGCTGCTTCATGATATATATAACAGGGCTTTCTGAGTCTGGAGAAGCAAGCAAGATTCTGGTGTTAAACGGATTGTGAGAGATGGACACAAAGTTGTCAAGTCCCTCAGGTTCTGGTATCTTTTCTAGAGATTTGGGGAGGGGTGAGGATATATGTGGTTCACTGGCCATGGGTTGAGGGGGTTCAGGTTCATCGGTTAGGGGAGTGGCAGATATGGGTGAGGGGAGTGATTTAACTGGTGAGGGTGAGGGTGAGAATGATTTGTGAGATTTGATAGGAGAGGGTGATGGGGACTTGGAAGTGGGTGTGGGTGATCTTTATTTCCTGAAAACTATGCTAAGTGGCACAGAACCAGATGGTGACATCTCCCTAGAGTGCTCAACTTCTGCCCCTTCAGTAGTCCTTTCTCCTTCTCCTTCGAGCATCTGCTCATCCCTACCTTCACTTGCAGTTCGCTTAGAGCTTACAACAACCTCTTCTTCTGATTCAATCTGAATCAACTCCTCCACTCTGTCTACCTTCTGAGTAGGAATGGGAACTTTCTTCAGAGGATAAGTGATTCTCTTCTGACGTTTCTCTTGTACAGCTGGTTTCTTTGCCAGTCCCTTCCTCTTTAAACTCTTTTCTGGAATGGCCTTTCCTTGCGCTTCTGACTGAATGGAAGACGCAGTTACCTTAGAGTCTTTTCCCTTCCCTTCGCCCCTCTGTCTGGGCACATGGGGAGCCGGATCATCATCAAACTGGCCCGACAAAGATTCGTTCTTGCCCAAGATGGCCTTGAACTTAGCTTGATACAACTTCGCGCCATCCTCATTCCATTCAAAATTGTTAGGCATCTTGTCTGAAAGGATGATTGAAACTTTATGTATGAAGGAGCACTTGGATGATAAAAACACCTCATTCCTTTTGTTCAGATCAAACTTTGCGGTCTCTTTCAGCAGTTTTGTTTTGAACATTCCTAACCAATCCACATCAGATGCCCTTTTGATAATTGCAGTCATGACACTGATCTTGTGAGAAGTGACGACATCAAGACTATAGGTTAAGCACATAATCACCTTGGATACAATCTCGAAGAGAAGGCGATATTTCCTTTTCAGATATGGAGATTTGATGTTTACAGTCTGATCCTTGTTCGCTGGTCTCAACAGCTCGATTTGTAGAAACTCTTTCTCTTCGAACTCAGATGTGAAGGATTCTGGAGCAATTCTCCCTTGACGAAGACCAAAGATTCTCTGTAGATCATTGTCTGTGACCACTACTTCCATTCCTCCGACGAAAGATATCAACTTCGCATCATCCTCCTCGTCTTTCCTTAGGTTGTATAGAAATTATAGGGCTTCATACGTGTGGGCAATGTTTTGATGGCGATAGCAGTACTGATCTAGACCACATGCTCGCAGGCAATCTAGAACTTCTAAGGACTCAGGATCTGTTGTGACAGAAAACACTACGAATTTCTCATCAATGATATCCTTCTTCATTTATGCGAAATTGTAGATCTTTTTGCCTTGGCCTTTTCGTGAAATGAGTTGTGCCATTTCTGTATTATATTCAAATAGGTATTAGTTTGAGTAAAATATTTCAATAATCTCAACCAAGTCATCAATCTCAACATGAATTAAACATGTAAGCATATAGATCTTTGCATTCAATAACAGGTATGAATTTCAGACACACAGAAGCACGATTCGTAAACCTAAGAAATACTAGGAGAGAGTTTTAGCAAGTATTTTAAAAGAAATTACCAAGTATTGATTCGTAGATTTGAATAGCGTGAAAGTTGAATCAATTGATTTGAAGAATCAGACAATTTGATCTTAAGAAATTTGATAAGTAATAGAAGTGGAAAGGGTTTTCGGAGATTGAGTTAGGGTTATATAATGTGAGAGAAAAGTATGCACAATTTCCCATAAGTACTCAAGTATCCGTGTTTTTGAAATTAATGGCTGAGATTAATCGGCCATAAAGTATTTTAATCGAGTGGTTGGGAAAAGTAGCCCGCTCGTATTTTGGATGCGAAATCTGGCAATAAATACCATTAAATACATATTCCCCACGTTCGCATTTAATGCTTTGCAGTGCATACGCCATAAAGTTAAGGGAACAATAATAAAAGCCATTTATATAAATAATGCATATAAAATGAAACAGAAAAGATAAATCAGAAACGTATCTGACTGATTGATGTTGTAATCAATCAGTTACCACTTTGATCTGATCTGGTTGGCCTGATTACTGTTGACCTTACTGATGGTAGTCTATCCCTTAGTATTTCCTAACAATGTTCCACTTAACTGATCAGATTTCTGTTGATCCAATCTGATGATCCACCAGCTGATCCACTTATCTCATAATCAGATTTCTGCTGATCCAATCTGATCACGTCAGATCTTGGGAAATGTGTCAATCTCCCGCCAAAGCCTTATCTTCGGGGAGTCGAAGGGTCGCCTCAATTCCCTAAGTCGACGTGATGTGACAGTCTTGCAATGATGGTCTGGACACTTTGTGATATCACACACCGTAAACTAATCCAACCATTAGTCGCGTACCACCTACGCGTTGTCCTTGCGGTGCCAATTTCTCTAAAGGGCCTCGAGAAATCAAATTTGCATTTCTACCTCTGCTTTTCCTCTATAAATAGGACGAAGGTTTTAGACACTCAACACAACCCATTCACCATACGTATCGTTTTCAAGCTTGCACATGAGAAATTTTGGCGATCCCTTTATTCCGGCGAGACTTCCGGCAAAAGACTTCTTCTATCCTACACAAATGATTTCTGCTTCTCAGTCCAACCCTGTGCTTCCCTCATTCCTGCTTTCGTCTCCATCGAAGGATGATCATACGACCATTGCCATGCTTCACTACCACCGAGGTGACGGATCTGCCTCCGGCAACATGGAGGTGCTCCTCCTGGCCGTTTGTGCCTTGTGCGCCGATCGAGATGACAAAATTAACATCAATGGACTTTTTCTGACATGTAATATGGATTTAGTATACAATCTTGATTGGACTAAATCCCTTGAATTACATGTTTAACACTTGTGTATGATACTCGTGTTCATTTAAAGCGGGTAGTCCCATTGATTTTAAGACTAAGGGCTTAGGGTTTAGGGTTTAGGGTTTATCTTTCGACCTCCGGGTCTATTGTAATGAAAAATTTCGACCTCCGGGTCTTTATCAATGAAATCTTCCTTTAATCCCTTGTTGTGTTGACTCTTTTTCCTTATGGGATTGTAGCTTTAATACTTATACAATTTGCTTGTTGAATCATGTGCTTAATCGACTTACAAAGTTTGAACATCCAATCTGATCAGTTCCTTGACCGATCTTCTGACCAACTGGTTCTGGAGACCAGTCCACCAAACATTTCTGGTGCACTTTCTCCAAGATCCAGAAGCCCTAGCTCATTACAGAGTTCTCTGAATCTGACTTCAGCTAGTGGCTTGGTTAAGATATCAGCCATCTGCTTATCAGTATGAATCTTTTCCATTATGATGTGCTTCTTTTCAACGTGATCTCTTATAAAATGGTGTCTGACATCCACATGCTTGCATCTTGTATGTAGGACAGGATTCTGTGTAATTGCAATATCACTATTACTGTCACAGAATATAGGTACGTTCGTAGCTACAATGTTATAATCCCTCAGCTCTGACTAAGCCACTGCAGTTGGGAACAACAGCTTCCTGCTGCCATATATTCAGCTTCAGTAGTAGATGTTGCAACTGATGTCTGCTTCTCAGAAAACCAAGAGATCAATTTACTACCTAAGAACTGACATGTTCCTGAGGTTGATTTTCTGTCTATTTTGCAACCTCCATAATTATAATCAGAATACCCACTAAGCTCTAGATTATCATCTGATGGGTAGAATAAACCAAGGTTTACTGTCCCCTTCAGATACTTAAGAATCCGCTTAGCTGCATCCAGGTGGCTTTGCATTGGATTTGCCTGAAATTTGGCACATACACTTTCTGCAAAAGTTATGTCTGGTCTGCTGGCAGTCAGGTATAGTAGAGATCCAATGAGAGCCCTGTATCCTTTCTGATTAGTTTTCTAACCATTCCCATCTGGATCCATCTTGAAGCTGGTCATCATAGGAATTTTGGACTCCTTACAATTTTGAATCCCAAACTTAGCCAGTAAAGTCCTAGTATACTTCGCTTGGCAGATGAATATCACTTCTGTACTTTGCTTAACTTGAAGACCCAGAAAGTAATTCATCTGACCCATCATGGACATCTTGAACTTCCCTTGCATCAGTTTGCTGAATCTGTCACATAGGTTCTTGTTGGGAGATACGAAGATGATGTCGTCCACATAGATCTGAACCATCAAAATATCTTTTCCATCTTCTATTCTGAATAAGGTTCTATCCACTATTCCTTTAGTAAATCCACTGTTTATCAAGAACTGAGATAGTGTATCATACCAGGCTCTAGGAGCTTGTTTCAGGCCATAAAGAGCTTTTCTTAAACGGTACACATGGTTGCCTTTTTCAAAGCCAGGAGGTTGTTCAACATAAACTTCCTCAGCTAGTACCCCATTTAAGAATGCACTCTTTACATCCATCTGATACACAATAAACCCTCTGTAGGCAGCATAAGCTAGAAACAGCCGAATGGCTTCCAGGAGCGACTGGTGCAAAGGTGTCATCAAAATCAATTCCTTCTGATTGTGAATACCCCTTAGCAACAAGTCTTGCCTTATTTCTGGTTATGACATTATTCTCATCTCTCTTGTTCTTGAATACCCACTTGGTGCCAATCACATCTTGATGAGTTGGTCTGTCCACTAGTTTTCACACTCGATTCCTCTCAAACTGCTCTAATTCTTCTTGCATGGCTAGAATCCATTCAGCATCTTGTAGAGCTTCTTCTATGGTGGTTGGTTCCTTCAAAGACATATAACAACAATACATGGCACTTTCACCAGCCCGATGTCTAGTCTGGACTCAGGCATTCGGATTGCCAATTATCAGATCAGTTGGATGGTCAGATAACCAAGTTCTTCTTTTCTGATTTATATCAGTTTGGATGTCATCATCCTCATCTGATATTGAGTCACTAGCAGGTGGGAGTGGTGCAATAATAGGATCCACTTGACATGGACAAGTCTCAGCTGATGTTGAAATCATCATGTGTTGATGTCTGTCCGTAGGAACATCAGGTGTTCCCCCTGAACCAGATGGTTCACTTGTTACTGTCTCAGCTGTACCAGCTTCTTCATCGACAGTAGTACATACCTTTGGGTCTGATTGACCTAGTGAATCAGCAAGATCAAGTTTTGGAACATACACTGTTACGTGATCTGATCCTTTTTTCTTAATACTTAGCTGATCCAATTTCTGTGCATCAGGTACCGGTTGATCTGGTACTGCTTGTTCTGAGGCAGATTTCTCTTGTTCAGAAGATGTCTCATCAAAGACCACATGAGGTGTTTCTTTCACAACTAGGGTTCGCTTGTTGAACACCCTGAAAGCCTTGCTGGTTGAGGAATATCCTAAGAATATACCCTCATCTGACTTGGCTTCAAAGGTTTTCAACTGACTCTTCCCATTGTTGTGTATGAAACACTTGCACCCAAAAATATGGAAGTAAGAAACACGAGGTTTTCTGCCCTTCCACAGTTCATAGGGTGTTTTGAAGTGAGTCTTAGTCAAAGAACATCTGTTCTAAGTGTGGCATGCAGTGTTGATGGCTTCTACCCAGAAACGGTTTGGAGTTGCATGTTCAGCTAACATAGTGCGAGCAGCTTCTTTGAGTGTTCTGTTTCTCCGTTCTGCTACTCCATTCTATTGTGGTGTTCTTGCAGCTGATGTCTCATACTGTATTCCAAACTTAGTGCAAAAGTCAGTAATAAAGGAGTTCATAAATTATGTACCTTTATCGGATCTGATTTTCACAATACTGACACCCTTCTCATTTTGTAGTTTCTTGAGCAGTTCGGGTATCTTTGTTGTTGTCTCATTCTTCTTATATAAGAATACCACCCAGGTAAACTTGGAATAATCATCCACGATCACTAGAGTGTATTTGCGTCCGCTGAGACTAACTGGTGTAACTGGTCCAAATAAGTCCATATGGAGCAGTTGCAGTACTCTGCTGGATGCTGGTCCTGGGATTCCCTTAAATGAGGCTTTAACCTGTTTTCCATTCTGACATGCGACACATGTCAGATCCTTAGAGAATACCTCATTCGGGAGACCCTCAACCAAAGACATCCTTGCTATCTTGTTAAGAGTTTTAAAGTTCAGATGACTCATTCTCTTGTGCCAGAGCCAACTGCTACTTTTGGAACTCTTAACAATTAGGCATGCATTTCTTGGACAACTGTTCCAATCCGTCGTGTAGATCGTTCCTTTTCTTGTACCAGTTAATAAAATCTATTAAGTAGCTCGATTCTTGATAGTGCATTGATCAGTCGAGAACTCAACACTGAATCCGTTGTCGCAGAATTGTGAAACTGATAACAGATTATACTTCAAACCAACGACAACGAGACTGCAATAACCTGTACATCATCATTCTCTAAGGTTCCGAATCCTCTGGTAAAACCAAAGTCATCATCACCGAAGAGTGCACGTGGGCATTCTTGTTCTGTGTATGAACTAAGGAGATGTTTGCTTCCAGTCATGTGCCTTGAGCATCCACTATCGATGTACCAGATAATTGCTTGTATACCTCCTTTATTGGCCAAAACCACGCGAACTTGCAATCAAATCAGGCTTTAGGTACCCCAATAGAATCGGGTCCTGGGGGGTTAGAAGTGCCTTTCGGGATCCAAATATATCTAGCACCTTTGTTGAAAACAGAGGGCTTGATTTGTCTCCCATAAACATCCACATAATCATACGTCTCTTCATATGCAATCTGGTCAGTATGATCATGAGTGTGAGCCTTGGATGAATCAGAAGACTTGGTATTTTTCATTGATATTTGTCTTCTTTTAATCCAGTGGGTCTCAGGTGCAGCAGCCCTAGGTTTCTGATTGTAAGGGTAGGTTCGACTGCTACCATTAAAAGATTCATATATTTTTGGCATAGATGGTCTTAGCAGTTTACCTTTAGCTTGCTTGTTAGGCAGCTTGACCTGATTAGGTTTCAGATCAGATTTCCCCTTGAGAGGTTGTCTTTTGTGATTCCTAATCTGTTGATCAGGTTGAGGTTTCTCCAGAAGAACAGGATTCTTCTGTTGATTCCTCGACTGGTGCTTGATCAGTTGGGGTCCATTTCTGTTCCCTTTCTGACCATACACTTGCCTTACTTGTTCAGTAGGTCTGTTTCCTTATCTGATACAGATTTTGCTTTTCGTGTATCTTGATCAGAAGCTCGTTTGGTTACACTTTTCTGATGTGAACCAGATGGGGCTTTTGAGGATATAGAAGGGTTTTCATACCCAATTCCCTTCTTATTGGTTGACGTACGAAAATAGTTGTTCAGATCTTGAACGGTCTTAGAAGATTTCGTGAAAACCTCTATTTTCTTACGTAAACTCTCCTCAGATATCTTTAGACTCTCATGCAGTCGGAAGAGTTCATCAAACTTAGCTTGTAGGATTTTAAGATCATCAGTTTGCTGTTGGTTAATAGCTAGTTGTTCCTTAATCAGTTTACCCTGATCAGTAGAACTGACTTTCAGAAACTCCAGTTCTGCAGTCATCTTCTGAATAGTCTCAACTGATTTTAGTTCAACAGTTTTTCTGACAGCATTTTCTTTAACAAGCTGAATGTTCTCAATCCTTAGCTTGTCGTTTTCAGCTTCCACTATGGTATAAGTGTCTACTGCATTAGAGAGATCATCAAGCAATTGCTCACTATAGAGCTGCAGGTCAATCTCTCCAGCAGGTGTGCTTAGCACAGCTGGTGTGGAAACAGAAAACACAGAAGGTTTAGAAGATACCTCAGATTGATCTTCTTCCTTAGCCATGAGACAGATGTCATCATCAGATGGAAACAGAAATCATCAGCATTGCTCATCAGGCAGAAAGTCTACTACAGATGAGTAACCAGAATCCTCTGAAGGCAGATAAGAATCATTAATCCCAGATGTATCAGCAACCATGTCTTTCCTGTCTCTATATCGTTGCTCTCTTCTGTTTCGCTTGTCTTCTCTTTCTTTCGGAGTCAGGTCCGGGTAATCTGCACTGTAGTGACCTGGTTTCTGACAGTTGAAACATGCTCCACGTTCCACGAAACTTCTTCTGCCAGGTGAGTCATTCCGTCTGTAGAATCTGTCAGGTGACTTTCCTGTTTGCCTGTGATCTGAATTTCTCCTTTCTGATCTGTTGTCTCTCCATTCGTCAGATCGATCATCTCTTTTCTTATCCTCTCTGAGATCCTCCCTATGATCATCTCTTCGGTCATCAGATATATTTCTTTCTTGTGATCTGTCATTTGACCTCCTATCTCTTCCTCTGTTGTTCTGATAGTCTCTGTAGAATTTTCGATATTTACCCAGTTGAATGTTGGATCTTTCAAGTTTTCTGGTCAGCAAAGCAATCTGTTCTGTCTAACTTATGATATTTTCCATAGGCTCAGAAGATTTTGAGTTGTTGTCGGCTACTTTGAATGCAACTGCTTTTGATGAGGCAGGTGTGACCTCGACAGATGACTCATCATCTTCTTCTTGTCCTCTTTCAATCAGATCAAACTCATGGGCTTTAAGGCTCAGAAACAGGTTGCTTGGCAACAACTTCGCAATATCTTGACAATCCTTTATCACTGTAACTTTCATATCCCACTTCTTTGTCAGAGATCTCAAGATCTTGTAGTTGATGTCTTTGTCTGACATCTCACGTCCTAGTTCCCGTAACATGTTGACAGACATGGTGATTCTTCCATCGAGCAGATTTATGGTTTCATTTGGTAGCATCTTAAGTTTCGCAAACTTTACCAGTTCGGCTTGCAATCTGTTGTCTTTAATCAAATCATTTCCTTCGCACCTCTCAACAAGTGTATCCCACATCTGTTTGGCTGTCTTGAGATACTTGATCTTCTCTCTTGTGATCTTATCCATCGTCTTCATGATCATATGTCTCGCAACCGTATCCAGAGTTGACTGCTTCCTTTCTTCAGAATCCATCAGAGATGGACTCTTTCTGACTCGAGCGCCAGCTGGAAAATCTGGATCACCACGTTCAGCTGGGTTGTCGTGGTAGATAAGGAAAGGTCCTTGTTCAAGAACTTCCATCATCCTGCTGCTGATGGCTCCCAGATGGTTGATCATGATTATGGTCCAGTCTACATATTCATCAATAGAAAACTTTGGCAAATCATGATACATACCAGAGGTATTATCCATGCTGATCGTGAGTTTAGAAAACAGATGAAATTTAAAAACGGTTTTTCAAGATTAGTGCAAGTGACCACAAAGGTTCTTCCTCAAGAACCGATGATATTCAAAGCCAATGGTCCGTAGAACCACAACTCTGATACCTGTTGGGAAATTTATAGTTTTGATGAAAGTTCCAAAAACACATGTAATAGGACCAGTCAGACCTGTTAGCTGACTGGTGTTTATATTACCTGCTATAGGAGACCAGTTGATAATGATTGTATAGAACAACTAATGTAATAGATAGGTCACATATTGAGGGGGAAACTCAATATGTATAGGTCAGATCTGAAGACACAAAAGACAGCTGATATCCGACACGACCAGAATGCGAGACAAAAATAGAAGATCAGATCGATCTGATCTTGTCAGATATCTCAGCTGAAGTCATGAAGCTCAAACTCAGAATACGATAAAGATCAGATGACTTCCAGATGATCAGACCAGAAGACCTACATCAGCCGAGTCTGCCAGTTGAAGCTAAGTCAACCAGCACCAGAAGACTCTATCAGGTAGACTGATCAGTTCAGACTGATCAGATCAGCTCACCAGGTGAAATCTGATGTTTCACCTGATCATATGTCTATGATCTGAACAAGAAGAATGTCAAACTTAGTTGGAAGAACACCACTGAAAAGTGAGTCTGCTATCCAATAAGAACAAGACACGTATGATCGGAGCCAGAAATTGCGGGATTTCGATGCTGCCTCTCTGTAACGGCTACAAAGTACAAATTCATGCTTTCGGCCATGCCGTTCCTGAAGCTAATCACATCAAGCCTGCAAGTCTACCAAATATAGCCTGAAATTCAAATTGCTCTCCAACGGCTCTTTGATTTCAAGGTCTATAAATATGGGATCATTTCAGAGTAAAGAAAAAAGGACACGAGACACTAAGATATACACGCGAATATACACGAAATACATGAAGAACACGAGCAAGAAGATTATTTTATTAAGTGTTCATCCCATAAGTTCTTAGCATAGAAATCTTTTCATCTAGCTGTTAGGCTGCTTATACGCAAGAAAAGATTTCATAGTTGGAACCAAAAACAATCTTATCCAAACCCCCAAGTTAGGTTAAGTTGTTTAGCAAGATTTCAGACTAGGGTTTCTAGTTCTGATTTCTGGGATCGGTTGAGTGTGAACTCTTTAAACATCTAGTCGGTGTACTGTGTTGGACTAACACACAAAACTAAGTCCAGTTGGTTAAGTCGGTGCCCCTTGTGATAGGGAAGAGTGGACGTAGGACTGGTTTGTCCGAACCACTATAAATCTTGTGTGCCTTTACTGCTTTGATTAACTGTTTACACTAATGCACACAACCTTTAAAAGTGCATACATATTCCAAGTCGAGATCAGCTAGCACCAAGCTGCTGATCTGATCAAACCTGACATTTCAGTCAACTGATTAAAAGATTAACCTTGGAATCTGATTTATCAAAACTGGTTTTTCACACGGGTAAAACTTAAGCTTCCGCACACATCAGTTAAACTGATAGTTACGTAACTGATCTGCCTTCAGGCGATCAGTAAGTTGGTTATCAGCCCAAACTGATTCACTCGCACTCTGATCAGGCTAACTGCCCTCACACCTGATCTGCACAAAAAGTTTTCAGAAGTCTATTCACCCCTCCCCTCTAGACTTCTGCCCTCACTAAAACCCGTTCGGGACCTACAAGTGGTATCAGAGCGGTTGGTTCTACAGACCACTGACTCTGTGTATCATCGATTCTTGAGGAAGAATCTTTGTGGTCAACTGAACTGATCTTGAAAAACCGTTTTTAAAACTCATTCATTTTCCAAAATCACTCAGCATGGATAACACCTCAGGTATGTATCATGATCTGCCGAAGTTCTCAATCGATGAGTATGCAGACTGGGTCATATATATGTCCAACCATCTAGGCTCAATCAGTGGCAGAATGATGGAAGTCATCGAAAGAGGACCCATCATCATTTATTACGAAAACCCTGCAGTCGGAGGAGATCCAGAATTTGCAACGGGAAGTCTTGTACGAAAAAGCCCAGCCCTGATGGATGCAGAGGAAAGGAAACTGCATACTCTAGATACTATCGCAAGGCACATTATCATGAAAACAATGGACAGGGTCACCAAGGAAAAGATTAAGTATCTCAAATCTGCGAAAGCAATGTGGGATACTCTGGCTGAGATTTGCGAGGGAAATGAACAGATAAAAGACAGCCGTCTACAAGCCGAACTGGTGAAGTTTGAGAAACTGAAGATGCTGCCCAACGAGACCGTCAACGAACTCGATGGAAGAATTACAATGTCTATAAACAAGCTTCGAGAACTTGGTAGAGAGATGTCTGATAAAGATATCAACTACAAAATCCTAAGGTCTCTCACCAAGAAGTGGGATATGAAGGTCACGGTAATCAAGGATTGCCAAGACATTTCAAAAATGAAGCCGAGTAGCTTGTTCTTGAGCCTTAAAGCTCACGAGTTCGATTTGATTGAGAGAGGACAGGCTGATGAAGAAGAGGTGCCTGCTGAAGCCTCAACTTCAAAATCAGTTGCTTTTAAGGCAACCAGCAGCAGAACGAAGGCCAACGAACCTGTTGGAAATATAATGAGTCAGGCAGAACAGATCGCTCTGCTTACCAGGAGATTAGAGAAATCAAATACTCAACTGGGTAAGTATCGAAGATTTTATAAGGACTATCAACATAGCCGAGGACGAGATAGAAGATCAGACAACAGATCTCCAGAAAGAACCAGATCTGATGATCGGAGGGATCACAGAGATGAAAGGAAAAGAGATAGTCAGACGGAGGAAGGAAGAGATAAACAATCAGACAGAAGAAGCTCAGACTACTATCAGAAAGGAAAGTCACCTGATAGGTCATACAAAAGGAGTGATTCACCTGGAAGGAAAGGTTCGGTGGATCAAGAGCGTCTTTCAATCGTGAGAAGCCAGTCACTATAGTGCAGATCGCCTGCACTGGACGCCAAGAGAAAGGGAAGAAAAGAGGAACAGAAGAGAGCAACGTTATAGGGACAGAAGAGCTATGGTTACTGATACGTCAGGAATTGACGATTCCTATCTGCCCTCTGAAGACTCTGGATACTCCTCAGAGAAAGACTTCACCGACAAGAAGGTGCGCTGACTTCTTTAAAAATGAAGAGCCGATATTCTCTTCGAGACGATGATGAGATCTCGCGATGGCCGGGAGGACCAATCTGAGGTAACCTCCAAACCTCGCTTCGTTAAACTTCTACACTGCTATCATTAGCACACCGGCCGGGAGATTGACCAGCAAATCTACTCGAAAGCAATTGCTTGAGGATCTCTCAATGCAAGAGACACTTATGCTATAGTGGAAGCCGAAAATGATAAGTCGAGGACCGAAATAATCGACTTGCTAAAGAAAATGATCTCGAAAAAGCCTCGAACTTAGATCACCAAACCGCTTTCGAAGGTAACTGAGGAATTTAAAATTCTCGAAGTTAAAACTTCGATCGGGAGAGAAGCGATCAAAGATCACCGGCAATTAACAAACAACAAAGTGATGACTTCAAAATCCTCGCAAGCAAAATTTGATGAAATCGTTCCATAAGCATGAAAGTCTAAAATCATCTGAGGATAATCTGCGTAAGAAAATAGAGGTTTTTTCAAAATCATCTAAAACCGTTCAAGATATGAACGCCTATTTTCGAACAACGATTAATAAGAAGGGACTTGGCTATGACAACCCTTCCACATCCTCAAAAGCCTCGGCTGATTCATCTCAAAATGGTGTAATCAGACGAGTTTCTGACAGAGATACACCAAAAGCCAAACATGTATCTAATAAGGGAAAAAGACCAGTTGAACAATAAAGGCGGCCTAAACCGAAAGGAAATGGAAATGGACCCCAACGGTAAAGCATCACCGAGAATCAACAGAAGAACCCAGTTCTTCTGAAGAAACCTCAACCTAATCAACAGATCAGGAATCAGAAAAGACAACCTGTAAAAGGGAAGTACAATCTGAGACCCAATCAAGGTCAGCTGCCTAATAAGCATGCTTCAAGTAAACTGTAAAAACCACCTATGCCAAAAAGATATGAATCTTTTGATGGTAGCAGTCGTACCTACCCCTATAATCAGAAATCTAGGGCTATTGCACCTGAACCACACTGGATAAAAAGAAGACAAACAGAAAAGATAAATCCCAAGTTTTCTAAGTCATCCAAGGTTCACACTAATAATCATACAAATCAGAAAGCATATAAAGAGACGTATGATTATGTTGATAGGTATGGGAGACAAATCAGACCTTCTGATCTAACTGATCACAATAGAAGTGCTCTGTTTGTATGGATTCCCAAAACTAATCCTAACCCCTTAGGACCCAATCCAAAAGGGGTACCTAAAGCCTGATTTGGCTGCAGGATCGCGTGGGTCCGCCAACAAAGGAGGTGTGCAAGCAACTATCCGGGTACATCGATAGTGGATGCTCAAGGCACATGACCGAAGCAAACATCTCCTCAGCTCTCTTACATAGAAACGAAAGGCCCAGCGTGTACTCTTTTCGGTGATGATAACTTTGGTTATACCAAAGGGTTCTAACCTTAGAGAATGATGATGTACAAATAATCGGAGTCTCAGATGTCGAAGGTCCGAAGCACAACCTATTATCGGTTTCTACAATTCTGCGACAACGGATTCAAAGTTGAGTTCTCGACCGATCAATGCACTATCAAGAATCGAGCCACTCAAATGATTTTTTGCTAATCGGTTCAAGGAAAGGGACGATTTACACAGCTGATTGGAACAGCTACCCAAGAAATGCATGCCTGATTGTCAAGAGTTCCAAAAGTAGCAGTTGGCTCTGGCACAAAAGAATGAGCCATCTGAACTTTAAAACTCTTAATAAAATAGCAAGGATGTCTCTAGTGGAAGGACTTCCAATGAAGTATTCTCAAAGGATCGGACATGTCTTTGCATGTCGAGAAGGAAAAAAGCAGTCAAAGCTTCATTCAAGGGAATTCCGGACCGGCATCCAAAGATCTTCTGTTTCTCCATATGGATCTATTTGGACCAGTTACACCAGTCAGTCTCAACGGACGCAAATACACTCTGGTAATCATGGATGACTATTCCAAGTTTACCTGGGTTATATTCTTACATAAGAAGAATGAGACGACAATGAAAATACCGGAGCTGCTAAAAAGATTACAAAATGAGAAGGGTGTCAGCGTAGTAAAAATCAGATCAGATAAAGGTACATAATTTCTGAACTCTTTTATTATTGATTTTTTGCTCTAAGTTTGGTATCTGACAAAGATGAAACATCACCGCGAGGACGCCCACAATGAGAATGGAGTAAATGAAATCGGAGGAACAGAACTCTCAAAGAAGTTGCTTTCGCACAATGCTCGTTGAACATGCGATACTAAGCCGTTTTCAAGCGTATAAATCAACACCGCATGTCATACTCGTAATGAAATGTCTTCTTCACTAAGGCTCACTACAAAACACCCTATGAACTGTGGAAGGACAGAAAACCTCGTGTCTCTTACTTCCATGTTTTTTGGGTGTAAGTGTTTCATACACAACAATGGGAAGAGTCAGTTGAAGACTTTTGAGGCCAAGTCAGATGAGGGTATATTTCTAGGGTATTCCTCATCTAGCAAGGCTTTCAGGGTCTACAACAAACGAACCCTAGTTGTGGAAGAAACACCCCATGTAGTCTTTGATGAAGCATCTTCTGATCAAGAGAAATCTGGCCTCGAACAAGAAGTACCTGATCAACAAGAACCTGATATTCAGAAAATGGATCAGCTAACGATCAAGGAAAAAGAATCAGAACAATATACATTCCAGATCTAGCTGATTCACCAGATCAATCAGATCCTAAGGTACGAACAACTGTCGGTGAAGAAGGCGTCTGGTGAGATAAAGAATAACCGAACCATCCAGTTCGGGGGGAACATCTGAAGTTCCCACGAAATGTATATCGACACATGATGAGTCCAACATCACCGAGACTTGTTCTTATCAAGTGGACCATAACTCGCACCACTCCCAATCGCTAGTAATAAAATTTTATCGAAACGGACGATGTTCTCCAAAAGCAGCGCCGTCGAATGAAGGACACGGATAACCGGTCATCCAACCGATCGATAATCGGAGACCCATCTCGATAAAGTTAAAAATAGACATCGACAGGTGAAAGTGCCATGTATTGTTGTTATTCTGCCTATGAAGGAACCTACAACAATAGAGGAAGCTCTACAAGACGCAAGCTGGATTCTAGCCATGCAGGAGGAGCTGGAACAGTTCGAGAGAAATCAAGTTTGGGAACTGGTAGACAGACCAAATCATCATGACGGTATTGGCACAAAGTGGGTATTCAAGAACAAGAGAGATGAGAAAAATGTCATCACCAGAAATAAGGCAAGACTTGTTGCTAAGGGGTACTCACAATCAGAAGGAATTGATTTTGATGAGACCTTTGCACCAGTCGCTCGCCTAGAAGCCATTCGGCTGTTTCTGGCATATGCATCCCACAAAGGGTTCATTGTGTATCAGATGGACGTAAAGAGTGCTTTCTTAAACGGGGTACTAGCAGAGGAAGTTTATGTCGAACAACCTCCAGGCTTTGAAAAGGGCAACCAAGTGTACCGCTTTTTAAAAAGCTCTTTATGGTTCAAACAAGCTCCTCGAGCTTGGTATGATACACTCTCTCAGTTCTTGATCGAAAGTGGGTTCACTGAAGGAACAGTGGACAGAACCTTATTTAGAATAGAAGATGGAAAAGATATTCTGATGGTTCAGATCTACGTGGACGACATCATCTTCGGATCTCCTAACAAGAGTCTATGTGAAAGATTCAGCAAACTGATGCAAGGGAAGTTCGAGATGTCCATGATGGGTCAGATGAATTACTTTCTGGGTCTCCAGGTGAAGCAAAGTGCAGAAGGGATATTCATCTGCCAAGCAAAGTACACTAGGAATTTATTGGCTAAGTTTGGAGTTCAAAATTGTAAAGAAGCCAAAATTCCTATGATGACTGGATTCAAGATGGATCCAGATGAGGATGGTCAGAAAACAAATCAGAAGGAATATAGGGCTCTCATTGGATCTCTACTATACCTGACTGCCAGCAGACCAGATATAACCTTCGCAGTAGGTGTATGTGCCAGATTTCAGGCAAATCCAATGATAAGCCACCTAGAAGCAGCTAAGCGGATTCTTAAGTATCTGAAGGGGACAGTAAACCTTGGTTTATTTTACCCATCAGATGATAATCTAGTGCTTAGTGGGTATTCTGATTCTGATTATGGAGGTTGCAAGATCGACAGAAAATCCACCTCAGGAACTTGTCAGTTCTTTGGAAGTAAACTGATCTCGTGGTTTTCAAAGAAGCAGACATCAGTTGCAACATCCACTACTGAAGCAGAATATATGGCTGCAGGAAGCTGTTGTTCCCAACTGCTCTGGCTTAGTCAGCAGCTGAGGGATTATAACATTGAAGCTAAGAATGTACCTATTTTCTGTGACAGTAATAGTGCTATTGCAATCACTCAGAATCCAGTTCTACATACAAGATGCAAGCATGTGGATGTCAGACACCATTTTATACGAGATCATGTTGAAAAGAAGAATATCAGAATGGAAAAGATTCATACTGATATACAGAAAGCTGATATTCTAACAAAGCCACTAGCTGAAATCAGATTTAGAGAATTGTGCAATGAGCTAGGGCTTCTGGATCTTGGAGAAAATGCGCCTAAGATGCTTGATGGAATGATCTCCAGAACCAGCTGGTTAAGAGACTAACCAGATTCAAAGGAATCAGTTGAGTTTGGTATCTCAACTGATCAAAAGATCAGTCAAGGAACTGATGTGAGAAATTGATCAGATTTAAAGTTTATCAGATTAAGTGAACTGATTTTTTTTGGATTATCTGATTAAATCTGTTCAGTTATACTTTGTAAGTCGATTAAGCTGAAGTTCAACAAGCAAGATCTTCAAGTGATTCACAATTGGTATTCACAAGATTAAAGCTTAAATCGCATAAGAAATCAGGAAGTTTACACAACAATGGAATAATAGAACTTTTCATTGATAAAGACCCGAAGGTCAGGTTACATTACAAGTTACAAGTACAAGAAGACCCGGAGGTCAGTACATAAATGTTAACCGAAAACCCTAAACCTATACCCTAAACCTTCATCCAAACCCAAACCCGATCTAGAGGGTAGTGATTAAGAGGAGAAGAGAGAGAGATTTTAAGATCTCATGCTCTCATTTTCCCCCACTTAACAGGGTGAGGGAGGCTTGAAAGGTAATCCTATGCCGCAAACTGATGGACTCTCCAATGGAGTGAGAGCGGCCTTGATAGGATTTTTAAGCCAGGAGCCCTAAGAAAGAGTCAGTGGGCTCTCCAGCTGTTAAATGGTGAGTTGATATAGGAAGATCAGCTGTTGTCTGATCAAGATCGTATATCAAACTCACGTTCATTTTCAGACTGAGTCTGTTGATGCTGGTTACGTCATAACGATAGACACACAAGGTGCATACGGTTAGGAGAAGTGTCTTCTCAGTTGCAACAGCAGGCCCGCCGCCGTGGTGGTAGAGAAGCTTTGCAGCAATCGTATGTGAAATCATTGATGACGACGAAAACAGCAATAAGGGACGCAAAGGGTTGATTTGAGAAGCTGAAATCATTAAAAAGGGGGTAAAGGTATTTGCCGGGAGTTTAACCGGAAACAAGGGTTCACCAGGATACATGATTCTACAAAGAAGATAAGTATGGTGAATGGGTTATGTTGTGTAAAACAATTGGTCCAATTTATAGAGGCCAAGCAAGGGTGCAAATGCAAATTCGAATTCTCAAAACCTTTTAGAGAAATCTGCACCAAAAGGACAGCGTGTAGGAATCACGTGACTGATAATTGGATAAATTTACGGCGGATTGACATATCGAAAGATTCAGACGATAATTACGCATGTCAAATCGCGCCAACTTAGGGAATAGAGACTACTATTCTAGACTAAGTTTTGGCGGTAACACTTATTCCAAGAATTGGACTGACTTGAGAAAAATCAGATCAAGTCAACCAAAATCTGATACATACGAAGCTGATCAGATGAGGAAGATCAGCTGAGCTTAAAACTCCAACACATCAGATAAATCAGTCTATGGGAAAAACAGAAATATCAGTTGAAGGGGGAACTTCAACTGATCAAGGAGGATCAGAAGGAAAATCAGACATGTTCAAGGATAGATCAGTTGAGCTTGAAACCTCAACAAATCAGATGCAAGTGAAGAAGATCAGTTGAAAGGATCAGTTGGGAAATTTTAAAAGGATCAGTTGGGAATTTTAAGGCTTAGGCAGAATAACTAAGATCAACAAGTGAAATCAACATGGACAAGTGGTATTGACTGATTACAATATCAGTCAACCAGATACGCTTTCTTTTCTCTTATTCTTTGCTTATTGGATCTTATCTGATATTATTTGCCTTACTGTACCCATTATCCTTGTGACGTAATTCCTGCAAATCATTTAATGCGGACGTGGGGAACATGTATTAACTGCTATTGAACGTGCTTTTAAATCCAAAAGGTTTTCGTACGTGCTTTCCCTGACCCTACGATCAAAACCGCTTAATCTGGAGCGTTTAATCTTTTCAAACGGTTGATCTTCCAAATCTTGTCTTCTTTTTCCCTCCTCGTCTTTATAAAGGTCATCAAAAATCATACCAGAGTTTTCCATTTCACAAACTTGCGTTTCATTCTCTGAAAACTCCAGATTAATTCTCTCAGATTCAAAGTGTTTTTCCTAAGTTTCAAAATCATCTTTCCGAAAAGCAGAATCTGGTAATTTACGATTATTTGATGCATCTTTTTAAATCCACTGATCTTAAATGCATTTACTCTGTGTTATGCTTTGTTGTTTCTTTGTTCCGCATATATGATGTTCTTTGTATTAATGCACAATTGTTTAACCGAATCTATCTTATCTGTAGATGACTACTCACGGTATGGGTAAAATAATGTGCAACTATGCGGAACTGGCAACAAAGATCGTGGATGATAATTTCGTACAGTTCAATGTCACTCAGGATCCGGAATCCATGGAGGTCGAGCAAATTCTTCTTGGCGGTGCCTTGAGAAATTTTATACTTCTTCACTTAATCCAAAGATGCAAAGATGAAGCACTTGAATTCCTAAGGAATTTAAGAGTGGATACGGATGCACCAGGAGACGAACTACTTTCGACAGTCACCGGCGAAGAAATCAGACTGACGAATGATGATATAACCCGTCTGTTCAGCCTACCAAAAGGACGGATCTCGCTTTTTGCTCATTCTGAGGAGAGCGAAGATGAGTGATCGAAAAAGAGTTTTCTTGAGAGGCCGACAAACATCATACTTCGTGTTTTGTCGTGCCAATGCTCAAGAGGAAATACCGATTGTTGTTTGACATATTGTCAAAAAACAATTATGGGTATTGCATTCAAATTTTCTTATTACATCCGGCAAACAGATAAAGATGGTCGCAATAATTGATGAAGCGAAGAACATCAATTGGCATGGGTTCCTGAAGGCCATTCTGCTCCAAGAACATGAGAAATTTGGAGTTGATGAATGGAGGCAGGTATATCTGAAGAAGAAGATCAACAATCTCAACAAGGTTGCAGTTATCCTTCAAGATAAATTGCCAAAGGCGAAATGGGAACAAAATGGACTGAAGGCCTACAAGGCTTTTCTCTCAACCACTTCAGTCATCTTTGGGCCACCAGACGATGATATGCGGCCAACCCCCCCAAAGTCCAAGAAGGGAAAAGGCAAGAAGGTAACTTCTTCTGCACCAGATGCGGGCGAATCAGCTCAAGCTGGTGAAGGTCCTCCAGAAGGCCCATCAGACGCCCCCAAGAAGAAGAAAAGAAAACTGGTGAAGGCTCAGGAGAAGAGGCCGAAGAAAGCGAAGCAAGCCCCAATGACTCTGATGCTAGAAGATGAGTCAGATGAAGAAGGAGCACCAGAACAGTCTGTTGCACCACAAAAATCAGGTGAAGCATCAGACAGGCTGGCTTCTCAAGCTGAGAGCTCGCCAGATCATTCTGAGGAAGAAGCACAAGCCGTTCGATCTCCTTCTCCTCAAGCTCCAGCTGATTCACCACTCAGACTAACAGCTGTTGAGCATGCCTCTCCTATTCTTCCACCTGCCAGCGAACCTGAAACAGCATCAGTTCGCGAATCAAAAAGCTTACCTGTTGTGGAACCAGAAGCACCTGCTTCCACAGCAGAACCTCTGCAGGTCGAACCGATCAGCCAACTTCCGCCTACTCAAGCACAACCAGAACCTTCCACAACTCATCAAATTGAATCTGGACAGCCAATTCCTGAGTCCAGATCAACAAAGATCATAACTGGGAAATTGATCAGAATGCGGATCGAAAGAGAAATTGATGAGTTGTATCCGGAACTGGTCGCCCAACCTGCCATAAGAGAAGAAGTTTTGGAGATCCTCACCTGGAGAGATCTTCGATTAAAAAGCTTCTCAGACTTTATAATCATTATTGAACAGATGGGAGGTGCGGATGAGTTTGCAGACTTCGATTTCGATATGAGGAAATCTGCTAGAGTGGGATCACCAGCTGAGCTGATAACTGCTCAATCTGTCAAAGCTCTGATCCACAGGAAGCTAGGGCTGCCGGAACAGGAAGAACTGGAAACTGCTGACAAGACTCCTGAAGCAGATGCCATCAAGAAGGATGCAGGAGCTGCCGATGATAGTGGAACTGTGTCTGCGGTTCATGACCAACCACCGGAGGCACAAACAATCAACGGATCAAGTGACACCCAACATTCCAACATCACACGTCACCACTGATCAACTTCAGGAGATCAAATCTTGTATCAAAGATCTTCTGAAAGAAGAAGTTGAGGGACTGATAGCTGATCAAAGGAAGATTGCCATCAAGGAAATAAAAGATGAAAGGGAAATGGCTATTTCCCATTAGAACAATCAAAGATCGCCTTTCTCAAATCGGTCTCATCCTACGTACCGAATCGATAAAGACCGTTGATACCAAATCGACTCACCGGATAAACAACAAGTTTTTTTTACGATGCTCATCGACAAGCTAGAATTGATGTAAGAGAAACTTGACAAACCGATTAAAGCACTCTCTCTTTGCCATGGAATCGCCAAGATCGAAATGATATCGTCGATTCAAAATCTAACTGCTCAAACTCAAGGCATATCTGTTGCAGATCTCAACAAGGCGATCGCAGTCAACTTTGGTTATCTGACCTCCCACCTAACTTCTCTTTTTGATCAAACCAAAAAGGGGGAAGGACAGATCGAGAAACCAACTGACACAACAGATGCAGGGACATCACAAACTCGGACTGAGAGAGTCACTAGAAGCACAACCAGCCAGATACTGGCTGAAAAGATGTCCAAAGAGCAGATAGCAGAAGAAGCCCGAAAAAGCCAAGAAGAAAGAAGGGCAGACAAAATGGCAGAGGCAGAAAATCTGAACAAGAAATTCAGATCGAGAGTGAAGAAAGGAAGGGCTGGAAAATCCGCACCAGAACCTAAGCTGCCAGCAAGAGTTGATGAGATCATCCCAAAAACAGCTGTGCATGCCAAGAAATTTTAGGAATGGAATAAGATCAGGAGTGAATGGCTTCTGGATGCCTTTGTTCTCAATCTTGTTCCACAAGAAGAATCTCCTGATGAAGAATTCCTCAACTGGTTAGAAAATAAATACCCGGATTTTCTGAAGTATCTGGAAAATGAGGCCAAGCTGATCAATGTAAAAATAACTCGCCAAGAGTATGATCTGCTGGAGTACTCGAAGAAGGCGAGATGGCTCATTTGACAGACCGGCATTTCAAAGATTCTATTTTGACATCCTGCCTTGAACGCAAAATAATCGACCCTCAAAGAGATCGATGATGTCAAATGGAAACTTTATCAGATTTTCAACGTACCTCAAGATCAAAGAGAGATGTCAGAAGGGTACAAGCCCAAAGAGTGAAGAATCAGAAGACTACTCAGGATCAGCTGCTCTTATTCTGTTTAAACTTTTCTGATGTAACATGTAATCATCATCCTTTAATGAGAAAAGTTTAATTTTTCTGATCCTAAGACAAAGTCTCATTATCTTCTGATTATATGCTCTTAACTGTTCTATTTTTTTATCAACTGTATTTGGTTTCTCTAAGTGTTTTGGTTTCATCAAAAAGGGGGAAATTGTTGGGAAATTTATAGTTTTGATGAAAGTTCCAAAAACACATGTAATAGGACCAATCGGGACACATTAGGTATCGATGTTTATATTACCTGCTATAGGAGACCAGTTGATAATGATTGTATAGAACAACTGATGTAATAGATAGGTCACATATTGAGGGGGAAACTCAATATGTATAGGTCAGATCTGAAGACACAAAAGACAGCTGATATCCGACACGACCAGAATGCGAGACAAAAATAGAAGATCAGATCGATCTGATCTTGTCAGATATCTCAGCTGAACTCATGAAGCTCAAACTCAGGATACGATAAAGATCAAATGACTTCCAGATGATCAGACCAGAAGACCTACATCAGCCGAGTCTGCCAGTTGAAGCTAAGTCAACCAGCACCAGAAGACTCTATCGTGGATGATCGATTCAGATCGATCGACGAAATTCCACCAGAAATCGATGTTTCACCTGATCATACGTCTATGATCTGAACAAGAAGAATGTCAAACTTAGTTGGAAGAACACCACTGAAAAGTGAGTCTGCTATCCAATAAGAACAAGACACGTATGATCGGAGCCGGAAATTGCGGGATTTCGATGCTGCCTCTCTGTAACGGCTACAAAGTACAAATTCATGCTTTCGGCCATGCCGTTCCTGAAGCTAATCACATCAAGCCTGCAAGTCTACCAAATATAGCCTGAAATTCAAATTGCTCTCCAACGGCTCTTTGATTTCAAGGTCTATAAATATGGGATCATTTCAGAGTAAAGAAAAAAGGACACGAGACACTAAGATATACACGCGAATATACACGAAATACATGAAGAACACGAGCAAGAAGATTATTTTATTAAGTGTTCATCCCATAAGTTCTTAGCATAGAAATCTTTTCATCTAGTTGTTAAAACAACTTATACATGTGAAAAAGATTTCATAGTTGGAACCAAAAATCTTATCCAAACCCCCAAGTTAGGTTAAGTTGTTTAGCAAATTCGGACTAGGGTTTCTAGTTAGGATTTACAGGATCGGTTGAGTGTGAACTCTTTAAACATCTAGTCGATTGTCTTGTGTTGGACTAACACACAAAACTAAGTCCGATTAGTTAAAATCGGTGCCCTTGTGATAGAGAAAGAGTGGGCGTGGGACTGGTTTGTCCGAACCACTATAAATCTTGTGTGCCTTTCTTTGCTTTGATTAGCTGTTTACACTAATGCACACAACCTTTAAAAGTGCATATATTCGAAGTCGAGATCACGCTTTTAAAGGCTGGATCGATCAAACGACATTTCGTCAAGCGATTAAAGATTAACCTTGGAATCGATTTATCAAAAGCTGGTTTTTCACGGGTAAAACTTAAGCTTCCGCTTTTTGTCGGTTAAGCCTGTAGTTACCCTGGCCAATCTGCCTTGACGATCGATGGTCCCGTTACGGTAAAAGAATAAGTCTCGAGGAGGTGAATTCACTCCCAAACTTTTCGGGCAATAGCGCCCTCACAGGTTTCGCACAAAAAGTTTTGAAGTCTATTCACCTCCCTCTAGACTTACGCCCTCCACTAAAACCGCTCAGGACCTAGTTTTACCTGTAATAACCAGGCTTTTACCAAATCTAGAAGTCGACGTCCGTTTTTCAATCGGATGAAAATGTCAACGAAGTCTCGAGGCATCGATCCTAACTCAGAGTATGTATGCAGATTTAAACCAAGTTGTGTGCAATAGTGTAAAGCAGTTAAGAGCAAGTAAGTACACACAAGATTTTTATAGTGGTTCGGACAACCAGTCCTACGTCCACTCTTCCCTATCAAAAGGGGCACCAACTTAAGCAACTGGACTTAGTTTATTGTGTTAGTCCAACACAGTACACCAACAGATGTTTATAGAGTTCTCACTTAACCGATCCCAGAAATCAGAACTAGAAACCCTAGTCTGAAATCTTGCTAACACAAACTTAACCTAACTTTGAGTTTGGGTAAAGATTTGTTGTTGTTCCAACTGGAAATCTATCCTAGTTTTTATGTAGCCTAAAGCTTGAGGATGAGATTTCTATGCTAAGAACAATGGGATGAACACTTAGAAATATTCTTCAAAGTTGTGTTCTTCGTGCATAAATTTTGCTATAGTTTGAGCTTCTTGATAATTTCCGTGTCTTCACTATGAAGAGCAATCCCATATTTATAGACCTCGAAATCAAAGATCCGTTGGAGAGCAATTTGAATTTCAGGCTATATTTGGTAGGTTGCAGGATTGATTTGACGTGTTCTAGGGACGGCATGGCCGAAAGCGTGAATAGTTGTCCTTTCTAGTCGTTTGACTTATGCAACAAAATCCCCTGTTGTCGCCCCATACGTGCAGTTGTCGTGGCTCTCATTGGTTAACAGGTACACCTTTTCAGTGTTTGTTCTACCAACTCAAGTTGACATTCTTCTTGCCCTGATAGTACATATGATCCGTGTAAAGCATCGCTTAACACTGGTGGAGTCGACCGATCGATATAAACCGATCGGGCCTACGATAGAGTCTTCTGGTGCAAGTTATCTTAGCTCAACTAGCTAACTCGGCTGATGTAGGTCTTCTGGTCTTGATCTTCTGGTAGTCATCTGATCTTCAGGTCTTCTGAACTTGAGTCTTCATATCTTCATCTGATCATCTGACTTCGTCTGGTCTTCTGACTTGTCTAATCTTCTGACCTCATCTGGTCTTCTGGCCTGACCTAGTCTTCTGATATTCTGGTCTGACCTGGTTTCTGATCTTCTGACCTGACCTATACATATTGAGTTCCTTCTCAATATGTGATCTATCTTGTACATCAGCTGTCTATACATTTCAGTTGTTCATCCTAACCTGATTCTAAATCATCAGTCAGCTAACAGGTCTGACTGGGTCCTATTACAAACTGTTTTAGAACTTCCATCAAAACTTAATACAAATTTCCCAACAATTATAATTCATTTAATTAATTATACAATTACGTTATATATTTGAAGTACTATTGATCTTATTGTCTAAGAAAAACTCAATGTATATAAATTGAATAATCAAATTAAAAAAATATGAATTTAGTAAAGATTATTCATAAAAAAATGCGTCTAAAACTAAATTATTAATAATTGTGGTTCCAACAATAAGTGTGACCAAAAGCGACCGCAACCTGATTTATGATTAAATGAATGACCTTTAATATTTAGCCCCAAATAATTAGTACTAAAAGAAATAAAAATAATAAAGGAATGGAAGCATGACCAATAAAAATTGAAACTGAAAGAATAAAAGAACAAAAATGTGACCAACAATTGAAACCTGATCTATGATTGATAGAAGGACATTAACAAAGAGACACAAACTTTATTTTAACAATAATATATATTAAGAATAGAAGAAAACTTATATATATAATATATATATATATATATAGAATTTTGTACGAGTCAAGGGGACCCAGTGCTCCCCGTACCCAATTTAAGGTTAGTTTATTTTTACATTGAACAATTTTGAATTGAGTTTGAATATTTAATACTACCTCCTATTCAAAATATAAGATGTTTTAGTCTTTTGCACGGTTATTAATAAAGAAAAATTATACCAAATTAGTCTTATTTAATGATAAATTATCTTTAATGACATGATAGAGAGTAAAACAAGAAAGTAAAGAAAGAGTATTAAATAAGGGCAATGTAAGGAAATAGAAGCTAGAACATCAAATAAAAAGTAAATAATGCAATAAGCCAAAACATCTTATATTTTGAATAGGAGAGAGTATTCTGTAACATACATTTACTTGCTTGTTTAAATTAGGATAACTTGAAAGATTGCCAATTTAACCCTACTTCAAAATATTCATTTTGCCTTCTTCCTCGTCAAGAAAAACAAGAAATTTTGGAACCCTGGCAGACCCAAAAAAATCCAAAAAACGAGATCACAAAATTATTCCCAGTCGAATTATATTTTTGAAGAATCCCCTCAAATGATTTATAAAAGCGATTTTAGTCTGTCAAATACTTAGAATCTACCATTAATTGGAAAGACGACACCATGATGACGAGATTGAAGCATTACAGATCACTTAAAACAACATAACGACGCTATACTCAAATTCCTAAATCGCAACTCGTTTGAATCTTCAAATTCCTAAATAACTTGAATCTTCAAGTTCTTCATTCGTTTGAATCTTCAAATCTCAACTCATCTTCTTCCTCTAATTCATCATGATTCCTCCTTGTGGATAATTTTACTTTTGATTATTATGCCAAAACACCTTGTAATAGGACAAGCTAAGTTGTTTAGAAATATTGTGTTTCTAGACTTAGTTTTATTTTTACAGGTAACAAGTTGAGGGGGAACTCATTAAGATCAGACGGGGTTGATCAAGATAAGTCGAGACTGATGTTTTTTCGTCACAGATCGGCGTCGCGGACCATTAACGTCTTTGATCCGGTGCGTGTCGCTCGATGATGTGTTGATCAAAGAACTAATCTCGATCAAAGTAATCGATCCGATCCGTTAGACAAACAAAAAGTGGGCCAATGAGAAGATGACAACACATGTATGAATGTGACATAAAGCTGCGTACAACAGTGCAAAAGGAACAAGAAATGCTGGAAGATTATTAGTATGGATTTGAATTTACTCTCCAACGGTAATATTCAAATCCACACTATAAATACATTGCACTACCTTCAAAAGAAGATAATGGAGGATGCTGCCAAGTGAATTAAAGCCAAATATTCAAGCATCTCCATTCAAGAACACAGAGCATTAAATATACAAATTTACCGAAGAGTGTTCTACATTAGATATAAGCATAAATGCAATATCCTAAGCTTAGAGAGATTTTCTCAATCTTAACTTAAAGGCTAAAACCAACCTTAACTTAAAGGCTAAAACAATGTAAGGGAAAATCTCACCTAGTTGGAAATAACATCAAACCCAAACCCTTTCTTGAGAGAGAATTAGTGATTAAGTGAGGTAGTTAAGAGGCAATCCCGTAAGGGAGGGTAGGCGATCCCGTGAGGGACATAAGTCCCAAGAGTGAGAACTCATTAAATATTTGTATGATGGTGTGCCTAACACTGTAAACTAAGGTTTCCTTTGGATTAAGAAACTACCCCATGAAGGGAAGAGTGGATGTAGGAGGAGTTCTCCGAACCACTATAAAAATAATGTTCTTATTTTCTTTCATTTTAACTGTCATACATACCTTGACAAATCTGCATCACATTCGCAAAATTTTAAAGTCGCCTCCCATTGATATTTTTCGGGTTTTAACTCGGTTTTTCGAGACCAACAAGTGGTATTAGAGCAGGAGTTCAAAAGATCACTAGCATTTAATGTGTCAACCTGAACTGAACTTTTTTAAAACCCATTTATTTTAAAATGCATATCTTTCATAAAATTCATGGAGGTTGACAATCATCGTTTCATCATTATTTTTTTAAATGCATACAACATTCTTCATCATTTCACTTGTTTAACTAACACCATTTTTCTCGTATGTTATTTTTTGTTGTTAGTTAGTTTTGATATCATGATCAAAAAGGGAAAAATTGTTGGGATAATTTTATTTTTGATAACTATGCCTAAACACCTATTAATAGGACAAGCTAAGTTGTTTAGAAAGCTTGCGTTTCTAGACTTAGTTTTATTTTTACAGGTAACAAGTTGAAGAGGAACTCATCAAGATCAGACAGGGCTGATCAAGATAAGTCGAGACTGATGTTTTCGGCTCCACGACGGGCGTCGGACCGGACCGAACCAAAGAGCTTGATCCGATCCGTGTGTGTGTTCTTATTCTATGCTGATCAGACGAGCTGATCTGATCTGGCGAGCTGATCTGATCTGATCTTGCAAACTGATCTGGTCCGTTAGACACATAAAAAGTGGGCCAATGAGAAGACGACAACACATGTATGGATGTGACATAAAGCTACGTACAACAGTGCAAAAGGACAAAGAAAAACTGGAAGATTATTAGTATGTATTTGAATTTACTCTCCAACGGTAATATTCAAATCCACACTATAAATACATTGCACTACCTTTAAAAGAAGATAATGGAGGATGCGGCCAAGTGAAAATTAAAGTCAAATATTCAAGCATCTCCATTCAAGAACACAGACCCAAGAGTGTTCTACATTATATCTAAGCATAAATACAATATCCTGAGCTTCGAGAGATTTACCCAACCTTAGCTTAAAGGCTAAAACAATGTAAGGGAAAATCTCACCTAGTTGGAAATAACACCAAACTCAAACCCTTTCTTGAGAGAGAATTAATGCTTAAGTGAGGTAGTTATGAAGCAATCCCGTAAGGGAGGGTAGGCGATCCCATGAGGGAGATAGTCCCGAGAGTGATAACTCATTAAACATCTGTATGATGGTGTGCCTAACACTGTAAACTAAGGCTTCCTTTGGATTAAGGAAGTACCCCATGAAGGAAAGAGTGGATGTAGGAGGAGTTCTCCGAACCACTATAAAAATACGTGTGTTCTTATTTGCTTTCATATTAACTGTCATAAATACCTTAGCAAATCTGCATCACATTGCAAAAATTTTAAAGTCACCTCCCATTGATAAAAAAAAGGGTTATAGGTATTACCTATCTGTAGTAGATGATTTTACAAGATTCACTTGGATTTTTTCACTACATGCTAAATTAGATGTTACTCGAATGTTTAATCAGTTTATGGTGTTTGTTGAAAGAAAATTTGGTTTGTGGGTAAAGGCTTTACAATATGAAATGGGTGGTGAATTTATCCCTTTAGCTAAGAGTCTTACTCAATGTGGAGTAGAGATGTTAAACGGGTTGGGGTTGGGCCGTTTAACCCTGAAAACACAGGGTTAGGGTTGGCAATTCAGTGTCTCGTTTAAGAGTAAACCAATAAAGCCATAACCCGTTTAGGCCTGTGACCTTGTAAGGCTGGTCCTAATGGGTTAGGGCTGGCCCACCAACCCGGTCATGTTTTTATTTTTTATGTTTTTTTATTCTCACTCGTCCCACATTAAGATTCTCCTTTGCTTTTGGCACACGAATTAAAGAATATAATATTAAGTTGTTGAGATGTAATAGAAAATGTAAAAAGGTAGAGAGAGATAGACAGAAAGGGTAGAGAGATGGAAAAAAAATGTGGGGACACACTTACCATTAAAGGAAATGGGAACCTTAGGGTGGGACGAGCGAAAACGAAAAAAATAAGAACCTTTGTGTGGGATGGAGGGTGTATACATTTATGTTGGTTTAATAAATTAATAAAATAAATATAAATATAAATAAAATAATAATAATAAATGAATATAAATAATAAATTGTCTATCAAAGTTTTATTACTTCTAACTTCATATGAAATTGTAGTCTTTACATGAAACTCATGTATGTACATTTTAGTTTCTAGTATTTTAAATTAACCGAATTAACATATCAATCAATTATAAATTATCCAATAATCAATATTTATAATTTAATTATTAGTCAAAATTATAATTTATAATTATCATTTCGTGAGAAGAAATTAATTAAAAATGTTTAAATATCAAACTAATCAAAATTATAATTTATAATTATTATTATTCTTAGCCCGTTAGTTGCCCGTTTAGCCCGTGGCCCGCTAGGGTTAGGGTTAGGTTTCGACTATTAAAGATCTATTTAAAAGTAAATCGATAAGGCCCTAACCCGTTTTGGTATGTGACCCTATAGGGCTGACACTAATGAGTTAGGGCCGACCCATTTAACATCTCTAGTGTGAAGTGATTCTTGCCCGTATTCGCACCAACAAAATGGTTTAATAGAGAGAAAATATCAACATATCATTGAGCTTGGCCTTTCTTTACTATCAAAAAGTCATATGTCTATGTGTTATTGGTAGAGTGATTTTCATACTGGAGAGTGTGCGTGCGTGTATTTTCAGAGTGTTGTTGAAAAATTTTAATCTTAAAAACAGATTTTAAGTTAAAAAAAATTGTTTTTCTGAGGGATCAGATGCAATTTCAAAAATTGCTCAAAAGAGAGCATAGTGAAAATTGAATTTTCAACCAAGTCCCTCCCCACATCACCGCCCAAATTTCCAGATCCAATCCGTAATTCAGGATGTCCAAATATCCAAATCCCAAACACCAAACCAATTGTTCATCATCAATAATTCATAGTCAAACGAAGAACACGAATCAAGAAGGAAACAACCCAGAAAACAACGGCGAACATATGCATCAGAATATCGAAACCAAGGTGGTGGAGAGAAGAAACGCAGCCGCGTGAACGCGACGCGACCCGAATCGCACCCCAATATTCCAAAATCGTGCATCTTGTCTGCGCATGGATGAGAGCCGCCATCGCCATACACCGGCGCGGGTGATTTCGCCTCACCACTCGAAGTTGCTTGGCAAATCGCCTCCGCGATGCGGTCCATGCGATGAGTTGCTCAAAGCAATGGTTCAGTGGTCGAACAACTCCATCGTCACTGCAACCCTCCAATGCGAATTGATATCGCCGAAGATGACGACGTGAATCGCCATCGTTCGCGAACTAGAGACGCGATTCAAAGTCGTACTCGAGTTGTAGATCGGAAAACGCAGTGCCATCATCGTTGGCCTAGGGGTCCTTATGAAGCGTCACGAGATGCGGTGGTGAACCACCGTCTCGAACGACATCACGCAGGTCTCTCTACCAGTGAAGCGGTGCGCGACGATGATGGTGATTAGGGTTTCACGAAAACCCAATTTGAGAGCCAGCGAACAAAACGAAACCAAAAGGGGTAAAACATGTTTGAGTAATTATCAATTAAAATAACCAAAACATACTATCATAGCCCCGTGTTTTCAAATCTGGTGCGGTCATCAACAAATTGACCGTACCGATCAATTTATAAAAAAAAATTCTTAATTTTATAAATCAAACAATTATGCAATCATTCAAGAGCCTGAAGCTCTGATACCACTGTTGGTATTTAGAGACACGTAAACACGTAATACATGCGCAGCGGAAATAAACAGTTCACCAACAACGAACAATTAATTGCATAATTAAATACTAGTAAACGTAAACAAAAGTCTTGCAGCAATTCGTACACAGATTCCTCAACTATGGTATCCACATAACAGTCGTTTACTAACTCGCACAGATTTTCCAGCGTTGAATCCCCGAGATGAATTTGCTAGGAAGATTCTAACTTAGAGATTTTATGGAGAAAATATGAAGTCTTGTATTATGAATTCACTAGGGCTCATATATATAGGGGAGACTCAGCTTAAATCTTAAGCTAACCTGATTAGGAAATAAAATTCCTAATCTTGTAAATTAAATCCCATAGATTTAATTCCCATATATATAAATCTCTACGGATTTGATTTCCATGTATATCAAATCTCTACGGATTTGATTCCATATATATCAAAACCCATAATAATATTCCATATATTATTATTGGGAATCCTATTTAATTAAATCCAATTTAATTAAATAGTAATAATAATTAATTCAAAATATAATTATTATTATATTCTCCATAAATTAAATATTAATATTCAATATAATATTTAATCAACCAACTATAATTAGTAAACAACCGTTACATGTTGTGTGACCCATAGGCCCTCATATATCGAGCGATTACTCAAACTAACGGTCTTAATTGAACCCTAGACAATAAATCAGACATTCTCAATATATGAGGTACGTTGCGAGGAAATGTGCAACGACTTGTAACTAAAACATGGGCTATTACGATAACTTCCTTTCATTCGCGAATACTCAATTAAATCTTGAACAAGATGAAGTGTCTATTCAAATAACTTAATCATATTATCTCTAATCACTAATTGATCACTTATGTGACACTGGGCTACAAAGTCCAAGTTGACGTGCATCGGCCGATGTCTTTGATCTAAATTATGATGAGAAGATGAGTATTCTCTATAAATCCACATTGAGGAATGAATCCTATTCTTGGCTCAACTACCACGCATATGCATTTCGTGATGAACCCAATCCAAACCATATCTACCCATGGAAGGGTGCAAGCGTCGGTCATGGTCAAAGTTCATCACTCCACACATGTCGTGCTTATTGACCTCAAGTCAAAGGAGTATCGCATCGCTCCCACTAACCGAGACACCCGTAGACACATATTGTGGAATTACATCAAACGGTTTCTCGGATGGGTATACGAATACCCTCTAAGGTATATGTGCATCCATCATGAGATACCTAGTATCTCGTAGTAAGTGAGATCTTACTACACTCTCTAAGAGTATGATGCAAATCGCACACCAATCTCAATTACATCATCAATATCCCATTCTTGATGATCCTTGATCGGGGCTATTTCAGAATCATGCTTAAGTCTTCTGAGTTCTCACAACCTCAGTGACATCAATGACTCAGGGGAACACAAATAAGAATAAAAACAAACAATCAAACATAATATTCAAATATGTGTATTTCCATACATTAATATTAAATGGATAATAATATTAAATCAAACTGAATATCATCGAGTATTATGTCATTACAATAGATTGTCTCTAGGACACTAACACTAACAATCTCCCACTTGGACTAGAGACAATCACCTACATGTCTAACCCCTAGACCATCAAATGTCTAGTGTATACATGAACACTTAGTGCTTTGGTGAAAGGATCTGTCAAATTTCTTGTGTGGGAATACGTTCTAACTCTATCTCTCATATCGTTATGATTTCTTGGATCAAATGATAAGTTTGGTACTTCTTATTGATCTCGGTTCCTTTGCTTGCGCAATCGCACCAACGTTGTCTCAATACAACTTTATTAGACAACTGGCACTCGGAACTACCCCTAGTTCTCTCAAGAACTATAAAATCCAGACAGTCTCCTTGAGGCTTCTGATACAGCAATGTACTCAGCTTCAGTTGTTGAATCTACGGTCATCTTGCTCGGAACTATTCCAACTGATCGCCCTACCATTGAGAATGAAGACATAACCTGACTGTGATTTGTAATCATCACAGTCAGATTGGAAACTTACGTCAGCGTAACCAGTTACTACTAGTTCTGACTGCCCACTGTAGACAAGAAAATATTCTTTAGTTCGTCTAAGATACTTCAGAATAGTCTTGACAGCAATCTAGTGAGATTCACTCGGATTATGTTGGTATTCACCAGTGATGCTGACAGCGTAGGCCACATCGGGCCTAGTGCAAGTCATGACGTACATGATTGACCTAATTGCATATGCATATGGGACATCCTTCATGTGCTTGATATCAACTTCACTAGAAGGACAATCCTTCTTTGACAACTTTATCCCATGATTTGCCGGTAGAGACCCTCTCTTAGATGTTGTAACTAGCTATAATTTGCCCAGTTTAACGATGAATTTGAGATGCGTATCAGCAAAAGGCAATCAAAGCGATAGGGAAAAAAATAAGTAATTGGTGACCCGGTTCGTCCTTTGAATCAGACTACGTCCGGGGGCGTCCAAGCCAGGTATTTGTGTGTAATATGTTTGCCTAGAAAGCTAAGATGATCTCCCCTTACAAATGTGGCCGTGGAGGCCTATTTATACTATCATTCTCACCTCTTGGGCGGGAATTTACATAAGGAAAAATGCCTATGAAAAGGCTACAATTACGGAAATCGCTAATTCCGCCTTGACGGGCCAGAAGTCGTCTGTCTTTAATACGCACCAATCGTGGAGCGGACTTCGGGGGAAGACTTCGTGGCATGCCGGGTGTCGTCTTTGACCATACAAGTTGTGTAGTTAGGACTGATATAGGTCGTTCCTGACTCGAGGATATAAAATGTAAGTCGTTCCGCAACTTCCTGAGTTGCCGACTTCCAGAGTTGCCGACTTCCGCAATTTAAATGTTGGGCCTTATCCGAGTTAGGTGGGTTGGTCCCATGGCCCTCTCATAGGGCCTGCTTCAGGCAGACCTTGTGGGACTACTTGTTATCCTTCATGACCAGGTGGGAGGTCGGGATTATTCATGCTACAACAATTGCCCCTCAAGTTGAGGTCGCTTGTTCCGCATATGGACCTTGACTTGACACATGGATGAAATCAACTTGCAACCATCCGACCTGGGAAATTTCTTTTGAGCGACCTGCCATTTTTGGGCAGGCGAAAAGTCACCTCGATAATACGAATCGTCGCATCATATTTCCCTCGATCTTCGGGATTTGAAATGATATTGTGTCAGATTGATGACGTGAGGAGCCGCAATTTCGTCATATGAGATGTCATAGTGGATTACACGCGAGGCCCTCGTGACTTTTTGTTGTTAGGAGGCCGAAGTTTGTTTAATCTCATTTTGGCCCATCTTCTTCTTCGATAAATAGGCGGGGAATAAGGTTTTATAAACCTTGTTCCCTGCGAAAGCTCTGCGAAAAAATTATTTCAAGATATTCTTCCTGGTTCTTTTTTCCTTTCTGCCAGAAACTCATTCTCATGTCCCTGAAGCGAAATCAAACACATGTAAAAAATTTGGTTTCCTTTTGATTGTATGGATTCTAGAATTCCCATATCCCCCTCTGCCTCTCAGCCCATGGTGGCTTCTTCCTCGTCTAAGGATGACATCCCTCTTGCTCTACACCGCCGCTGATTTTCCAGTTCCGCCACCAGGCACGCGGGTGAAGGCTTGTCGGCTAGGTTATGGGCGATCGCCGGGAAGACGATGCCAATGATGAATCAGTGGATGACCGATTCCTAGAAGAACTTGCAGAAATCACCCATCTTCCTCCATTGGATGTTAATCTCCTCCGCTTACGCTCATGGGGATCGAAGAATGGCGAGCCCTCCCCCGCCCGACCCTTGTTTACGGGGCTTATGAATGAATTTTTGATTACGAGTTATACCATAGCCGAGCTCTGTACAAGCGACCTGAACGTTAGTACTGCAAGTCGGTCGAATCTCAGTTCATCGCATCAGATAAGAGGTATCGATCGGTGCTCTCTGACAAGTACGTGCGAGGACTTCGCCACTTGTACAAGGTGCCCCGGGACGTGCATTTCTATGGGCCGACTTCCGATGAAAGCACTGATCAGCTTCCTCTAGGGATGATAGCTGTGAATGAATCATCTATGTTAGTCGGAATTCAATTTCCGCTGCACCCGGCCATTTCCCATCTGTTAGCGGCCTGGAACGTGAGTCTCACCCCCCAATGGGTGGAGTTCCATCATCTCCACCATGGTCGTTTTGGGGCAGGCCGGGTTGAAATGATTGCCCAATCCCAGAGAGATATCCCACGTGATGACGCCCATTGCTCAGGCCGAAGGCTATCACGCCGTGCGGCTTCGCAATGGCAAAGAGCTCGTGAGTGGGATCCCAAATAAGGTCGACGGGTGGCACCATAAATGATGTGTTGGTCCCAAAATATACTTAGTTAAAACCCAAAAAATCTCAATGGGAGGTGACTTTAATTTTTTTTTTTTGCAGTGTGTTATGCAGATTTGCTAAAGTATGTATGACATTTAATATGAAAGCAAGTAAGAACACAAGTATTTTTATAGTGGTTCGGAGTCCAACTCCTACATCCACTCTTCCCTTCATGGGGCACCAAATAAACCAATAGATATTTATGGAGCTCTCACTCAACGGGACTTATCTCCCTCACGGGATTGCCTAGAGATATTTAATGAGTTTTCACTCTCTCGAGACTTATCTCCCTCACGGGATTGCCTATAGATGTTTAATGAGTTCTCACTCTCACGGGACTTATCTCCCTCACGGGATTGCCTATTAACTACCTTACTTAACCACTAATTCTCTCAAGAAAGAGTTTAGGTTTGGTGTTATTTCCAACTATGTGAGATTTTCCCTTACATTGTTTTAGCCTTTAACCTAAGGTTGAGAAAATCTCTCTAAGCTTATGATATAACATTTATGCTTAGATATAATGAAGAACACTCTTGGGTAAATATGGATATTTAATGCTCTGTGTTCTTGAATGGAGATGCTTGAATATTTGGCTTTAATCTTCACTTTGCAGCATCCTCCATTATCTTCTTTTGAAGATAGTGCAATGTATTTATAGTGTGGATTTGAATATTACCGTTGGAGAGTAAATTCAAATCCATACTAATAGTCTTCCAGCTTTTCTTTGTCCTTTTGCACTGTTCCTTGCAGCTTTATGTCACATCAATATATGTGTTATCATCTTCTCATTGGACAGCTTTTTGTGTGTCTAACGGATCTGATCAATTTCGCTTTGATTTACGTCTGCTAAAATCGATCTGCAATAAACTGGTCCGCAGATTTCGCATGTCTTCCGATTTCGACCGCATCGTAAAACGCATTAGAAAATCGCATCGAAGAAATGATCGAAAACCGCATCGGAAAAACGCATCGAGAAATCGCACGACAGTCGGGCTTTTTGCACATCATTTCGGTTTACGCACGGTGATCGGTTTACATCGGTGATCGGTTTACGACATCAGTTAACTCAAAACTCATCCTACTCATCTGATCTCGATCAGCCTCGTCTGCAGCCTCGTCTGATCTCGATCATCTTCGTCTAATTTCATGAGTTCCCCCTTAACTTGTTCTCTCGTTCCCTCTCAACTTGTTATCTGTAGATTAACTTAAATAACACAAGTTGATAATGTTTTGGCATATTCATCAAAACTAAAATATCCCAACAATTTCTCCCTTTTTGATAATGATGCCAAAACTAACTAACAATAAAAATAGAACATACGAGAAAAACAGTGTTAATTAAACAAGTGAAATGATGAAGAATGTTGTATGCATTTAAAAAAAATAATGAGAAGGTGATTGTCAGCCTCCATGAATTTTATAAAATTTATGCATTTTAAACTAAATGGGTTTTAACAAAAAAAAAAAAAAACAAGTTCAGGTGGTCACATTAAAAGCTTGTGAACTTTTGAACTCCTGCTCTGATACAACTTGTTGGTCCCGAAAAATACCGAGTTAAAACCCAAAAAATCTCAGTGGGAGGTGACTTAAATTTTTTTTTTTGCTGTGTGTTATGCGGATTTGCTAAAGTATGTATGACAGTTAATATGAAAGCAAGTAAGAACACACGTATTTTTATAGTGGTTCGGAGTCCAACTCCTACATCCACTCTTCCCTTCATGGGGCACCAACTAAACCAACAGATATTTATGGAGCTCTTACTCAACAGGACTTATCTCCCTCACGGGATTGCCTATAGATGTTTAATGAGTTCTCACTCTCTCGGGACTTATCTCCCTCACTAGATTGCCTATAGATGTTGAGTTCTCACTCTCTCGGGACTTATCTCCCTCACGGGATTGCCTATAGATGTTTAATGAGTTCTCACTCTCACGAGACTTATCTCCCTCACGGGATTGCCTATTAACCACTAATTATCTCTCAAGAAAGGGTTTGGGTTTGGTGTTATTTCCAACTAGGTGAGATTTTCCCTTACATTATTTTAGCCTTTAAGCTAATGTTGGGAAAATCTCTCTAAGCTTATGATATGACATTTATGCTTAGATATAATGAAGAACACTCTTGGGTAAATATGGGTATTTAATGCTCTGTGTTCTTGAATGAAGATGCTTGAATATTTGGCTTTAATCTTTACTTTGCAGCATCCTCCATTCTCTGCTTTTGAAGATAGTGCAATGTATTTATAGTATGGATTTGAATATTACCGTTGGAGAGTAATTTCAAATCCATACTAATAGTCTTCCAACTTTTCTTTGTCCTTTTGCACTATTGCTTGCAGCTTTATGTCACATCAATATATGTGTTGTCATCTTCTCATTGGATTTTTTTTGTGTGTTTAACGGATCTGATCAGCTCGCCTGATTTCCGGTCTGCTGAAATCTGATCCGCAGAAATCTGGTCTGCAGATTTCTGATCTGCAGAAATCTGGTCTGTAGATTTTTGGTCCATCTTCCGATTTACGCCTTTGCATCGAAAAAAGCACGGCAGTCGGTTTACGCATCGGTTTAGTTTACGACGATCGATCGGTTTACGCACATCAATTCGGTTTACTTAGGTGATCGGTTTACGCACATCGATTCGGTTTACTTACGTCGATCGGTTCGAACATCGATTAACTTCGGAACTCATCCTACTCATCTGATCTCGATCAGCCACGTCTGCAGCCTTATCTGATCTCAATCATCTTCGTTTGATTTCATGAGTTCCCCCTTAACTTGTTCTCTCGTTCCCCCTCAACTTGTTATTTGTAGATTAACTTAAATAACACAAGTTGATAATGTTTTGGCATAATTCATAAAAACTAAAATATCCCAAGATGATGGTTTGTAGGAGGAGCATGGGAGTCGGTGGCCCCCTCCAGCACTTTATCCATTCGAGTTCCCACGGATTATGCAATCCGTGTTGAAAATGGTACCTCATCTTAATATTTTTGTGCTCGATTGTACTAATCTAATTCTTTTCCTGCCTTGCAGTGTTTGCGCCCCGATCCCTCTATCTATACTGGGATTTTCATGAAGCGTTCAAGGAGGTTCTAGACACGCCCCCGAGCTTGCGAGACGTTAACTTGTTGAACTCCGAGTTGGATCGTTTGAAAGTTGGGTTGTATACTTACCCTCGTCACCTCAAAATTCCCTGTAAGTTTTTATTATGCCTCCTCAACCATATCTCGCAATTTTGCTCTGATGATTTTCTCTGTTTGACAGATTTGGAGATTCCGACCTACCGCTGTCAGCCCTTCGCTTCTGAGATGGCTTCCGGATCAAAATCTGTGCTCAGTTTCATGAGGTGCCTATCTGCCTCTTTTGCCCCTGTTGATGCCCCGATCCAGACCCCATCTCCTACTGCAGACAAGGGCAAGAAGAAAGCTATCAAGTCTGCCCCTGCGGCAGGTGAGCGACCTCACAAGAGAGCGCGAGCTAAAACCGGCACGCACCAATCCGCAACAAGTCGGATGCAGGGAGGGTGGCTCCGAGCTCAACCCCTCTACCGACTCCTATCCGGGATGGAGGTCGCCACCCACACGATGATTCCTGGGTTGGCTGGGATGCGGAGGCGGTGAAGAGGTAGGTCGTTGCGACTTTTGATTGTGAAGACATACTTAAAATCATCAATCTAATGTATTTGTTCCTCTGTATTACAGCCAAGACCTGACGTCTCACAAGTTCTCACCGAAGGTGTTGAGCTTTTTGAGGTCTCAGCTTCCCACACTGGACTAAAGACGATCACTCCACCGCCCGCCGACAAAAAGTCACGAGCAATATGTACTCGGCTGTTGTCCACTCCCTGAAGGCTGCTCTTTACATGGAGAAAGCTTGTGCCCAATCTGAGACAAAGCTTACCAACCTAGAGAAGATTTAGGCAATGACCTCTGAGCAGGCCAAATCACTGATAGCTGCCCATGGGGTGCAGAAGAAACTGGAGGTTTCCAAGGCTGATTTGGCCAAAAGGGTCTCGGAGCTTGAGGTCCAACTGGAGGCAGCTGAGTTCTGCTCGGGGTGGAGAAGGATGCCGTGGCCCGGATGAAGGAGGAGCTGACTCGCAAGGATGTTGAGGTCGGGGAGAGGCTGGCCCCCAAAGACGAACATTTTAAGCAGGTCGAAGAGCAGAATGCCAACTTCACCTATGTCGTGGCGGTCGCGGGCACTATCCGAGCCATTCATCGGAAGAATCTTGATGTCAACCTTACCGATGTTGTGGCCGAGCTGACTGCTTATATTCGCGACTTCCCCCTGCCTCTGACGTCGTGCTGGAGATTAAAGATCTAGAAGATCTGGGTATTGACTTGTCCTTCTTCTCCAATCAGAGCCGGATCGTGTACCCCACTCCTGATCCTGATGAGACACAGCCAGGAGACTTTGAGGTGGTCCTCGAGACTCAGACGGGTGAGACTGGTGCCTAGAAGGAGGTCTCTGGGACGTCGGGTGCGGTCCCTCCCAATGAGCAGGCCACAACCGGCCTCTAGGGGAGGTGTTTACCGGCCCAAGATCCAGGAGGCGGGTTGTCCACACAACCACCAGTGCTATTCAGCAGCAATTAGGTGGGCATCCTTTGAACATAGTCAGTGGTGCTGCTGATGGGGTGATAACTTCAAGTATCCTGATAAGAAAAAGGAGATTGAGAAGTTGTTGAACCCCATCTCCAACAATACTTTTAATCAGTGTTCCTCAAAGTCGGAAGTCGTCTGCCAATTGTGGAAGTTGGGTATTGGTAAATCATCTGTCGTCAGTTATCACGATGTATCTTTGTTTTTTGTCCGATGTAATTGGCCTTCGGGCCCATATAATGTACCGACCTTAGGGTTTGTTGTCATTAATGAAATTTGCCTTTTCCTTTCCTTTATTGTGCCGACTTGATTTCCTTATGTGACTTCAATTCTTGCATGTGTTCATTCGTCTTATTGGCATTGCGATTTTAGATTGAACTTTGCTTGGTCGTCTTACAAAGTTAGGGGAGGATCGCACCGCTTGGGGTGGCGATCTCGCCGCAAATATGTCGAAAGTCATTCCCGGGGGAGGTCGATGTTTTACATATGCGACCTCCCTGGGTTTAAACACAGGAATTGTGAAAAAGAATTTAAATCATTATTATTGACTCGCCTGAAAGTTTACAAGTACACTGGTCTCGATCCTACTGATAGTATTTCTTCAGATGAGATTCATTCCATGGGTATTGAGCCTGTGTGTCGTCCGGGTTTTCGAGCTCATAGGCACCGTTGGATAACACCCGAGCAACCTTGTATGGTCCTTCCCAATTCGGACCGAAAGTTCCCTTGGTCACTCCGAGTGTTTTCTTTTGGACCAGGTCGCCTTCTTTGAATTGTCAAAGTTCTACTTTAGAGTTGTAGTACTTTTCCGATTGTTGTTTGTATCTCGCATTTTAGATACTTGCCTCTAGTAGTTCTCTTCGAGCAAGTCTAGATTTCTGGCCAAGGCATCATTGTTGCGATCGGTCGCGACCTGCGAGGTTCGGAGAGTCTGGAATTCGACCTCTGAGGGTATGACTGCTTTCGAGCCAAATGCCATTGAGTAAGGGGTTTCTCCGGTTGAATTTTGGCAGGTCGTTCTGTACGACCACAATACATCTGGCAATTCGCTGGCCCATTTCCCCTTTCCTCCCTCAATCTTGTTTTCAGAGTGTACTTGATTTTTTTTTTCACAGTTTCGACTTGACTATTCGCTTGAGGGTGATAAGGGGTAGAGAAAAGCTTGGTGATTCTCCACTTCCTGAAGAAATTATCGACCTTGTGGCCATCGAACTGCTTCCCAATATTGGATATGATCGCTTGCGGTAGGCCGAATCTACAGATGATGTTCTGCCATATGAAATTGATGACGTGATCTTGATCTATGGTTGCCAAAGCCTCAGCCTCGGCCCATTTTGTGAAGTAATCCACCACGACTAGGGCATATTTGACTGAACTCGGGGTTGTTGGTAAGTGGCGAGATGGTATGAATGATGCGTCCTCCCGCACCCTCTGGTATGGGCGTTATAGGTAGCTCGCCTTGCGCAGCCCCATGAGCGGAATCCCCTTGTGTCTGTTCACCCTGTCTAATCGGATGACCCTGCTGTCGACATCCCCCTCCTTGGTCGCCTTTCTGAGGATTCTTGACAAACTCATCCAGATGGCCATCCTCATAAAGCTTCCATAGTTTCTTCAAAAGATCCCTACACTCGCTGGTGTAATGTCCCTTATGGGCATGATAATGGCAAAACTTGTTTGGGTTTTGCTAGCTTTTATCTTTGATGGGACGAGGTGCGCGTAGCATGTCTCGTCCCTGAATTTGGGTATAGACATGACCAGGCGTCATACCTAGAGCCTCCATCAGCTTCACTGGAATGGACTCTTCAAAAGGCTTGAAGCTGTCGGGTGCCTTGTAATGACCGCCGGTTTTCTTGGAAACCTTCTTTGGCTCTGTGACTTTCTTCGTCTCTGAGAGCCGTGATTCTAATAGTTCCATGGTATGGATGAGGTCGCTAGCCCTCCTTTGGAAGTCGGCATAGCTAGTTAGATAGTCGGTGGTCATGCGCCGCCATAACTTGGTACCTTTCCTGAGGCCGGATACGGCTCCCAGGAGCTTAGCTTCATCTCCTATGGGGTCTCCCTCAATGATGAGCCTATCGATCCTTTCAACATAGGATCGATCCGATTCGGTTTCACCCTGACACATGTTCATGAGTCGCTGCCTTGTCGCAGGCCGAGGTGCCATTGCTGTGTAATGGCTTAAGAATAGTCGTGCCAACTGCTCGAACGTTTCTATAGAGAAAGGTGGTAGCGAAGTGTTCCACATGTGGGCCTGGTCGCCCAGTGTTAGGGAGAATAACCTACACTTCATCGCGTCCGACGCCCCCATTGAGGCCATGTATGCGTTGTATTTTGCCACATGGATTTTGGGGTCCGTATTCCCGTTATAGCAATCTAGAGCTGCTATGCTGACTTCCTCTGGGTAGGTGCCAGAGTGATCATAGTCCCCAATGGCGAATTTGGAATAACGAGGTCGTTATTAGACCTAGATGGCTCGTCCCAGTTCCCCATCTTTTCCAAAAGTTGTTGGACGGTCTTCGCCAATGCCGCGACCTGAGCGTCGCGCGGGTTACTTGCCCCTTACCCGTGACCATGATGAAATGCCGAATTTCTCGGCAACCCTCCGTGGTGCATGTGTAGGGCCATGGCGAGGTCCCATTCCACCTGTTCATTGTGGCGTGGTTGGGAGTGGGCTTCGTCCTCGCCCCTCATGAGGGCCTTCCTGTTGAAATTTAGAGGCACGTAAACACGTAATACATGCGCAGCGGAAATTAAAGTTCACCAACAACGAACAATTAATTGCATATAAATTACAATAATCATAACGAAAAATCATACAGTAACTCGAGAGCAGATTTCTCAACTATGGTATCCTCGTAATCCCCGTTCATGGACTTACACAGATTTGCCAGCATTGAATCTGAGACGGAATTTGCTAGGAAAATTTCTATTCTAGATTTTATGGAGATAATTTGAAGAACGTTATTTGTGAATTCCAAATAGCTCACATATATAGGAAAGACCCAGCTTAAATCTTAAGCTAACCTGATTGGGAAATAAAATCCCTAATCTTTATTTAAATAAATCTCTTAGATTTATTTCCCACATATAAAATCTCTACGAATTTAATTCCCATGTATATCAAATCTATACGGATTGATTCCATATATATTAAATCCTATAATAATATTCAAAATATTACTATTGGTGTTGGGAGATGAATTTAATAAAGATATATGATTTTGATTAGATCCCAAAAACCCCTGAGTATGACATGTTCAGGATAATCTTGATAGTTGAGTCATGATTCAGTTTTAGAGTATTCAGGATGATATCTGCAAAATGTATAGTCAGCAGATATAGATCATGTTAGGATCTAAAGGTTCAAGAACTCAAGATAAGCCAAGAAACCGAAGTTTCAAAGATGAAACTAAAGTTTTCAAGGCTCAAGAAGAAATCGAGAATCAAGACTCAAGATGAAATCGAGAATCAAGACTCGGTGAAATCGAGATATCAAGACTCAAAGCCAGAAATCGAGATATCAAGACTCAAGCAGAAATCGAGATATCAAGACTCAAGATGAAATCGAGGAATCAAGACTCAAAGATGAAGATTCAAGATATCACCAAGATATCCGTGAAGACTCGTAAGACGCCAAGACTCGTAAGACCCTCAAGACATAGAAGATGTAAGATCAAGAATCAAGATCAAGAATATCAAGGCACAAAGATTATGAAGACTCAAGAATGTCTTCAATGCTCAAGATAAACCCTGAATGTTCCGAGGCACTGAACATATCTATCTGAAGGATGCAATACTGAGAAAATCGCAATTCCTTAGAAGAATAGATATTTGCCAAGACATTCAAATGCAGACAAAAGGAACTAAGTCAGAGTGTTGTTAGGGTTATATCCACTCAGAGTTTGTAACTAAAAGAGCCGTTGAAGGTGTCTACCTTTAACTGGAGACAAAAGTCAAAAAGAGGAAGACAACATTGTACCATATCGACACCGGCAAAGGATGTGTCACCGAAAAAGATGTCGGAAGTACAAAAGTTCCAGACTGCAAAAAGTGAAGACTGGCTACATGAAAGGCTATTGCCTAAAACGTGTTGGGGAGTTTCAAACCCTAAATATAGCCGTTCCTCACACACCATAAGAGGAAACTCACGAAGATATCTCCTCCAACGGATAGTTTTTCAAGAGTGACCTTGGTGTATGCCTATAAATACTTGTGACCCTCTACATTGTAAGGTTACGAGAAATTTGTAAGCAACTCAAGAGCTCAAACTTATTATCGCAAAGTTAAAGCACTCGAAAAACTTAGAATTTCCCAAGTGCTTTTAAATCGAAGAGAGCTCATTAAACTAAGCCTAGCTTGATAAGATATATCCGAAGCTTAGTCGAGATATCCTAGCCTTTGCATTGTACTTTATTGTAAAGGATATCTCATCCTAGTTGGAAACCAACCAAGAAACCCCAAACCCTTTAGAAGGTAGTTGGTGTGTGATTGTTGGTGAGAAGAGTTATAAAGAGTTAGTAAACTACGCGGAGTAGTCAGAAAGCTCTAGAGGTGAAGTTAGTAAGCTACAGAGGTAGCCTGAAAGCTTGTTTGTGTTTGAGTAAGTAAACTACGGAGGTAGTCAGAAAGCTCAAGGTCGGGTTGAGTAAGTAAACTACGTGGAGTAGTCAGAAAGCTCAGGGCTGAGTTGAGTAAGTAAACTATGCGAGGTAGTCAGAAAGCTCAAGGAAGTGATTAGTGAATTTCTCTGAAGAGATCAGAGAGAGTGGACGTAGGAGCTTGAGTCTCTGAACCACTATAATTTGATGTGTTATTTATTGCTTTCTTTATTTGTGCTTAACTGCTGCATTGACTTAAATCTGAAAGCATATTTTCACTGACATTTCAGTTGGAATCAATCTACTGGAAGTTGCATGTAATTGAATCACAACCTAATCACTATTCCATTAAAGGAAGGTTTTCAAAGAAAGCTTAAAACGCAGTATAAACTAAAGGGCCAACCATTCCGCACATCCGAGTAGCTAGAACAGATAGTTACCAAACCGAACTTACTCTTACGAGGGCTCAAGAAGTTAGTTATCCGATCCAAGAAACTTCGGGATCTCTGAAAACTTCGGGACTTCGGTTGGGATTATCTGAGGTTTTAAAGCGACTTCAGATCACTGTCTCGAAGGACTTTGACTCGAGTGATTTGTGCTTCTCGGGACCAAATCTTCATGACAACCCCGACCCCAAGTGACCTCGGTAAAAAAAAAAGTTTTAAAACACCGAACACGTGTATTCCCCCATACACGTGTAAGACTCGTTTACCGGACCAACAAGTGGTATCGGAAGCGGTGGTTCAACTTGACCACTGCTTTGTTAACCAAAGTTTTATTTGCTAAAAATACTTGTGGTCTATCTGAATCGATCTTATTTGGTTGAATTCTTAAAAGACTCAGTTAAAATGTCTTCTAAGAAACTTCCCATATTCTCATTGGAGAACTATGATTTATGGAGACTGAGAATGCAGGCTCACCTATATTCCAAACATGAACGTTTGTGGAGAGTGGTCTCTGAAGGACCATTCCAATTTCTTCGTGGTGAATCCCCTGGAAATGTAAAAATGAGAGAAACGATCCTAGAAAGCGAGATTTCCTAAGTCGATGACCAACTCGACTCTGAGGAGAGAAAGTTAGTCAATCTAGACTACATTGCTAAAGACACACTAAAACAAAGACAATTGATGATGGTGTGATGGGAATGATCTCTCACCGCAATCTTTTTTGAAAAGAAATTTGGGATACACTATCGAATGTGCCAAGGCACAAATCATATCAAGGAAAACAAACTTTCAGTTGCAATTGGAAAGTTTGATAGTTTTGAAATGGAAGAAGGTGAATCTATTGACAAATTGGAAGTCAGATTCACTAGTATTATGATTGATCTAAATGCACTTGGAAAGAAATATCCACAGAGAGAAGTTGCATTGAAAATTCTTAGAGGTCTTTCTAAGAAATGGGATATACATGCAGTGGTGATTGAAAACACCAAAAACATTAATTCAATGCCATATCAACAAGTCTTCTCTGAGTTGAAGGCCTATGAGTTTGAAATTGATAAGAAATCTAAAAAGACTGACAGCAAAGATGATTCATCATCTAGTAAGAATGTGGCTTTTAAGGCCAAAGATAAAACATGTAAAACTAGAGAGTCTGAGAACTCCCTTGCTAAGAATCAGGATGAGCTTGAGGATAAGCTAGCACTGATGGCAAGGAGGTTTGAAAGACTTAATAGTCGATATGGAAAATACAAAAGCTATTACAGGAATCACAGGTACCAGAAGAAACCAGAGGACAGATCAACTGAGAAGAAGAAGGACCTGAAAGCTGAGGGATCTTCATCCAAAATGAAGGACTCCAAGTACAAAAAAAGAAAGTGATCAGGATGATGATGCCAACAGATGCTACAATTGCCAAAAGAAAGGTCACTTCCAGTATGATTGTCCAGATCTGAGTGCTAAGGAGAGAAGAGAAAGGCAAGCTAAAAGAGACAAGAAGTTCTCTAGCAAAAAAGGCCATGGTTGCGTAAGAAGAACATTCTGAGGAGGGATCTAGCTCTTCAGATGAGATATTCTCAGACAGTGAAAGTGATGACATTTGTCTGATGGCCATTGAGGAGGTAAACTCTTCTTTCTCTGTTGTTGCTCCTACACTTGCACAAGAGTTGTCAAGTTCAACTGTAAACAGTCAATTTGACCTGATGGATTCTTTTGAGAATCTGATGAAGGACTATGCTGTTTTACAATAACTGCTAAATGAAACTCAAGAGCAGAATAAGGAACTATTGATGGGAGCTACTGATGAACTGGATGTTCTGAAAGTACAACTCTCAGAGAAAGAGAAGTTGATAGTGACCCTAATCGAAAAAGCTAGAGAAATCCATTTGAAGAGATTCAAATAATCGGGACTAAGTTCAATGACCTCTCCGAGAAGCATGAAACTCTACAGAACTGTGAGGATAGTGCACAGAAGAAGTTAACTCTGTTGAATACTGCATCTAAAGTAATAGATGAAATTCAGAGTTACCAGAGATCTGCCACTATAAAATCTAGATTGGGATACATTCCAGGGGGAACCTCACAAGGTCATCTCGAATCTTTGCATCAAGTAGCAAGAAGACAATCTTTGTAAAACCAAAGGCACCTACACTTCAAATCAAGAAATGCCCAAGGTTGTAGACAAGGAAAAGGACCCATGGTTTCAAAGAAACCGAAATGATCGGTAGGAAAGCCCAAACCTCGGTGAAGGCTAGAAAACTCGAGCACTCTGTTGGAAAGTTTCGTAAGTACTTCAAAGCCTCGGGCTAAGAATGCAAACCTCGAAAAGCCTCCACATCAACCATCGAGGAATCCTCGGATGAGAAACACTCAAAGAAAGACATTATCAATCAAGAGACCAAGTCCTCGTTATAATTGAAAGACCAGTTTTTCAAAGACAGCAACCTGAACCCCACTTGCCTAAGGGTAAAGGTTACATGAACCCGAGGTCAAAGATTTAGACCGGTTGCACAAAAGCCAAAGCAAATGAACAGAAGGCCTGAACCAAACAAAAATTCAAAAGCCCATGTTCATGCTAAAGCTAGCACACATACACAGAAAACTGCTAAGGCACCCAGAGTAGTAAATGTGTATGTTGATGTTTATGGAAGATAAATTAGCCACTCTAAAGTGATTAGAGTTGTCAGGCAGATTTGGATTCCGAAAGGTACAGCTAACCTTGTAGGACCCTATACAAATTGGGTACCTAAAAATTGATCTGTTTTTCAGGAGGAAAACAAGGGCACTGAGCTGATTAAAGATCACATAGCACTGATGAGCAGAGATGAAAAGACCCCTGATGTATGGTATCTTGACAGTGGATGTTCAAGACATATGACAGGATTCAAGAAGATACTCAAAGGACTATGTTGAACAAAGAGGCCCTCGGATCACTTTTTGGAGATAACTCCAAGGACGGTCAAGGATATGGAACTTTGGAAATCGACTCAATTCATATCCATGGTGTTTCATATGTATCTGGATTGAAGCATAATTTGCTTTCAATAAGCCAATTCTGTGATAAGGGTTTTAATGTTGAGTTCTCTAAGAACTTATGTTATGTGAAAGATGATACAACACATAAAATATTACTGACTGGTACTAGAAAAGGAAATGTGTATCTTGCTGATTGGAGTTCAACTCCTAAAGATACATGTTTGATTGCTAAAAGTTCCACAGATACTAGTTGGTTATGGCATAAAAGAATGAATCACCTGAATTTCAAAACCCTGAATAAGCTTGCAAGATTAGCTCTTGTGAGAGGGTTGGCTAATGAAGTGTTCAGTAAGGAACATATTTCTGATGCATGCCAGAAAGGAAAACAAGTTAGAGCATCATTAAAAGCAAAGAATACTTCAGTTACTGCATATGGATCTTTTTGGTCCTATAACACCAGTGAGCAATAATGGCAGGAAATACACATTGGTAGTAGTTGATGACTACTCAAGATATACTTGGGTCATATTCTTACTCGAAGAAGAAAGAGACTCGATAAAGTTTGCCAGAAATCATGAAAAAGGCTCGATGATTGAGAAAATCTGAGTGTGGTCAAAATCAGATCTAACAAGGGAACTGAATTTATAAATCATATCATATCTGATTATTGTGCAGCAAATGGAATTACTCATGAAACATCAAATTGCAAGGACCCCTCAACAAAATGGTGTTCTTTGAAAGAAGGAACGGGACTCGAAAGAAGTTCGCAAGGACAATGATAAATGAAGTTTATATTCCTAAAAGGTTTTGGGTTTGAAGCCAACAACCGCATGCTACTCTCAGAACAGATCCATGCTGACCAAGAGCCAAGGCAAAACACCTTATGAGCTTTGGAATAAAAGGAAGCCTCTTGTTTCTTTCTTTCGTGTGTTTGGTTGCAAGTGTTTCATACACAATAATGGTAAAGATCAGTTGAAAACATTTGATAGTAAAGCTAATGAAGGAATATTCTTAGGATATTCGAAATCGAAGAAAGCTTTCGAGTTTACAAATCAGTAGGACTCTTATTGTGGAGGAAACACCTCATGTTGTTTTTGATGAATCTACTTGTGTTCGGAAGAAACAGAACATGATCTTGAGATGAACTGACCAAGAGGATCACCAGATTAAGCCCGAAAAAAGAATGACAAATCATCCAATCGAACGCGTGAAAAGAAGAAGTCGGGTCACTATCTATGATTGGAGTAACTTTCGGACTCGAGATAAAGAAGTTCGGGATGGAACTCGGGATGGTGAGACTCGGAAAAGCCAACACACCAAAGGTGACCAATCTGAACAAACACCGGTTCGGGACTCGTTATGTGATGCCAATGAAGATGTGGTCACAACCGAGGCAAATTCTGAATCTATCAACCAAAGGGGAACAAATGTCTCGATAATGTTCTCAATAGAATTTCCCCTAAGGAAGATGATTCCTTTCTCATTTTCTCGTTGTTCCCGAGTTTCTTGAATTAACGAACCTAACATTTCAAATGTTGAGGATCTTTCTTTGAAGGGGAACATCAAGAAGGAAATGGTTAGATAGTCATCCCACAAGTCGTTGTGGGTGATCTAACCAAGGTGTTAAAACAAGAAGGTTCCATGGTGAGAGTGCACTATTATCAACGCTTCCTATCGGAGAAAAGAACCTCATCGAGATTGGTGAAGCTCTACAAGATTCTCATTGGATTCTTTGCATGCAAGATGAAATTTGAATCAATTCTCAATGAATGAAGTATGGGAGCTAGTAGATAAACCTGAAAGGCACAATGTCATTGGAACCAAGTGGGTTTTTAAGAATAAAAGAGATGAAAACAACAACATTGTAAGAAATAAGGCAAGGCTAGTTTCACAAGGTTATTTCCAAGAAGAAGGCTTGGATTATGATGAAACCTTTGCACCTGTTGCAAGACTAGAAGCCATCAGATTGTTTCTTGCATATGCTGCCCACATGAAGTTCACAGTCTATCAAATGGATGTGAAAAGTGCATTTCCGAACGATGTGCTTAAAGAAGAGGTTTATGTGGAACAACCTCCTGGTTTCAAATAGAATGACCAAGTTTACAGGCTCAGAAAAACTTTGTATGGTCTTAAACAAGCACCAAGAGCATGGTATGATACTCTTTCTTAGTTTCTTACTGACCATGGTTTTGTCAAAGGGACTGTTTATAGAACTCTGTTCAAGATAGAAGATGGGGAAGATATCTTACTGGTTCAGATATATGTTGATGACATCATTTTTGGATCTCCAAACCATCAGATGTGTGAAAAGTTTTCAACACTAATGAAAGGCAAGTTTGAGATGTCAATGATGGGAGAGATGAATTTCTTTCTAGGTCTTCAAGTGAAACAATCAAAGGAAGGAATATTCATTAACCAGGAAAAGTACACCAGAGATCTGATTGCCAAATATGGTGTACAGAATTGCAATGAAGTTAGGATTCCTATGAATACTAACTACAAGATGGATCCCGATTACAAGGCAAATCGGTGAGTCATCTTTCGATTATAGAGGAATCATTGGATCATTGCTCTATCTCACGCAAAAAATAGGCCGGATATAACATTTCTTTGTTGGGATATGTGCAAGATACCAAGCTAATCCTAAGGCTAATCACATGGAGGCTGCCAAAAAGATACTGAAGTATCTTAAGGGCACAGTGAATATAGGATTATGGTATCCAGCTGATGATAACCTTGAATTAACTGGTTACTCAGATGCTGATTATGGAGGTTGCATAATTGAGGAAGTCCACTACAGAAACTTGTCAATTTCTAGGAAGTAGTCGATATCTTGGTTTTTGAAGAAATGCAGACCTCGAGAAACCAAGATTATCAAGTTTAATACATGGTCGCAAGAAGTCTGCGCGGCTCGATTCTTTGGCTCAGACAACAATTAAGGGATTATAAAGTTGTAGCCAATGAAGTACCAATATTTTGTGACAATAATAGTTCCATTGCTATTTCACAAAATCCTTATTACACACACCGATGCAAGCATGTGGATATCGGACATCACTTCATCGAGAGATCATGTTGAGAAAATGGACATAAGGATGGAGAAAATTCATACCGATAAGAGAGAGTATATCTTGACTAAACCTTTGGTTTGAATCAAGATTTCGTGAACTTTCGATTGAATTAGGGATGTTAGATCCGTGTATATAGTAAAATCTAAAAATTGAAAGTTTTTCGGATGCATGAAGTTTTCTCGAAATTCTACCGAGAAAACTCGGGATAAAATGGAAATCTTGAATCGAGTCTCGGAACTCAGATTCTTGAAGGTCAAGATTTCGGTAGTATCTTGAATCCATTCAAGATTTCGATATTATCTTGACATTTTATCAAGGTCAGTACTCAGTAAGACTGATAGAGAGAAATTAGTCTGAAGAAGTAATGACTCATGCGACTCATTTATTGCTTAAGTGAAGCTCAGTAATCATTTGCAATAAATACAAAACACCTAAGGAATGTTTTTGGGCGGGATCTTTTGAAATTCCGAAGAAGGTCAACAATCATTTAATGCTCTGTTACATTAATAACCAATGAGGATATATTGGCGGCTTACTTTTTGGGAATCGACCTTTCACATACCCGATTAATCGGCGATTAATCTCAATCGTTGCTTTTCACCTAACCAACGCGAATTCCCACGATCTCGAAACTATATATTCCTCAAGAAGCCATTCAAGCCCAATTTTATCAAACCCTTCATTCCCAAAATCCTCTGCAAGAAAAAATCCCTTTGCCCAGAAAATCTAAACCCTAAATCTTCAAATCTTTAATCTCAAATGGCTCCTACCGTTTTCGACAAATTAGCCGAAACCAATAAACCTTGGTACGAGTTTGTTGTCTCGCTCGATAGCACAACCAACTCTAAACCAGAAGAGGAGGCTCTCCATATGATCCGTTTGGCCAAGCTCACCCATCTCGTCTCAAGCCGACCGGACCAAGAATACGCGAAAGAGGCAATCGAGTCCATCTGTAATCTGAAGATAGATGAAGAGGATGGTATGCATTCCGAAATTACTGTATCACATTTAGAACACTCGTCTAAATACATCGACTTTGAAAAGGAATTGTATATAATTCCGAAGAATTTAAACGATGTTTTTGAGCTTTGTGATAGTGGAGAGGATCCTGCTGTGTATATGTTTGGTAGAGAGAAGGAGTTTTTAGATAGGATTGCTGAGAATCCTGTAAAATTTGAGGCTACACTGCATAAGAGGCATTTGAAGCCACAATATAGAGTTTTGTTGGATATTGTGAGAAAATGCATCATGAGTCATTCGGGGAGTTTTGAGCAGATTAGTACCCCGAAGCTCCGATTAATGGCAGCGATCGAGGCTTCACCCACCACCGACTTCAACTGGCTCAAATTCTTGATTCAGACAGTGAGTGAACAAGCCAAGGTAGTAAAAAGGGAGAAGGACGGGGCTATCTCTATCAAAGGCAAGATCCACCATGCCACCAAAATAGCATTTATTTTGGAGATGTGCAGAGAGGAGGAGGACATCTTCGCCAATTCGACCCCATTCCCTATATCCAAGGTGCTCTTCAATCCCATTGTTGTGAAGAAGCAGGCCAACAGGGGGAAGAAAGAAAAGAAAGCAGAATCACCAAGCGCTGCTGCTGAAAAAGAAACCCAACAAACCAGGGGGAAGGTTCTATTGGAGGCCAAGATGGAGCAGGGTGAGAAGTTGAAGAAGCAGAAAACCCTCGCTCCCAAGCGCAAAAGAATGGTGGTTCTCACCGATGATGATGGCAGTGATTCTAAAGAGATTCAACCTGAGGGTCATACCGCTCAGAAATCACCATTACAAGTCTTGGCTCAGGTTATCTCTAAGGCACAGGACCAGATTGAGGAGCAGGTCTTCTCTGAGGTGCTTGAGACATCGCTCAGTTCAGATAAAATTTCTCAGGAAATTTTTAAAGGAACTCAGACCTCAGAGATTCCTACAAAAGATGTGCCGGCTCAGACAGAAGAGCCAACTCAGAGTCAATCTGAGGACGTGCCAGCTCAGGCCCCAGAACCTACTCAGTTGGAGACTGGAGTTCACACCGACCCTCAGGTTATGTCTGAACCTCAGGATGATCAATCAGCACAGAAGGTGCAAAATGTTCCTGAGATTGACCTCACTCCCTTGATGGAGAAGCTTGAGAAGGTTGAGCCAATGCTGAACAAAATCGTTCAGATGGAAGAGACATTGGCCAGCCAAACTCAGAAGATGGAGAATCTGAGTTCATCTTCAGAACTGGTGCAACTCCAAGACACTCTGACCTCAAAGATGACCTCCATGGAAGACAAGATGAATGAGAAGCTGGAGGGAGTCAAGGCTGAGCTGAGTGCTGAACTTAAACAGAAGCACCAGGAGAATACTGAGTTCCTAGAGGTGAAATTGGCAGAGAAGAATGAAGTACTGATCAAGTCTGCTGTTGAGGAAATGAGCTCAATGCTCATGACCAAGATGACAGAGATGTTTAAAGATGCTCTCTCTGGCCAGTTTGCCCATCTTTCTAAAGAGTTCTCTATGGCTAAAAACCACCTCAGGAGGCTAGAAGATGAACAGGATCAGTTAGCAGGAGAGGTGCGTTGTGTAAGCAAAGAGCAATACCATATGGACACAGCACTCTCCAGACTTCTTCCAAATTACGGTGCCAAGGGGGAAAGACCAGATGAAGACTTCAGGAAGTTATTGGCACGTACTTTGGAGAAAAATTCGCAAAAGGAAGCTGAAATGAATAGCCTATCTAAAGCCTTGAAGGAAGTCGAAGCTACTGAGAAGATGAAGTTCAGTAAGGTGGAGAAGCCGATCTACACTCAGGTTTCTGAGGAAACCATGCTTGATGTTGCAAGAGAGAAACTGAGTGATAGAGCTAAGGTTGGAACAAGCCAGGCTGCTGCTGAATTGCCTATGAAAAGGAAAGCCTTGGGCATTGTTGAACCTGAGAGCAAGCGTGCTAAGGCTTCTAAGCCAGTACAAAGGAAGTTGGTTGAAGAATTAGAAGAGTCTGCAGGACAACCTCAGAGAAAAGTCTTCAACACAAGGAATGCTTTGAAGACACTCCAGATAGAACAAGCAAAAAAAAGTCACGCCGGTCTCGTGGAGTGCCTCATGTCGAGAAGAAAATAGATGAAGAGCAGAAGCGAAGGAGTGGATAAAAAATGTTTGAGAGCAAACGGAGAGGGACTTCAATAGCACAAAAATGGCCACACATTGACAAATAGATGCCCATCCAATTCAACGACAGTTGGGAAGAGGTCAAGAGAACCTTCTGGTTCTACTATGCTGTGCTCAAGGAATGGAAAGGGGAAAGCTCAGATCCAAATGAAGCATTTATTGAATATCTCCTAACCTTCTATCTTAAATATCTCCATAGCTGGATAAACCTTGCGGATGAAGGAAAGGTGCAAATAGTAGCCCCCGGTCCATATACCTACCCTCCTCCAAGACTTGATAATGGCTTGGTGAATGAAAAAGCCATTACTCAAGAAATTGCTCAATATGCTACACAGTTAGGTCTGACAGGGAACAGTCCGGATATCATCAAGGAAAGAAATGCACTGAAGAAGAGGTATTTCGGAATGTTCAACCTGGAAGTGCCCGCTGATGAAATTGAAGAGGATGCAAACTGCAGAGCAGAAGACTGAAGAGCCAAATCTGAAGACTGAAGACTTACCTAAAGACACTTGTAATTTTTCTATCTTTTTGTCTTTTATTTTTGTTCTGATAAATTTTATTGTAACCTGTAACAGTCTACTCATCATCAATGAAAAATTATCATTTGTGCTCAAAAGATAATATCTCATTATCTTATTTACATGTCTTTTACTTTTGATATGCTGAATGATGTCTCTGAATTAATTGTTTATGGGAAATTGTTTTTAAGTATTTGGTGATGAATCCTTTGACAGATTCATTACTGAAGAAATTGTTGAATGATTAATTGTTGAGGAGATTCTCAGAAATTATTGGGAGATTCTCTGTTCAGGAAATTATTGGAGACATAACCAATCTTGTAATAGGATAAACTGAAACCTGAGTTTAGGTTGCATGGTTGTAACAAGATAGGTTTTGGCATCATCAAAAAGGGGGAAATTGTTGGGAGATGAATTTAATAAAGATATATGATTTTGATTAGATCCCAAAAACCCCTGAGTATGACATGTTCAGGATAATCTTGATAGTTGAGTCGATTTCGGTTTTAGAGTATTCGATGATATCTCGCAAAATGTATAGTCGTGAGATATAGATCAAAGTTAGGATCTAAAGGTTCTGAAGAACTCAGTATGTTTCTGAAGAAACTGAAGTTTCAAAGATGAAACTAAAGTTTACAAGGCTCGATAAGAAATCGAGAATCAAGACTTCGATGAAATCGAGATATCAAGACTTCGAAGTGAAATCGAGATATCAAGACTTCGATGAAATCGAGATATCAAGACTCGGTGAAATCGAAATATCAAGACTCAAATATGAAACCGAGGAATCAAGACTCAAGATGAAGATTCAAAGATATCGGTCAAGATATCGGTGAAGACTCGTAAGACTCAAGACTCGTAAGACGCCAAGACGTCAAGACTCGAAGACCACAAGACTCGTAAGACTCAAGACACTGAAGACCACCGAAGATCAAGAATCAAGATCAAGAATAATGAAGGCACAAAGAATTATCAAGACTCGGTAATGTACTGAATGCTCAGTATAAACCTGAATGTTTCGAGGCACTGAAAATATCTATCTGAAGGATGCAATACTGAGAAAATCGTGATTCCTTAGAAGAATAGATATTTGCCAAGACATTCAAATGCAGACAAAAAGGAACTAAGTCAGAGTGTTGTTAGGGTTATATCAACTCAGAGTTTGTAACCAAAAGAGCCGTTGAAGGTGTCTACCTTTAACTGGAGACAAAAGTCAAAAAAGAGGAAGACATCACTGTACCATACCGACAATCGATGACGGATGACAGTCAAATAAAAGATGTCAAGTACAAAAGTTCCAGATCGCAAAAAGTGAAGACCGCTACATGAAAGGTTATTGCCTAAAACGTGTTAGGGAGTTTCAAACCCTAAATATAGCTGTTCCTCACACACCATAAGAGGAAACTCACGAAGCTATCTCCTCCAACGGATAGTTTTTCAAGAGTGACCTTGGTGTATGCCTATAAATACTTGTGACCCTCTACATTGTAAGGTTACGGGAAATTTGTAAGCAACTCAAGAGCTCAAACTTATTATCGCAAAGTTAAATCACTCAAAAAACTTAGAATTTCCCAAGTGCTTTTAAATCGAAGAGAGCTCATTAAACTAAGCCTAGCTTGATAAGATATATCCGAAGCTTAGTCGAGATATCCTAGCCTTTGCATTGTACTTTATTGTAAAGGATATCTCATCCTAGTTGGAAACCAACCAAGAAACCCCAAACCCTTTAGAAGGTAGTTGGTGTGTGATTGTTGGTGAGAAGAGTTGTAAAGAGTTAGTAAACTACGGCGGTAGTCGAAAAGCTCTAGAGGTGAAGTTAGTAAGCCTCTGAGGTAGTCTGAAAGCTTGTTTGTGTTTGAGTAAGTAAACTACGGAGGTAGTCGAAAAGCTCAAGGTCGGGTTGGGTAAGTAAACTACGTGGAGTAATCGAGAAGCTCGGTAGAAGTTGAGTAAGTAAACTACGCGAGGTAGTCGAAAAGCTCAAGGAAGTGATTAGTGAATTTCTCTCAAGAGATCGAGAGAGAGGACGAGGAGCTTGAGTCTCTCGAACCACTATAATTTGTTTGTGTTATTTATTGCTTTCTTTATCTCAGGCTTAACTGTTGCATTGACTTAAATCAGAAAGCATATTTTCACTGACATTTCAGTTGGAATCAATCCACTGGAAGTTGCATGTAATTGAATCACAAAACAATCACTATTCCATTAAAGGAAGGTTTTCAAAGAAAAGCTTAAAACGAGTATAAACAAAAAGGGCCAACCATTCCGCACATCCGAAAGTAGCTAGAAACAGATAGTTACCAAACCGAACTTACTCTTACGAGGGTTCAATAAAGTTAGTTATCGATCCAAGCAACTCGGGATCTCTCAAAACTTCGAGGACTCGGTTGGGATTATCTCGAGGTTTACGAAAGCGACTTCAGATCACTGCCCTCAAGAGACTTTTGACTCGAAAGTGATTTGTCTTCTCGGACCAAATCTTCGGACAACAACGACCCAAGTGACCTCGAGAAAAAGAAAAGTTTTAAAAACACTGAACACATGTATTCCCCCCATACACGTGTAAGACTCGTTTGCACCGGGACCAACAATTGGGAATTTTATTTAATTAAATCTAATTTAATTAAATATTAATAATAATTAATTCCAAGTTAATCTATTATTAGTTAATTCTCCATATGTTAAATATTAAATCCAATTTAACATTTAATCAACCAACTATAATCCGTAAAAGGGAACTACTTGTTGTGTGACCCATAGGCCATCATATATCGAGTGATTAGTCAAACTAACGGTCTTAATTGAACCCTAGACAATAAATCAGACATTCTCAATATGTGAGGTACGTTGCGAGAAACGTGCAACTACCTATAACTGAAACATGGGTTATTACGAATTCCTCCTTTCATTCGCGAATACTCGATTAAGTCTTGAACATGATGAAGTGTCTATTCAAATAACTTAATCATATTATCTCTAATAACTAATTGATCATGTATGTCACACTTAGCCACAACGTCTAAGTTGACGTGCATCGGCCGATGACTTTGATCCAATTATGACGAGAAGGTGAGTATTCTCTCTAAATCCACTTTGAGGAATGAAACATATTCTTGGCTCAACTACCACGCACATGTACTTCGTGATGAACCAAATCCAAGCCATATCTACCCATGGTTAGAGTGCAAGCGTCGGTCATGGTCAAAGTTCATCATCCCACACATGTCGTGCGTAATGATCTCATGTCAAAGGAGTATCGCATCGCTCCAACTAACCGGGACACCCGTAGACACATATAGTGGATATACATCAAACGGTTTCTCGGATGGGTATACCAATACCCTCTAAGGTATTTGTGCATCCATCATGATGCAGATCTTACTACACTCTCTAAGAGTATGATGCAGATCGCACACCAATCTCCATTGTATCATCAATATTCCATTCTTGATGATCCTTGATTGGGGCTATTTGAGAATCATGCTTAAGTCATCTGAGTTCTCACAACCTCAATGACAGCAATGACTCATGGGAACACTTGCATGAATAAATGCAAACAATCAAACATAATATTCAAACAAGTGTATTGACATACATTAATATTAAGTGAACTATAATATTAAATCAAACTGAATATCATTGAGTATTATGTCCTTACAATAGATTGTCTCTAGGACACTAGCACTAACAATCTCCCACTTGGACTAGAGTCAATCACCTATATGTCTAACCCCTAGACCATCAAATGTCTAGTGTGTACATGTACACTCAGTGTTATGGTGAAAGGATTTGCCAAATTAAATATGTGGGAATACATTTTAATTATATTTATCCTATCGTTATGATCTCCCAGATCAAATGATAAGCCTGGTACTGCTTGTCGATCTCGGTTCCTTTGCTAGCACAATCGAACCAACGTTGTCTCAATACAAGTTTATTAGACTACTGGCACTCGGAACTACCCCTAGTTCTCTTAAGAACTATAAAATCCAGACAGCGTCGTTGAGGCTTCTGATATAGTTATGTACTCAGCTTCGGTTGTTGAATCTACAGTCAATTTGCTTGGAACTATTCCAACTGACCGCCTCATCATTGAGAGTGAAGCTTAACCTGACTTTGATTCGTAATTATCACAGTCGGATTAGAAACTTGTGTCAGCTTAACCAGTCACTACTAGTTCTGACTGTCCACCAAAGACAAGGAAACATTCTTTAGTTCGTCTAAGATACTTTAGAATGGTCTTGGCCGCAATCCAGTGAGACTCACCCGGATTATGTTGGTATCTACCAGTGATGTTGATAGCGTAGGCCACATTTGGCCTAGTGCAAGTCATGTCGTACATGATTGACCCAATTGCAGATGCATATGGAACATCGTTCATGTGCTTGATATCAGCTTCACTAGAAGGACAATCCTTCTTTGACAGCTTTTATCTCATGATTTGCCGGTAGAGACCCTCTCTTAGAGTTCTCCATCGCAAAACGCTTCTACACCTTGTCTACATAGGTGGACTGTGACAACCCCAACATCCTCTTGGATCTATCCATGTAGATCATGATCCCTAGGATGTAGCAGGCTTCACCAAGACCCTTCATCATGAAGGTCTTTAACAACAAATCTTTAATGGACTGCATTAACGGGATATTGTTTCCCAAAATCAATATGTCATCGACATACCCGATTATGAAAACAATATTCTTCCCGCTGCGTTTAAGATAAACGCAAGGATCTTTCGAGTTTCTAATGAAGCCAAAAGACTTGATAGCTTCATCAAATCGGATATTCCAAACTCCTAGAAGCTTGCTTCAATCCATAAATGGATATCTTTAGCTTGCATACTAGATTAGAATTTGACTTAGATGTAAAACCTTCTAGTTGAGTCATAAACACTTCTTTATCAATGTCTCCATTGACGAGAGCTGTTTTGACGTCTATCTGTAAAATCTCATAATCATAGTGTGCTGTTATCGCAAGTAAAATTCGAATGGACTTGATCTTTGCAACTTATGAGAAGGTCTCGTCATAGTCAATTCATTCGCGTTGACTATAAACCTTCGCCAGCAACCTAAATTTGTAGGTTTATACTTTGCCATTTGCATTGGTCTTGCTCTTGAAGACTCAATCGCAACATATGGGTCTAACCCCTTCAGACAACTCAACCAAGTCCTAGACTTGATTGGTGTACATCAAGTCCATCTCGGATTTCATGGCTTCATGCCACTTCCCTGAATCAATATCTGATATTGCTTCAGAATAAGTATTAGGATCGTCCTTATCCGGTATGTCCATATTATCGAGTTCCTCCAAGAGGTAACCATATCTAATGGGCAGATTACGATTCCTAATTGACTTACGGAGTTGTGGTTGTGCTGGCTATACATTCTGATCGTGAAAATTTTGTTGTGCATTGATTTCATCAATGTCCGGAGAGTCCTCATGAGCTACATTTTCAGATGCCTCTTGGGCGGGAGTTTGAACTATGTTGTTCTCATTCAGCCCACTTGGAGGTACTTGCACAGGCAAGCCAACTCCAATTATGCTCCCACTGACTGAAAGACGATCACCTAGTGAAAGACTCCCACCGTAAAAGTTGCTAAATGCTCCCACTGATTTCTTGTCATGTTGCTTTGACAAGATATCAGTCTCTTTGTTAATTTGTGGTTCTTGAATTTCTTCAAATTCTATCAGCTTACGACCTTGTTCCTTAAAGACATAGTCTTCTTCGAGGAACTTGGTCTGCCTAAAAACAATCACTGATTGTTTCTCAAGTGGATAGAAGCAATATCCTTTAGTTTTCTTAGGATATCCCACAAAGTAACCCTTTTCACCTTTGGATTCCAACTTATCGGTAAGCATTCTTTTCACAATCACGGGGCAACCCCATGTTTGATATGTGTAAAAGTTGGCTTCTTGCCAAACCATAGTTCATATGGCCTATGCTCAACCGATTTAGATGGAATATTATTCAGAATGTAAATTGAGTTTTGTACCGCATATCCCCTTGAGAATGTCGGAAGAGAGGAAAAGTTCATCATGGACCTTACCATGTCTAACAGGGTTCGGTTTCTTCTTTCGGACACACCATTCATTTGAGGTGTTCCGGGAGGAGTCCATTGTGACTGGATTCCATATAACTTCAAGTAATCAATGAATTCATAGCTAAGGTATTCACCTCCTTGATCTGATCGAAGAGTCTTGGTACTTTTACCAAGTTACTTCTCTACTTCAACCTTAAACTCTTTGAATTTCTCAAAAGATTCGAATTTGTGTTTCATAATATACACGTATCTTTATCTTGAGAGATCATCAGTAAAAGTGATGAAGTATCCAAAGTGACCCCTAGCTAGAGTGGGCAATGGTCCACATTCATTGTTGTGGATCAGCTCTAGAACTTCTTTGGCACGCACCCCTTTCCCAGAAAAGGTTTGTTGATCATCTTACCCTTGAGACAAGATTCGCAATCTCCATTAGACTCAAAGTCAAATGGGGTTAAGTAGTCTAACTTTCTTAACCTTGCAATTCCTTTCTCGTTTACATGATCAAGTCTACAATGCCACAAGTAAGACGGGTTTTCATGATTACTAAGTTTGAGTCTTTTATTTTGTATATTAAGAACATTATATCCACAATGAAATAAGTATAAACCATTTACCATAGGGGCATTCCCATAAACCACACCATTCAACGTGAAATAATAATTATTATCACTAAAATGGAAGGAATAACCCTCAATGTCTAACATAGGAATGAGAATAATGTTGCGAGTACTAGGAATAACGAAATGAAAATCATTAAGTTTTACTCTAAAACCAAAGGGTAAGTCTAACACATAAGTCTCACACGTTCAGTAGCAACTCTAACTCCATTTTCACGTGTAAGACGACTTCACCCGCCCTAACTGCCCTAAGACACATGAGCCCCTTCACATTCATACAAATGTCAGAGCCACATCTGGTATCTAATACCAAGCAATTAGCACTATTAGTGGGCATGTTTATCTTAATGACAAACATACATGTTCTAGTGCTAGACACACTCAGTGTCATCTTTTTAGCAACCAGAACCTTACAGTCCTTCTTCCAGTGCCATCTTCTACTTACAGTAGAGGCACACATCCTTGTCTACCCACTCCTTCTTTTGAACACCATCTTAGTGATAGTGAACTCAAAAGTCTTGAGCACGTTGTGAAGTTCAAGCATGGTCGCATCCGTCTTATTCATATTGTAGTTCACAATGAAGCTAAAATATGAATCCGAGAGCAACTGGAGGATAACATAAATGAAAACGTTGGTCTTTTAGCTCAAAACCTAAATTATCAAGTTTATCAATTAGGCCTTATCATCTTATGCACATGAGGTGAAATCTTCTCTCCTTCAGCTAACCGGTATTTGAACAGATCTCTCATCACTTCATAAATCTCAGAACGAGATTCAGAATCAAAGAGATCCTTCAAATGCTTGAGCATTTAGAAGGGACCCATTTTCTCATATTGCCTATGTATATCGGGAGTCATGCTGAGCAATATCACACACTGAGCCTGGGAAGCATCCTTTTGATGCTTCTTCTGAGCTGCTACGTCAAATGTGGCTACCTCAGAGTACCAGCTTTAACGGTAACAGGGATAGACGTGTCCAACACGTACTCAATCTTTTCTTGCCTTAGCACTAAACACACGTTTAGGTGCCAGTACAGAAAATTTGGCCTAGCCAATTTGTTTGTTTCCAAAACACATCTCAATAACAGTTATATATTTCAACTAACCAAGAGAAATAAAATAAAATGAGAATTAAACACATAATTCCTATGATCAATATTCAGCAATCAAAATAAACGTGTACTTTCTTTAGTGTTTATTTTGTCTCCATTATTTTCGCATACTCAACGACCTCATCGGAAGAGTACGAATTTATTTCAAATATAAATTGTAATGGACTAGGATCTACATTCCTACTATCATGATCCCTGCTTTGGCTGAATATCACAATAGCATAACCGGTAGGTCTCCAAACCAATTGCAAAACTGCAACTCCTAGTTGATTGAACCCAGTTCAATCGGATGTCCCATGACTTTCGTTTCCCTGCTTTGGCTGGTGAAACAAAGTTAAGTTGGTTTACAACCATCAAGAGGCAACACTACGTGTCCCTATAAAAGTCCCGTTGAATGTAGATCCGAGGGAAAGACTTTGGTCTTAAATACCCATTGGAACGAAATCTCCGGTTTACTTTTAATTTTGATGGAAGACATCGTTTCAATTTAATGAAAAACCATATTTTAGTGAGGAACATTTTAAAGTATGGGTATTAATTGCTTAATCGAGATCCAACATATTAATCTACATCACATTTGAGCAATTATTGGGCGCCGCCTACCCAAACATGACTTATTACGGACTAACACTTATATGGGTGCCGTCTACCCAAACATTTAATACGGTCCAACAGTTATTGGGTGCCGCCTACCCAAATAGTTATAATGCGGACTGTAAAAGCGTTTAACGAATTTTAAAAAAAAACAGTTAAACAGTGGGATTTAATAATTCCTTTTAAACCTAATTTCAAAATTCAATTTTAATTCGACTCTAAATTATCAAAATAATTAATCCAATTAATTTATCAATATGATTAATCCAATAAATCATGACTTAAAAGTCCAACTTTTAATTTTAATTTTAAAATTAATCCAATTAATTCTAAATAAAATTTAATTTTACTTTTGACCTCTTAAAATCAATATTCAATTAATTTTAGATCAAATTTAATTATTTGATTTGTCAAGGGCTCATGTGCAAGTTTCAAAAACTGCACGGAAGTGTCTGTCCTAAATCTAATTTCGGCACAGTCCTTCCCCTCATCATCGCCTGGTTTTCCTAAAACCGTTTTCGATCGGGTCATTCGAACCAAACATCCAACATTCACCAGTTCACAGAATCATTCAAAAATTCCAAAAATTGTTCCAATCGTTAGGGTTTGTTCAGAATTTTAATTCATCAGTTCCAAACCAATACAGAATCCCAACCAAACAATTCGACAATTAACAACATGAATCAAAATATCCCCAAATTCAGAAGCAACAAGCAACGAAAAGGAGAGGCAAAATTCGAAGCAGGTCTGCATCGTCGGACAAACAGGCACGGGCGAGTCTCTGCCGCCGCTAGGCGCGTGTGGGTGACTCACCGTCATCACCGAAGAACCAGAGGGCGCATGCAGAGTCGCGACCTGTTCGAAACAGGATGCGAGTGAGGGGTCGAACCGGTGGCGCGCCTACACAACTCACCCCGGCTTCGAATCGAGTCGAACTGAGTCAAAGCCAGACGATGGCGTGGCGCACAGCCATTGCTCGAATCGATTTATGAGCGTACGGTCGTGATTTTTGAGGAATCGAGACAGAGGTCAACCCAATCAATAGAATAACCAGGTGTGGCGATGGGAACGAGGGCAAGCGAGTCGTGCCGATTCAAGACGAGGCGAATCCAATTCGCAATCGCGCGTGGTGTTGCGGCTTCGCACGACCACCGCGAGTCGCGGCGTACAGCCGCCGACTTTGAGCGGCGTCGTGGATACCAGCGAACACCGGTGTGGCGGAGGGACGATGGCGCCGATAAGTCTCCAGAAAACCCTAGGTTTTTGTGGAGAAGAAGAGGAGTAACCAAAATCAAAACAAACATATGGGTGCAGTTTATCTAACAACCGCACCCGGTTTTGTTAAAAAATATATAATTTTAATTTTAAAAACAAAACCAATTTTGATGCAATTAAACACCAGAGCCTGCGCTCTGATACCACTGTTGGAATTTAGAGGCACATAAACACGTAATACATGCACAGCGGAAATTAAAGATCACCAACAACGAACAATTAATTGCATATAGATTACAATAATCATAACGAGAAATCTTACAGTAACTTGAGAGCAGATTTCTCAACTATGGTATCCATGTAATCCCTGTTCACGGACTTGCACATATTTGCCAGCGTTTAATCTGAGACGAAATTTGCTAGGAAAATTCCTATTCTAGATTTTATGGAGAGAATTTGAAGAACGTTATTTGTGAATTCCCAAGAGCTCATATATATAGGAAAGGCCCAACTTAAATCTTAAGCTAACATGATTGGGAAATAAAATCCCTAATCTTTATTTAAATAAATCTCATAGATTTATTTCCCACATATAAAATATCTACGGAGTTAACTCCCATGTATATCAAATCTCTATGGATTTGATTCCATATATATTAAATCCTACAATAATATTCCAAATATTATTATTGGAAATTCTATTTAATTAAATCCAATTTAATTAAACATTAATAATAATTAATTCTAAATTAATCTATTATTAATTAATTTTCCATAAATTAAATATTAAATCCAATTTAACATTTAATCAACCAACTATAATCTGTTAAAGTGAACTACTTGTTGTGTGACCTATAGGCCCATATATATCGAGCGATTAGTCAAACTAACGGTCTTAATTGAACCCTAGACAATAAATCAGACATTCTCAATATATGAGGTACATTGCGAGAAACGTGCACCTACCTGTAACTGAAACATGGGCTATTACGATTTCCTCATTTCATTCGCGAATACTCGATTAAGTCTTGAACATGATGAAGTGTCTATTCAAATAACTTAATCATATTATCTCTAATCACTAATTGATCATGTATGTCACACTTAGCCACAAAGTCTAAGTTGACGTGCATCGACCGATGACTTTGATCCAATTATGACGAGAAGGTGAGTATTCTCTCTAAATCCACTTTGAGGAATGAATCCTATTCTTGGCTCAACTACCACGCACATGTACTTCGTGATGCACCCAATCCAAGCCATATCTACCCATGGTTAGGGTGCAAGCGTCGGTCATGGTCAAAGTTCATCATCCCACACATGTCGTGCGTATTGACCTCAAGTCAAAGGAGTGTGGCATCGCTCCCACTAACCGAGACACCCGTAGACACATATAGTGGAAATACATCAAAAAGGTTTCTCGATGGGTATACCAATACCCTCTAAGGTATTTGTGCATCCATCATGAGATACCTAGTATCTCGTAGTAAGTGAGATCTTACTACACTCTCTAAGAGTATGATGCAGATCGCACACCAATCTCCATTGTATCATCAATATCCCATTCTTGATGATCCTTGATCGGGGCTATTTGAGAATCATGCTTAAGTCATCTGAGTTCTCACAACCTCAATGACAGCAATAACTCATGGGAACACTTGCATGAATAAATGCAAACAATCAAACATAATATTCAAACAAGTGTATTGCCATACATTAATATTAAGTGAAATATAATATTCAATCAAACTAAATATCATCGAGTATTATGTCCTTACAATAGATTATCACTAGGACACTAACACTAACACTTCTGTGCCGCCTGGCTTTTGAGGTAGGTGAATACGCTATTCGAACCCACTGGTCTGTCCAGGGTCTAGTGATTTCGGACGATGGTGTGTCTGGCCGCGTGATACGCCAATTGGCCCGCAGATCGCCCCTTCTCCATCAAGACGCGCTTACCCTTGGAGGTTCCGGTGTCGCGGGCTGTCTTCTTGGCTGGGGGTTGTTCCTCCTCAGCGTCGAAATTTAGACGTTCCTTGTTGAGGACCGCCATCACAGCCTTGGCGTCCTCTGGGGTTTGGACAAGATTCCACCAATCGGGTGAGCCAGCTGGGACTGCCCAGTGGGCGGACTGAGAGCTTAGTGAAGCTTTGGCACCATTGCGTGCCTCTATTTCGTTTCCAGTGACAACTTTTCCCTGATTGATTGTCATTTGTTCAACTGAGTTTGGAACGTGAAGTCTCCTCAAGAATCGATATGATTCTTCAAGAAATGTTCCCACAGACGGTGCCAATTGTTGTAACTAGCTATAATTTGCCCAGTTTAACAATGAATTTGAGATGCGTATCAGTAAAAGGCAATCAAAGCGATAGGGAAAAAAAACAAGCAATTGGTGACCCGATTCGTCCTTTGAATCAGACTATATCCGGAGGCGTCCAAGCCAGGTATTTGTGTGTAATATGTTTGCCTAGAAAGCTAAGATGATCTCCCCTTACAAATGTGGTCGTGGAGGCCTATTTATACTATCATTCTCACCTCTTGAGTGGGAATTTACATAAGGAAAAATGCCTATGAAAAGGCTACAATTACCGAAATCGTTAATTCCGCCTTGACGGGCCAGAAGTCGTTTGTCTTTAATACGCACTAATCATGGAGCGGACTTCAGGAGCAGACTTCGTGGCATGCCGGGTGTCGTCTTTGACCATACGAGTTGTGTAGTTAGGACTGATATAGGTCGTTCCTGACTTGAGGATATAAAATGTAAGTCGTTCTGCGACTTCCTGAGTTACCGACTTCCTGAGTTGCCGACTTCCGCGATTTGAATGCTGGGCCTTATATGAGTTAGGTGGGTTGGTCCCGTGGTCCTCTCACAGGGCCTGCTTCAAGCAGACCTTGTGGGACTACTTGTTATCCTTCATGATCAGGTGGGATGTCAGGATTATTCATGCTACAACATTAGAGTTCTCCATCGCAAAACGCTTCAACACCTTATCTACATAGGTGGACTATGACAGCCCCAATATCCTCTTGGATCTATCCTATGGATATTGATCCCTAGGATGTAGCAGGCTTCACCAAGATCCTTCATCATGAAGGTCTTTGACAACCAATCTCTAACGAACTGCATTAACAAGATATTGTTTCCCAAAAGCAACATGTCGTCGACATATACGATTATGAAGACAATATTCTTCCCACTTCGTTTACGATAAACATAAGGATCTTTCAAATTTCTAATGAAGTTAAAAGACTTGATATTCCAACTCCTAGAAGCTTGCTTTAATCTATAGATGGATCTCTTTAGCTTGCATACTGGATTAGAATTCGTCTTAGATATAAAACCTTCCGGTTGAGTCATAAACACTTCTGTAGGTCCCGAACGGGTTTAGTGAGGGCAGAAGTCTAGAGGGGAGGGGTGAATAGAATTCTGAAAACTTTTTGTGCGGATCAGGTGTGAGGGCAGTTAGGCCTGATCAGAGTGCGAGTGAATCAGTTTGGGCTGATAACCAACTTACTGATCGCCTGAAGGCAGATCAGTTCGGTAACTATCAGTTTAACTGATGTGTGCGGAAGCTTAAGTTTTACCCGTGTGAAAACCAGTTTTGATAAATTAGATTCCAAGGTTAAAATTTTAATCAGTTGACTGAAGTGTCAGGAATGATCAGATCAGCAGCTTGGTGCTAGCTGATCTCAACTTGGAATATGTATGGGCTTTAAAGGTTGTGTGCGATTGTGTAAACAGTTAATCAAAGCAGTAAAGGCACACAAGATTTATAGTGGTTCGGACAAACCAGTCCTACGTCCACTCTTCCCTATCACAAGGGGCACCGACTTAACCAACTGGACTTAGTTTTATGTGTTAGTCCAACACAGTACACCGACTAGATATTTAAAGAGTTCACACTCAACCGATCCCAGAAATCAGAACTAGAAACCCTAGTCTGAAATCTTGCTAAACAACTTAACCTAACTTGGGGGTTTGGGTAAGATTGTTTGTGGTTCCAACTATGAAATCTTTTCTTGCGTATAAGCAGCCTAACAGCTAGATGAAAAGATTTCTATGCTAAGAACTTATGGGATGAACACTCAATAAAAATAATCTTCTTGATCGTGTTCTTCGTGTGGAAAACTGATATTAGCTTTAGCTTCTAGATTGTTCAGCGTTTCCGTTCAACGTGTTCTTCGTGTATTTTTTTTCGTGTCTATCGTGTCTCGTGTATTTCTTCATTCTGAAATGATCCCATATTTATAGACCTTGAAATCAAAGAGCCGTTGGAGAGCAATTTGAATTTCAGGCTATATTTGGTAGACTTGCAGGCTTGATGTGACTAGCTTCAGGAACGGCATGGCCGAAAGCATGAATTTGTACTTTGTAGCCGTTACAGAGAGGCAGCATCGAAATCCCGCAATTGCCGGCTCTGATCATACGTGTCTTGTTCTTATTGGATAGCAGACTCACTTTTCACTGGTGTTCTTCCAACTAAGCTTGACATTCTTCTTGTTCAGATCATAGACGTATGATCAGGTGAAACATCAGATTTCACCTGGTGAGCTGATCTGATCAGTCTGAACTGATTAGTCTACCTGATTGAGTCTTCTGGTGTCGGTTGACTTAGCTTCAACTGACAGACTCGGCTGATGTAGGTCTTTTGGTCTGATCTTCTGGAATTCATCTGATCTTATCGTATCCTGAGTTTGAGCTTCATGACTTCAGCTGAGATATCTGACAAGATCAGATCGATCTGATCTTTTTTTTTTTTGTCTTGCATTCTGGTCGTGTCGGATATCAGCTGTCTTTTGAGTCTTCTGATCTGACCTACACATATTGAGTTCCCCCTCAATATGTGACCTATCTATTACATCAGTTGTTCTATACAACCATTATCAACTGGTCTCCTATAGCAGGTAATATAAACATCAGTCAGCTAACAGGTCTGACTGGTCCTATTACATGTGTTTTTGGAACTTTCATCAAAACTATAAATTTCCCAACAATTTCCCCCTTTTTGATGAAACCAAAACACTTTGAGAAACCAAATACAGTTGATAAAAATAGAACAGTTAAGAGCATATAATCAGAAGACAATGAGACTTTGTCTTAGGATCAGAAAAATAAACTTTTCTCATTAAAAAGGATGATGATTACATGTTACATCAAAAAAGTTTGAAAAAAAAGAGCAGCTGATCCTGAGTAGTCTTCTGATTCTTCACTCTTTGGGCTTGTACCCTTCTGGCATCTCTCTTTGATCTTGTGGTACGTTGAAAATCTGATAAAGTTTCCATTTGACATCATCAGTCTGCTGAGGGTCAGTTATTTGCGTTCTGCGCAGGATGTCAAAATGGAATCTTTGAAATGCCAGTCTGTCAAATGAGCCATCTGCCTTCTTCGAGTACTCCAGCAGATCATACTCTTGGCGAGTTATTTTTACATTGATCAGCTTGGCCTCATTTTCCAGATACTTCAGAAAATCCGGGTATTTATTTTCTAACCAGTTGAGGAATTCTTCATCAGGAGATTCTTCTTGTGGAACAAGATTAAGAACAAAGGCATCCAGAAGCCATTCACTCCTGATCTTATTCCATTCCTCAAATCTCTTGGCATCTTGCTTGCAATGTTTTTGGGATGATCTCATCAACTCTTCTTTGGCGACTTAGGTTACAGTGCGGATTTTCCAAATTTCTTCCTTTCTTCACTCTCGTCCCGAATTTCTTGTTGATTTTACGCCTCTGCCAATTTATACGCCGCTTCTTTCTTCTTGGCTTTTTTCGGCTTTACGCTTATCTCGCTCTTGGACATTTTTTCAGCCCGATATTTTATCTGCATCATCTGGTGGCCGGTTGTTCTTCTTGTGACTCTCTCGGTCAGGAGTTTGTGATGTCCCTGCATCTGTTGTGTCAGTTGGTTTCTCGTCTGTCCTTCCCCACTTTTGGTTTGATCAAAAAAGTAGTTAGGTGGGAGGTCGATAACCAAATTGATCTGCGATCGCCTTGTTGAGATCTCGCAATGATATGCCTTGAGTTTGAGCATTTAGATTTTGAATCGTCGATATCGGCTTTCGGTTTTGGCGATTCCATGGCGATAGAGTGCTTTAATCGGTTTGTCAAGTTTCTCTTCTGTCCGATTCTAGCTTGTCGGTGAGCATCGAAAAAAAACTTGTTGTTTATCCAAATTGAGTCGGTTTGGCATCAACGGTCTTTATCGATTCGGTATGCGACGCGTGATGGACACTGGTTTGGGAGAACTGATCTTTTATTGCCCCAATCTGGGAAATAGCCATTTCCCTTTCATCTTTTATTTCCTTAATGGCAATCTTCCTTTGATCAGCTATCAGTCCCTCAACTTCTTCTTTCAGGAGATCTTTGATACAAGATTTGATCTCCTGAAGTTGATCAAGAAGGACGTGATGTTGGAATGTTGGGTGTCACTTGATCTGGTTCGATTGTTTGTGCCTCCGGTGGTTGGTCATGAACTGCAAAGACGATTCCACTATCATCGGCAGCTCTCCCAGATCCTTCATGATGGCATCTGCTTGAGAGTCTTGTCGCTAGCTTCAGATTCTTCCCGATCCGCAACCCTAGCTTCCGTGATCGAGCTTTGACAGATTGAGCGATTATCACCACCGGTGATCCCACTCTAGCAGATTTCCTCATGTCAAAATCGAAGTCTGCAAACTCATCCGCACCGCCCATCTGTTCAATAATGATTATAAAGTCTAAGAAGCTTTTTAATCGAAGATCTCTCCAGGTGAGGATCTCCAAAACTTCCTCTCTTATGGCGGGATGGGCGACCCGATTCCTGATCTGACTCATCAATTTCTCTTTTCGATCCGCATTCGATCAATTTCCCCAGCTTATGATCTTTGTTGATCCGGACTCGAGAATTGTCTGTCGATTCGGTTTGATGAGATGTGGAAGATTCTGGTTGTGCTTTGAGTAGGCGGAAGTTGGCCGATCGGTTCGACTGCGCAGAGGTTCTCTTTACGTAAGCAGTGTGCTACAGTTCCACAACAGTAAGCTTTCGATTCATGAATGATGTTGTTTCGTGTTCACAAGGTGGAAGAATAGGAGGACATGCTTTCGGTGACCCGTTAGTCTGAGTGGTGAATCAAATTTGGAGCTTGAGGAGAAGGAGATCAAAACGGCTTGTATTCTTCCTCGGAATGATCTGGCGAAGCTTTTTTGAGAAAGCCGACTGTCGATGCTTCACCTGATTTTTGTGGTACAACAGACTGTTCTGGTGCTCCTTCTTCATCTGACTCATCTTCTAGCATCAGAGTCATGGGGGCTTGCTTCGCTTTCTTCGGCCTCTTCTCCTGGGCCTTCACCAGTTTTCTTTTCTTCTTCTTGGGGGCATCCGATGGGCCTTCTGGAGGACCTTCACCGGCTTTGAGGTTTGATTCGCCAAGATCTGGTGCGAGAAAGAAGTTGCCTTCTTTTTTCCTTTCTTTGACTTTGTGGGGGGTTGGCGATATCATCGTCTGGTGGCCCAAAGATGACTGAAGTGGCTGTGAGAAACGCCTTGTAGGACTTCAGTCCATTCTGTTCCCATTTCGCCTTTGCCAATTTATTTTGAAGGATAACTGCAACCTAGTTGAGATTGTTGATCTTCTTCTTCAGATATACCTGCCTCCACTCATCAACTCCAAATTTCTCATGTTCTTGGAGCAGAATGGCCTTCAGAACCAAAGTGCGAATGATGTTCTTCAAGTCATCAATTATTGCGACCATCTTTATCTGTTTGACGGATGTAATAGCATCTGGGCTGAATGCAATACCCATTATTGTTTTTGACAATATGTCAAACAACAATCGGTATTTCCTCTTGAGCATTGGCCTGACAAAACCTGAAGTATGATGTTTGTCGGCCTCTCGAAGAGCTCTTTTTTCGATCGGCTCATCTTCGCTCTCCCCAGAATGAGCAAAGCGAGATCCGTCCTTTTGGTAGGTCGAACAGACGGGTTATATCATCATTCGTCGATCGATTTCTTCACCGGTGATCGCCGAAAAGTAGTTCGTCTCCTGGAGCATCCGTATCCACTCTTAAATTCCTTAGGAATTCTAGTGCTTCATCTTTGCATCACCGGATTGCGAAGAAGCGTATAAAATTTCTCAAGGCCTGCTTTTCGAAGAATTTGCTCGACCTCCATGGATTCCGGATCCCGAGTGATATTGAACTGAACGAACTTATCATCCACAATCTTTGTTGCCAGTTCCGCATAGTTGCACATTATTTTGCCCATACCGTGAGTAGTCATCTACAGATATGATAGATTCGGTTAAACACTTGTGCATTAATACAGAGAATATCATATATGCGGAAACCAAGAAACAACAAAGCATAACACAGAGTAAACACATTTAAGATCAGTGGATTTAAAAAGATACATCAAATAAACATAAATTACCAGATTCTGCTTTTCGGAAAGATGATTTTGAAACTTAGGAAAAATACTTTGAATCTGAGAGAATTAATCTGGAGTTTTCAGAGAATAAAACGCAAGTTTGTGAAATGGAAAACTCTGGTATGATTTTTGATGACCTTTATAAAGACGAGGAGGGAAAAAGAAGACAAGATTTGGAAGATCAACCATTTGAAAAGATTAAACGCTCCAGATTAAGTGGTTTTGATTGTAGGGTCAGGGAAAGCACGTACGAAAACCTTTTGGATTTAAAAGCACGTTCAATAGCAGTTAATACATGTTCCCCACGTCCGCATTAAATGATTTGCAGGAAATACGTCACAAGGATAATGGGTACAGTAAGGCAAATAATATCAGATAAGATCCGATAAATAAGCAAAGAACAAGAGAAAAGAAAGCGTATCTGGTTGACTGATATTGTAATTAGTCAATACCACTTGTCCATGTTGATTTCACTTGTTGATCTTAGTTATTCTGCCTAAGCCTTAAAATTTCCCAGCTGATCCTTTAAAAAAAATTTCCCAACTGATCCTTTCAACTGATCTTCTTCACTTGCATCTGATTTGTTGAGGTTTCAAGCTCAGCTGATCTATCCTTGAACATGTCTGATTTTCCTTCTGATCCTCCTTGATCAGTTGAAGTTCCCCCTTCAACTGATATTTCTATTTTTCCCATGGACTGATGTATCTGATTTGTTGGAGTATTAAGCTCAGCTGATCTTCCTCATCTGATCAGCTTCGTATGTATCAGATTTTGGTTGACCTGATCTGATTTTTCTCAAGTCAATCCAATTCTTGGAATAAGTGTTACCGCCATAACTTAGTCTAGAATAGTAGTCTCTATTCCCTAAGATGGCGCGATTTGACATGCGTAATTATCGTCTGAATCTTTCGATATGTCAATCCGCCGTAAATTTATCCAATTATCAGTCGCGTGATTCCTACACGCTGTCCTTTTGGTGCAGATTTCTCTAAAAGGTTTTGAGAATTCGAATTTGCATTTGCACCCTTGCTTGGCCTCTATAAATTGGACCAATTGTTTTACACAACATAACCCATTCACCATACTTATCTTCTTTGTAGAATCATGTATCCTGGTGAACCCTTGTTTCCGGTTAAACTTCCGGCAAATACCTTTACCCCCTTTTCAATGATTTCAGCTTCTCAAATCAACCCTTTGCGTCCCTTATTGCTGTTTTCGTCGTCATCAATGATTTCACATACGATTGCTGCAAAGCTTCTCTACCACCACGGCGGCGGGCCTGCTGTTGCAACTGAGAAGACACTTCTCCTAACCGTATGCACCTTGTGTGTCTATCGTTATGACGTAACCAGCATCAACAGACTCAGTCTGAAAATGAACGTGAGTTTGATATACGATCTTGATCAGACAACAGCTGATCTTCCTATATCAACTCACCATTTATCAGCTGGAGAGCCCACTGACTCTTTCTTTGGGCTCCTGGCTTAAAAATTCTATCAAGGCCGCTGTCGCTCCATTTTCTTGATCTTCAGCTTCTGCGAGCGCCTTGATATAATTTTTCTTTAAAGCCTCTCTCACCCTTGTTAAGTGGGGGAAAATGAGAGTATCAGATTTAAAATCTCTCTCTTTCCCTGCTCCACTTGGGTTAGGATGAGGGTTTAGGGTTTAGGGTTATAGGTTTAGGGTTTTTGGTCATTACTTATGTACTGACCTCCGGGTCTTCTTGTACTTGTAACTTGTAATGTAATCTGACCTTCGGGTCTTTATCAATGAAAAGTTCTATTATTCCATTGTTGTGTAAAATTCCTGTATCCTTATGCGATTTTAAGCTTTAATCTTGTGAATATCACTTGTGAATCTTGCTTGTTGAATATCAGCTTAATCGACTTACAAAGATGTAAAATAATCCAACTGATTTAATCAGATATTCCTTTTAAGTTGAGCGTTTCCTTTAATCTGATAAACCTTAAATCTGATCAGTTCCTTTAACCTGATAATCTTGTAAATCTGATCGATTTCTCACATCAGTTCCTTGACTGATCTTTTGATCAGTTGAGATACCAGACTCAACTGATTCCTTTAACCTTAAATCTGGTTAGTCTCTTAACCAGCTGGTTCTGGAGAGCATTCCATCAAACATTTTAGGTGCATTTTCTCCAAGATCCAGAAGCCCTAGCTCATTGCACAATTCTCTAAATCTGATCTCAGCTAGTGGCTTTGTTAGAATATCAGCTTTCTGTATATTAGTATGAATCTTTTCCATTCTGATATTCTTCTTTTCAACATGATCTCTTATAAAGTGGTGTCTGACATCCACATGCTTGCATCTTGTATGTAGAACTGGATTCTGAGTGATTGCAATAAAGACTATTATTCTTTGTCGCAGTAAAATAGGTACATTCTTAGCTTCAATGTTATAATCCTCACCTGCCGACTTAAGCCGAGGCGCTTGGGAACAACGACTTCCCCGCACCATATATTCTCGCTTCAAGAGTGGATGTTGCAACCGATGTCCGCTTTTTGAAAACCACGAGATCAGTTTACTTCCTAAGAACTGACAAGTTCCTGAGGTGGATTTTCTGTCGATCTTGCAACCTCCATAATCAGAATCAAAATACCCACTAAGCACTAGATTATCATCTGATGGGTAAAATAAACCAAGGTTTACTGTCCCCTTCAGATACTTAAGAATCCGCTTAGTCGCTTTCTAGGTGGCTTATCATTGGATTTGCTCGAAATCGCACATACACCCTATCATGAAGGTTATATCCGGTCTCACGGGCGGTCGGTATAGTAGAGATCCAATGAGAGCCCTATATTCCTTCCGATTTGTTTTCGACCATCCTCATCTCGATCCATCTTGAATCCAAATCATCATAGGAACTTTGGCTTCCTTACAATTTTGAACTCCAAACTTAGCCAATAAATTCCTAGTGTACTTTGCTTGGCAGATGAATATCCCTTCTGCACTTTGCTTCACCTGGAGACCCAGAAAGTAATTCATCTGACCCATCATGGACATCTCGAACTTCCCTTGCATCAGTTTGCTGAATCTTTCACATAGACTCTTGTTAGGAGATCCGAAGATGATGTCGTCCACGTAGATCTGAACCATCAGAATATCTTTTCCATCTTCTATTCTGAATAAGGTTCTGTCCACTGTTCCTTTAGTGAACCCACTTTCGATCAAGAACTGAGAGAGTGTATCATACCAAGCTCGAGGAGCTTGTTTCAGGCCATAAAGAGCTTTTCGTAAACGGTACACTTGGTTGCCCTTTTCAAAGCCTGGAGGTTGTTCGACATAAACTTCCTCTGCTAGTACCCCGTTTAAGAAAGCACTCTTTACGTCCCATCCGATACACGATGAACCCTCTCGTGGGAAGCATATGCGTAAACAAACCCGAATGGCTTCTAGGCGAGCGACTGGTGCAAAGGTCTCATCATAATCAATTCCTTCTGATTGTGAATACCCCTTAGCAACAAGTCTTGCCTTATTTCTGGTGATGACATTTTTCTCATCTCTCTTGTTCTTGAAGACCCACTTTGTGCCAATAACGTCTTGATGATTTGGTCTGTCTACCAGTTCCCAAACTTGATTTCTCTCGAATTCCTCCAAATCCTCCTATGGCTAGAATCCAACTTTTGCGTCTTGTAGAGCTTCCTCTATTGTTGTAGGTTCCTTCATAGACGATAACAAAGAATACATGGCACTTTCACCAATCGATGTCTAGTTTTAACTTTATCGAGATGGGTCTCCGATTATCGATCGATTGGATGACCGGTTATCCGTGTCCTTCGCTCGATTTGAGTCGCTTTTGAGAACATCGTCCGCTTCGATAAAATTTTATTACTAGCGATTGGGAGTGGTGCGAGTTATGGTCCACTTGATAAGAACAAGTCTCGGTGATGTTGGACTCATCATGTGTCGATGTCCGCTAAATGGGAACTTCAGATGTTCCCCTGAGGCCGGATGGTTCGGTTGATATTATCTCACCGTAATGAAACTTCTTCACCGATGCTTGTTCGTACCTTTAGATCTGATTGATCCGGTGAATCAGCTAGATCCGGAATGTATATTGTTACGCTTTACGATTCTTTTCCTTGATCGTTAGGCGATCCATTTTCCGAACATCGAGTTACGGTTGATCGAGTACTTCTTGTTACGAGGCGATTTCTCTTGATCGTAAGATGCTTCATCAAAGACTACATGGGGTGTTTCTTCCACAACTAGGGTTCGTTTGTTGTAGACCCTGAAAGCTTTGCTAGATGAGGAATACCCTAGAAATATACCCTCATCTGACTTGGCCTCAAAAGTCTTCAACTGACTCTTCTCATTGTTGTGTATGAAACACTTACACCCAAAAACATGGAAGTAAGAGACACGAGGTTTTACGCCCTTCCACAGTTCATAGGATGTTTTGTAGTGAGCCTTAGTCAGAAGACATCTGCTTACGAGTATGGCATGCGATGTTGATTATTCTGCCCGAAACGGCTTGGTATCGCATGTTCAAATTAACATTGTGCGGCGAAATTCTTTGAGAGTTATGTTCCTTCGTTCAGCTACTCCATTCTGTTGTGGCGTCCTCGCAGCTGATGTTTCATGTTGTATACAAAACTTAGAGCAAAAATCAGTAATAAAAGAGTTCAAAAATTCTGTACCTTTATCTGATCTGATTTTTACTACGCTGACACCCTTCTCATTTTGTAATCTTTTTAGCGACTTTCGAGTATCTTCGTTTGTCGCCTCATTCTTCTTATGTAAGAATATAACCCAGGTAAACTTGGAATAGTCATCCACGATTACCAGAGTGTATTTGCGTCCGTTGAGACTGACTGGTGTAACTGGTCCAAATAGATCCATATGGAGCAGCTGCAGTACTCTGCTGGATGCCGGTCCGGGAATTCCCTTGAATGAAGCTTTGACCTGTTTTCCCTTCCGACATGCGAAGATATGTCCGATCCTTTGAGAATACTTCATTCGAAGTCCTTCCACTAGAGACATCCTTGCTATCTTATTAAGAGTTTTAAAGTTCGGATGGCTCATTCTTTTTGTGCCGAGCAGCCACCGCTACTTTTGGAACTCTTGACAATCGAGCATGCATTTCTTGGGCAAATTGTTCAATCACCGTGGTAAATCGTCCCCTTTCCTTGAACCGATTAGCAAAATCATTGAGTGGCTCGATTTTTTGATAGTGCATTGATCGATCGAGAACTCAACACCGAATTCGTTGTCGCAGAATTTGTGAAACCGATAATAGGTTGTGCTTCGGACCTTCGACATAATGAGACTCCGATTATTTGTACATCATCATTCTCTAAGGTTCCAACCCTTTGGTATAACCAAAGTTATCATCACCGAAGAGTACACGCTGGCCTTTACATTTCTATGTAAGAGCCGAGGAGATGTTTGCTTCGAAATATGTGCCTTGAGCATCCACTATCGATGTACCAGATAGTTGCTTGCACACCTCCTTTGTTGGCCAGACCCACGCGATCCTGCAGCCAAATCAGGCTTTAGGTACCCCTTTTGGATTGGGTCCTGAGGGGTTAGGATTAGTTTTGGGAATCCATACAAACAGAGCACTTCTATTGTGATCGGTTAGATCGAAGGCCCCGATTTGTCTCCCATACCTATCAACATAATCATACGTCTCTTTATATGCTTTCTGATTTGTATGATTATTAGTGTGAACCTTGGATGACTTAGAAGACTTGGGATTTATCTTTTCTATTTGTCTTCTTTTTATCCAGTGTGGTTCAGGAGCAGCAGCCCTAGATTTCTGATTATAGGGGTAGGTACGACTGCTACCATCAAAAGATTCATATCTTTTTTTTTGCATAGGTGGTTTTTGCGGTTTACCATTCAAGCATGCTTATTAGGCGGTGACCTTGATTGGGTCTCGATTGTACTTCCCTTTTTTCTGTCAGTGTCTTTTTGATTCCCGATCCGATGATTAGGTTGAGGTTTCTTCGTAAGAACCGGGTTCTTCGTTGATTCCTCGGTACCGGTGCTTTACCAATGAGGTCCATTTCTGTTCCTTTACGTTTGCACCCGCCTTTACCTGCTCAACCGGTCTTTTTCCTTTATTAGATACATGTTTGGCTTTTGGTGTATCTTTTGTCGAAAAACTCGCGTCTCGATTACACCTTTTTGAGATGAATCACCGGGCTTTTGAGGATGTGGAAGGTTTCTCATAGCCAAGTCCTTCTTATTAATCGTTGTTCAAAAATAGGCGTTCATGTCTTGAACGGCTTTTAGATGATTTTGAAAAAAACCTCTATTTTCTTACGCAGATTATCCTCAGATGATTTTAGACTTTCATGCTTTTGGAACAGCTCATCGAATTTTGCTTGTAGGATTTTGAAGTCATCAGCTTGTTGTTTGTTAATTGCCAGTTGATCTTTGATCTGCTTTTCCATCGAAGCTTTAACCGAGAATTTTAAATTCCTCGCCACCTTCGAAAGCAATTTCAAATGATCTAAGTTCGAGGCTTTTCGAGATCATTTTCTTTAGCAAGTTTGATTATTTACGGTCCTCGAAATATCATTTTCAAACTTCCACTATAGCATAAGTGTCTCTTTGCATTGGAGAGATCCTCAAGCAATTGCTCGAGTAGAGTGCAGTCAATCTCCCGGCGGGTGTGCTAATGATAGCGGTGTAAAGCGAGCAAGCGAGTTTGGAGGTTACCTCGATTGGTCCTCCCCGCCATCGCAGATCTCATCATCGTCGAAAGAGAATATCGATCTTCATTTTCATAGAAGTCAATCAAGATCACCTGACAAAGCGAAGTCTTCTCTGAGAGGAGTATCCAGAGTCCTCGAGGGCGATAGAATCGTCAATTCGGCGACGACGACAACCATGGCTCTTTCCGTCCCTATAACGTTGCTCTCTTTTGTTCCTCTTTTCTTCCCTTTCTCTTGGCGTCCAGTGCAGGCGTCTGCGCTATAGTGACACAACTTCTCACGGTTGAAGCACGCTCCTTGATCCATCAACCTTTCCTTCCGGTGAATCACTCCGTCAGTATGACCTGTCGGTGACTTTCCTTTTCGATAGTAATCCCGAGCTTCTTCCTCATCGATTGTTTATCTCTTCCTTCCTCCGTCGACTATCTCTCTTCCTTTTCATCTCTGTGATCCTCCGATCATCGGATCTGGTTTTTTTGGAGATCATTTATGCGATCTCCTATCTGTCCTCGGTATGTTGATAGTCCTTATAAAATCTTGATACTTACCCGTTTGAGTATTTGATTTCTCTAATCTCTGTAAGCGAGCGATCTGCTTACGCTTTGACTCATTATATTTCCAACAGTTCGTTGGCCTTTCGTTCTCTTCTTTGGTTGCCTTAAAAGCAAGCGATTTTGAAGTTGAGGCTTCAGCAGGCACCTCTTCTTCATCAGCCTGTCCTCTCTCAATCAAATCGAACTCGTGAGCTTTAAGGCTCAAGAACAAGCTACTCGGCTTCATTTTTGAAATGTCTTGGCAATCCTTGATTCTGCGACCTTCATATCCCACTTCTTGGTGAGAGACCTTAGGATTTTGTAGTTGATATCTTTATCAGACATCTCTCTACCAAGTTCTCGAAGCTTGTTTATTGACATAGTAATCCTTCCATCGAGTTCGTTGATGGTTTTGTTGGCGAAATCTTGATTTTTTTCGAACTTCACCATTTAAATTTGTAGATGGTCTGTCTTTTTATCTGCTTCATTTCCTCGCAAATCTCGGCGGAGTATCCCACATTGCTTTCGCATTTGAGATACTTAATCTTTTCCTTGGTAACCCCGTCCCATTGTTTTCATGATAATATGCCTTGCGATAGTATCTAGAGTATGCGATTTCCTTTCCTCTTGCATCCATCGTATCCGGGCTCTTTTCGCATAAGACTTCCGTGGCAAAGTCCGGATCTCCTCCGTCGAAGGGTTTTTAAGAATAAATGATGATGGGTCCTCTTTCGATGACTTCCATCATTCCGCCAATCGATCGAGCCTAGATGGTTGGACATATATATGGCCCAATCAGATACTCGTCGATTGAGAACTTCGGCAGATCATGATACATACCGACGTGTTATCCATCTTTGAGTGATTTTGGAAAATGAATGTGTTTTAAAAACGGTTTTTCAAGATCGATTCGATTGACCACAAAGATTCTTCCTCAAGAATCGATGATACCGTAGTCGATTAGTGCAGAGAACCAACCGCTCGATACCACTTGTAGGTCCCGAATCGTTTAGTGAGGGCGTAAGTCTAGAGGGGAGGGGTGAATAGACTTCCGAAAACTTTTTCTTGGATCAGTGTGAGGGCGTTAGGCCTCGATCGAGTCTTGAGTGAATTAGTTTGGGATAACCAACTTACTTGACGCTCAAGGCGATCGGTTAGTAACTATCGATTTAACTGATGTGTCGGAAGCTTAAGTTTTACCCGTGTGAAAAACCAGTTTTGATAAATTAGATTCCAAGGTTAAACTTTTAATCAGTTGACTGAAGTGTCAGGAATGATCAGATCAGCAGCTTGGTGCTAGCTGATCTCAACTTGGAATATGTATGCTCTTTAAAGGTTGTGTGCGATTGTGTAAACAGTTAATCAAAGCAGTAAAGGCACATAAGATTTATAGTGGTTCGACAAACCCCATCCCTACGTCCACTCTTCCCTATCACAAGGGGCACCGACTTAACCAACTGGACTTAGTTTTATGTGTTAGTCCAACACAGTACACCGACTAGACATTTAAAGAGTTCACACTCAACCGATCCCAGAAATCATAACTAGAAACCCTAGTCTGAAATCTTGCTAAACAACTTAACCTAACTTGGGGGTTTGGGTAAGATTGTTTGTGGTTCCAACTATGAAATCTTTTCTTGCGTATAAGCAGCCTAACAGCTAGATGAAAAGATTTCTATGCTAAGAACTTATGGGATGAACACTCAATAAAAATAATCTTCTTGATCGTGTTCTTCGTGCGGAAAACTGATATTAGCTTTAGCTTCTAGATTGTTCAGCGTTTCCGTTCAACGTGTTCTTCGTGTATTTTTTTTCGTGTCTATCGTGTCTCGTGTATTTCTTCATTCTGAAATGATCCCATATTTATAGACCTTGAAATCAAAGAGCCGTTGGAGAGCAATTTGAATTTCAGGCTATATTTGGTAGACTTGCAAGCTTGATGTGACTAGCTTCAGGAACGGCATGGCCGAAAGCATGAATTTGTACTTTGTAGCCGTTACAGAGAGACAACATCGAAATCCCGCAATTGCCGGCTCCGATCATACGTGTCTTGTTCTTATTGGATAGCAGACTCACTTTTCAGTGGTGTTCTTCCAACTAAGCTTGACATTCTTCTTGTTCAGATCATAGACGTATGATCAGGTGAAACATCAGATTTCACCTGGTGAGCTGATCTGATCAGTCTGAACTGATTAGTCTACCTAATAGAGTCTTCTGGTGTCGGTTGACTTAGCTTCAACTGACAGACTCGGCTGATGTAGGTCTTCTGGTCTGATCTTCTGGAAGTCATCTGATCTTATCGTATCCTGAGTTTGAGCTTCATGACTTCAGCTGAGATATCTGAAAAGATCAGATCGATCTGATCTTTTATTTTTTTTTGTCTTGCATTCTGGTCGTGTCGGATATCAGCTGTCTTTTGAGTCTTCTGATCTGACCTATACATATTGAGTTCCCCCTCAATATGTGACCTATCTATTACATCAGTTGTTCTATACAATCATTATCAACTGGTCTCCTATAGCAGGTAATATAAACATCAGTCAGCTAACAGGTCTGACTGGTCCTATTACATGTGTTTTTGGAACTTTCATCAAAACTATAAATTTCCCAACAACTTCCTTATCAATGTTTTCATTGAGGAAAGCTATTTTGACGTTCATCTGCCAAATCTTATAATCATAGTGTGTTGCTATCGCAAGTAAAATTCGAATGAACTTGATCTTTACAACTGATGAGAAGGTTTAGTCATAGTCAATGCCTTCGCGTTGACTATAACACTTTGCCACCAACCTAGCTTTGTAGGTTTGTATTTTGCCATTTGCATCAGTCTTACGCTTGAAGACCCATTTGCAATCTATGGGTCTAACCCCTTTAGGCAACTCAACCAAGTCGCAGACTTGATTGGTGTACATCAAGTCCAACTCGGATTTAATGGCTTCATGCCACTTCCCTGAATCAATATCTAATATTGCTTCAGAGTAAGTATTAGGATCATCCTTATCCAGTATATCCACATTATCGAAAATTCCTCCAAGAGGTAACCGTATCTAATGGGCGGATTACGATTCCTAATTGACTTACGGAGTTGTAGTTGTGCAGGCTGTACATTTTGATCGTGAAAATTTTGTGGTGCATAGATTTCATCAATGTCCGGAGAGTCCTCAAGAGTTACAATTTTAGATGCCTCTTGGGCGGGAGTTTGAACTATGTTGTTCTCATTTAGCCCACTTGGAGGTTCTTGCACTGGCAAACTTACTCCAATTAGCTCCCACTGGCTGAAAGACGATCACCTAGTGAAAGACTCCCACCGTGAAAGTCGTTGAATGTTCCCACTGATTCCTTGTCATGTTGCTTTGACAAGATATCAGTCTCTTTGTTAATTTGTGGTTCTTGAATTTCTTCAAGTTCTATCATCTAACGACACTGTTCCTTAAAGACATAATCTTCTTCAAGGAACCTCGTCTGCTTAGAAATAGTTACTGTTTGTTTCTCAGGTAGATAGAAGTAATATCCTTTAGTTTCCTTAGGATGTCCCACAAAGTAACCCTTTTCACCTTTGGATTCCAACTTATCGGTAAGCATCTTTTTCACAATCGCGGGGTAACCCCACGTTTTGATATGTGTAAAAGTTAGCTTCTTGCCACACCATAGTTCATATGGTGTATGCTCAACCGATTTAGATAGAATCCTATTCAGAATGTAAATTGAGGTTTGTAACGCGTATCCCCATAAGAATATCGGAAGAGAAGAAAAGTTCATCATGGACCTTACCATGTCTAACAGGGTTCGGTTTCTCCTTTCGAAAACTCCATTCATCTGGCGTGTTCCGGGAGGAGTCCATTGTGATTGGATTCCATTCAACTTCAGATAATCAGTGAATTCATGGCTAAGGTATTCACCTCCTCGATCCGATCGAAGAGTCTTAATACTCTTACCACGTTGCTTCTCTACTTCAGCTTTGTACTCTTTGAATTTCTCAAAATATTCAGATTTGTGTTTCATACCATACACGAATCCATATCTTGAGAAAGTGTTTCATATGATACACGTATCCGGATTTGTGATGAAGTAGCCGAAGTGACCCCTAGCTAGAGTGGGCAATGGTCCACATACATCACTGTGGATCAACTCTACAACTTCTTTGGCACGAACCCCTTTCCCAAAAAATAGTTTGTTGACCATTTTTCCCTTGAGACAAGATTCGCAATTACCATAAGACTCTAAGTCGAATGGGTATAAGTAGTCTAATATTTTTAACCTTGCAATTCTATTCTCGTTTACATGACAAAGTCTACAATGCCACAAGTAAGTCGGGTTTTCATGATTACTAAGTTTGAGTCTTTTATTTTGTATATTAAGATCATATCCACAATAAAACAAATATAAACCATTCGATAAAGGAGCATTTCCATAAACATCACAATTAAGCAAAAAATAACAATTATTGTTTGCAAAATGGAAGGAAAAACCCTCAATGTCTAATATCGGAATGGAAATAATGTTGCGAGTAATAGAAAGAACGAAATGACAATCATTAAGTTCTCATCTAAAACCAAAGGGTAAGTCTAACAAATAAGTCCTCACACGTTCAGTAGCAACTCTTGCTCCATTTCCAAGTGTAAGACGACTTCACCTGGTCTAACTGCCCTAAGACACATGAGCCCCTTCACATTCGTACAAATGTGTGAGCCACATCCGGTATCTAATACCCAGCAGTGTTGTAACTGGCTATAATTTGCCCAGTTTAACAATAATTCTGAGATGTGTAAGAATGAATGACAACTAAAACGATAGGGAAAGACAAGAAATTGGTGACCCGGTTTGTCCTTGGAATCAGACTACGTCCGAGGGCCTCAAAGCCAGGTAGAGAGTATAATGTATATATGCCTAGAAGTTTAAGGTGTTCAACCTTCTTACAGAAGTGGCCGTAGCGGCCTATTTATCCTACGATTCCCACCCTTTGGGTGGGAATTTACATAAGGAATAGTGCCTATGAAAAGGCTACAATACCGGGAACCACTAATCTCGCCTTGACAGACCAGAAATTATCCATCTTTAGTGTGCGCCAATCGTGGAGAGGATGTGGAGGGCGGATTAATGGTGTGTCGGGAGTTGTCATTGACCATGTGAACTGTATAGTTATGGCTGGTGCAGGTCGCCCCCGGCTTGAGGATATAAAGTGGAAATCGCATCGCGACTTCCCGAACTGCTGACTACCCGAGTTGCCGACCTTTGCGATTTGAAGGTTTGGTCTCGTGGGAATTATGTGGGCTGGTCCCTTGGTCCTTTTACAGAGGTCGATCATGCAGTCCTTGTTGGATTATTTATGGTCCTTCGTGCCCAGGTGGAGGTCGGATTTATCCATGCTACAACAATTGCCCCTCAAGTTGAGGTTGCTTGTTCCGCGAAGGGACCTTTACTTGACATATGGATGAAATCAACTTGCGACCATCCGACCTGGGAAGTTTCCTCTGAGCAGCCTACCATCCCTAGGCAAGTGAATAGTCACCTCGATAATATGAATCGTTGCATCAGACTTCCCTCGATCTTAGGGATTCAAAATGATATCGTGCCAGGATGATGATGTAACGCGCCGCAACTTCTTCCAACGAGATGTCGTAGGTGGATTTCACGTGAGCCCCTCGCGTCCTTTTGTTGCTAGGGGGCTGAAGTTTTGGCTAATTTCATTTTGGCCCCTCTTCTTCTTCGATAAATAAGCGGGGAATTAGGTTTTAAAAACCCTTGTTCTCTGCGAAAGCTCTTCGAGAAATTACTTCAAGATATCCTTCCTGGTTCTTTCTCCCTTCCATCGGAAATGTATTCTCGTGTCCCTGAAGCGGAATCAAACACAGGTAAACACTTTGGTGCCCTTCTTCGATTTTATAAATTTTAGCATTTCCAAATCCCTTTTTGCCTCTCAGCCCATGGTGGATTCCTCCTCTTCTGAGGATGACATCCCCATTGCCCTACGTCGCCGCCAATTTTTCGGCTCCTCCACCGAGCATGTGGGTGAAGGCTCATTGGCTAAGGTTATGGGCGACCGCCGGGAAGACGATGCCAATGATGAACCGGTGGATGACCAATTTCTGGAAGAATTGGCCGAAATTACCCATCTTCCCCCATTGGATGTTAATCTCTTTCATCCTGCCCCACGGGAGCAGTCGTCAACGGCGGGTCCTTCTGCCCCGGCTCCGAATTATGGGGTTTATGAACGAATCTTCAATTATGATTTGTATCGTAACCGAGCTCCATACAAGCGACCTGACCGGGCATACCGCAAGTTGGTTGAATCTCAGTTCGTTGTGTCCGATAAAAGATATCGATTCGTGCTCTCCGATCAGTATGTGCGGGGACTTGCCGTATGTATAAAGTGCCCCGGGATGTGAATTTTTATGGACTGGCCCCGAATGAAAGTGCTGATCAGCCTCCTCCCAGAATGATCATTGTGAATGAGTCTTTCATGTCGGTCGGCATTCGCTTCCCATTGTACCCGGCCATTTCCCATCTGTTAGCGGCCTGGAATGTGAGCCTCAAGCAGATCACCCCCAATGGATGGAGTTACATCATCTCCACCACTGTCATTTTGGGGTAGGCCGGGTTGAAGAGACTGCCCAATCCCGGAGAGATATCTCACGTGATGATGCCCATTGCTCAGGCCGGAGGCTATCACGCTGTGCAGCTTCGCAAAATCAAAGAGCTCGTGAGTGGGATTCCGAATAAGGTCGACGGGTGGCACCAGAAATGGTGGTTTGTAGGAGGAGCATGGGAGTTGGTGGCCCCCTCCAGCACTTTATCCATTAGAGTTCCTACGGATTATGCGATCCGTGTTGAAAATGGTACTTCATCTTAATATTTTTGTGCTCGATTGTACTGATCGAATTCTTTTCTTGTATTGCAGTGTTTGCGCCCAGACCATCCGAGCTCTACTGGGACTTTCTCGAGGCGTTCAAGGAGGCACGAGACATGCCCCCAAGCTGGCGAGACATTAATTTGTTGAAATCTGAGCTCGACCATTTGCAAACCGGACTGTATACCTACCCTCGCCATTTGAGGATTCCCTGTAAGTCTCAGTTACATCTTTTCAAGTGTGTTTTGTGATTTTGCACTAAAAGGTTCTGTTCCATGTTTGATCCGGAGATCCCGACCTACCGTCGTCGGCCCTCCGCCTCTGAGATGGCCTCCCGAACTCGATCAGTACTCGGCTCAATGAGGCATTTGCCCAGCACTGCTGCCCCTGGGGACATTCCAGTCCAGACTCCACCCCCTGCTTCCGACAAAGGCAAGAAAAAAGCTGCGAATCTGCCACCATGGCAGGTGAGCGACCTCCCAAGAGGGCGCGAGCTGAACCTGGCACGCACTGATCTACGTCAAGTCAAGGTGTTGGGTGGGTGGCTCCCGGCTCGACACCTTTGGCGACATCTACCCGGGAGGGAGGTCGCCACCTGGAGGATGACTCCTGGATTGGTTGGGATGAGGAGAGAATGCAGAGGTAGGTCGTTTGTAACTCTTGATGAGTTTACTTCAAAAACGGGACTGAACTTAATATATTTGTTCCTCTTTGTTGCAGTCAGGAGCTGACGGCCAGCAGGTTATCACCGGAGGTGCTGAGCTTCCTGAGGTCCCAACTTCCCACACTGGAGGGTACACCTGGGGATTGGCCCGACTACTTGGCGCGGACGATGAGGAAAGTGCTGCGTGCGTGGACGAAGGATGATCACTCCTCTGCCCATCGCCAAAAAGTTACAGTCAACATGTATTCGGTTGTTGTCCATTCCTTGAAGGCTGCCCTCTATATGGAAAAGGCCTGCGCCCAATCCGAGATCGAGCTCTCCAAACTGGAGAAGGCCCAGGCAATGACCTCCGAGCAAGCGAAATCACTGATAGCTACCCATGAGGTGCAGAAGAAGCTGGAGGTCGCCAAGGTTGACTTGGCCAAAAGGGTCTTGGAGCATGAGGGCCAGCTGAATGAAGCCGAGAGACTACTCGGGGAGGAGAATGAGGCCGTGACCCGGATAAAGGCAGAGCTGGTCCGCAAGGATATTGAGGTCGGGGGGCAGTTGGCTGCCAAAGACGAACATTTTAAGCAGGTCGAAGAGCAAAATGCCAACTTTGCCTATGTCGTGGCGGTTGCGGGCGCCATTCGAGCTGTTCACCGAAAGAACCCTGCTGCCGACCTCACTGACATTGTGACTGAGCTGACTGCTTACGTTCGGGACTTCCCCCCTGCCTCTGACATTGTGATGGAGATCAAAGATCTGGAAGATCTGGGCACTGATTTGTCCTTCTTCCCTAATCAGAACCGGATCATGTACCCCACTCCCGATCCAGATGAGACGCAGCCGGGAGACTCCGAGGTGGTCCTCGAGACTCAGACGGGTGAGGCTGGGGCACAGAAAGAGGTCGCTGAGACGTCGGGTGCGGCTCCTCCCGATGAGCAGGCCACAACTAGCCTCACGGGGAGGTGTTTACCATCCCAAGATCCAGGAGGCGGGCTGCCCACACACTCACCAGTGTTATTCAACAACAATTAGGTGGGCAGCCTTTGAACATAGTCAGTGGTGCTGCTGATGGGATTCTTGATTGTTCTTAAGAATGATAACATCAAGAATCCCGATAAGAAAAAGGAGATTGAGAAGTTGTTGAACCCCATCTCCAACAATATTTTTGATCAGCATGCCTTAAAGCCGGAAGTCGTCTGCCAGTCGTGGAAATTGGGTTATAGTAAAACATCTGTTGTCAGTTATCATGATGTATCTTTATTTTCTGCTTGATGTAATCTAGCCTTCGGGCTCTTATAATGTACTGACCTTCTGGCTTGTTGTTATTAATGAAATTTACATTTTTCTTTCCTTTATTGTGCCGACTTGATTTCCTTATGCGACTATAATTCGTGCATATGTTCATTCGTCTTATTGGCATTGCGATTTTAGATTGAACCTTGCTTAGTCATCTTATAAAGTTAGGGGAGGATCACATCGCTTGGGGGTGGCGATCTCGCCGCAAATATGTCGAAAGTCATTCCCAGGGGAGGTCGATGTTTCACATAAGCGACCTCCCTGGGTTTAAACACAGGAATTGTGAAAAAGAAATTTAACTCATTATTATTGACTAGCCTGAAAGTTTACAAGCACACTGGCCTCGACCCTACTGATAGTATTTCTTCAAATGTGATGCGTTCCATGGGTACTGAGATTGAGTGCCATCTGGGTTCTCGAGCTCGTATGCCCCGCTGGATAATAGCCGAGCGACCTTGTATGGTCCTTCCCAATTTGGTCCGAAAGTTTCCTTGGTTACTCCGAGAGTTTTCTTCAGGACCAGGTCGCCTTCTTTGAATTTTCGAAGTCGTACTTTAGAGTTGTAGTATTTTTCGGACTGTTGTTTGTATCTTGCATTTCGGATACCTGCCTCTAATCGCTTCTCTTCGAGCAAGTCTAGATTTCTGACCAAGGCCTCATTGTTGCGATCAGTCGAGATCTGCGAGGTTCTGATAGTTTGGAATTCAACCTCTGAGGGTATGACTGCTTCCAAGCCAAATGCCATTGAGTAAGGAGTCTCTCCGGTCAAATTTCGACAGGTCATTCTGTATGACCACAGTACATCTTGTAGTTCACTGGCCCACTTCCCTTTTCCTCCCTCAACCTTGGTTTTCAGAGTGTGCTTGATGATCTTGTTCACATCTTCGACTTGACCATTCGACTGAGGGTGATAAGGGGTAGAGAAAAGTTTGGTGATCTTCCATTTTCTGAAGAAACTATCGATCTTGTGACCATCGAACTACTTCCCATTATCGGATATAATCGCTTGCGGTAGGCCGAATCTGCAGATGATGTTTCGCCATATGAATCTGATGACGTGATCTTGATCTATGGTCGCCAAAGCCTCAGCCTCGGCCCATTTTGTGAAGTAATCTACTGCGACTAGGTCATATTTGACTGAACCCGGGGCTGTTGGTAATGGCCCGATGATATCTATCCCCCACTTCGCAAAAGGCCAAGGACTGAGGATGTTGGTGAGTTCTTCTGGTGCGACCTTGATTGATGGTGCGTGTACTTGACATTTGTGGCATTTTCTTGCGAAGACCATGGCATCGACCCTTAAAGTTGGCCAAAAATACCCCTGTCTCGTCGCCTTATGAGTGAGTGATTGCCCCCCAGCGTGGTTGCCACATACCCCTTCGTGAATATCTTGCAAGATGACTCGCCCTTGCTCTTGGGTAACACAACGGAGCAGTGGTATGTTGAAGCCTCACTTATATAATTCGTTATCAATCAATGTGTATCTTGCTGCCCGTAGTTGTAATTATTTTGCCTGAATTCTGTCGATTGGTAATGCCCCGGTCATCAAGTAGTCGATGATGAGGGTCATCCAGCTCACACTTGGGGTGTCTAGGGCAGCGACTGTTGTGTTAGTAGTGGAGGGGTGGGAGAGTTTTGTGATGGTGACATCCCTCATCTCTGCTGGCCCCTCCAAAGTCGCTAGTTGTGCCAATGCATCGGCTCGGGAGTTCGCGTCCCTTGGTACTAGCTTGATGTAGCTTTGTTCAAATTTCAGGCAAAGTGCTTTGACGACCTCTTGGTAGGCCGACATTTGTTCATCCCGGGCCTCGTACTCTCCCGATATCTGGCGTGCTACGAGCTGGGAGTCGGTTTTGTACTTGAAGTCGCTTGATGCCCATTGCGGTGGACATTTCTAGACCATTGATAAGTGCTTCATATTCGGCTTCGTTGTTGGTGGCAGGGAAATCGAAAGTGATGGACCGATTAGTACGATCCCTGTCCCTGATTTGTTAGTAGTTGCCGATCCGTCTACGTACAACTCCCATGGTGGGCCGGTCGAACAGCTGGCCCCTGGGGGAAGGGTTAATTCGATGACGAAGTCGGCCAGAGCCAGAGAGCTTTTATCGCAGGCTTCGGCGCGTATGTTACCCCATACTGTCCAACCTCGATGGCCCATTTGAGGCATCGGCCTGATGTATCAGGTCGATGGAGCACATTGCGGAGGGGTAAGGAAGTGAGGACCTCCACTTGGTGATCTAAGAAGTAAGGCCTCAGCTTTCTCACACTCATAACTAGAGCATATGCTAATTTTTCTAGAAGAGGGTATCGCTGCTCGGTTTCATTTAGTGTCTGACTGACAAACTATATGGGCAAATGGGTCTGACCCTCCGTTCGCACAAGCACTGCACTCAGGGGGGTTTCCGAGGTCGCCAAGTATAGAAATAGTTTCTCACCGGGGACCTGCTTGGCTAAAATGTTGACGTCGGCCAGATATGCTTTGATCTTGTTAAGAGCATCCTGACTCTCAGATGTCCATTCGAACCTCGCCTTCCTTCTGATGGTGTCGAACATGGGCTTGCATTTATCCCTGTTGGTCCCGGTGGGAAAACCTATTTTGCACGTGCGAAAGCAAGACGTTTTAACTCTGGTGCATATAAAACAGGGATGAGGGCAGAGTGCTCCAATTTTAAAACTTTTGAGCTCGTGTGTGTGCTTTGCTTATAAACGAATGCGTATGACAAGTATAGACATAAAGCAGTAAACAACACAGCAATATATAGTGGTTCGGACAACCAGTCCTACATCCACTCTCCCTCTCTAGGGAAATTCCTTCAAACGGGACTTATCACCCTCCACGGGATTGCCAATAGATATTTACCGAGCTCACACTCGAACTGGACTTATAACCCTCTCTCGGGTTCGCCTCGGGACTTATCACCCTCCTCGGGATTGCCTACAGATGTTTAACGAGTTCACACTCCAATGGGACTTATCACCCTCACTCGGGTTTGCCTAACAACTACCTCACTTCACCACTGGGTTTGGGTTTTGGTGTTGTCTCCAACTATGGTGAGATTTTCCCTTACAATGGTTTAGCCTCAATGCTAAGGTTGGGAAAATCTCTCTAAGCTTATGATACATCATGGGTTGCTTAGATTGGGTTCTAGAACACTCTTTGAATATATTTGTATATCTATAGACTTGTGTTCTAGGGTGGGAATGCTTTGGCTATAACGCTCTTTGGCTCTGTTGCTATCTTTTTCGCACTTCCACTACTGATAATGAAGGAAGAACTTGTATTTATAGTGTGGATTTGAATGTTACCGTTGGAGAGAGTTACATTCAAATCCATACTCTTCTTTGTAAGTTCTGCAGCTTTTCCAGGCTGGTTGTCTTCCTCTCGTTGGTCCACGTCAGCTGGATTCCAACGGCTATATTCCTCAGCTTCAGTGCCTCGGAACATTCAGGATATACTGAGCATTCAGTATGTTACTGAGTCTTCGGTAATTACTGTGCCTTCAGTATTTCTCTGAGTCTTCAGGTTCTCTGAACCTTCAGTTTTCTCTGAGCCTTCAGTTTCTCTGAGTCTTCAGGTTCTCAGTATCCTACTGAGTCTTCAGTATCTCAGTTTCTTACAGAGTCTTCAGAAACTAACCTGTTCTATATCTGCCGACTATACACGGTGCAGATAATATCCTGAACACTCTAAAACTGAATCCTGATTCATCTATCAAGATTATCCTGAACATGTCATACTCAGGGGTTTTGGGATCTAATCAAAATCCTCTTTATTAAATTCATTTCCCAAAAATCCCCCATTCGAGATATGAATCTGTTCAGAGCGGCCAGGCACCCAGTTAGTTTTTGAACGTCCTTTTTGGTTTTGGGGGCCCCAATATCCAAGATAGCCTGCACCTTGGCTGGGTTTGCTTCAATCCCCCGCTTGCTGACCAAATGCCCTAGGAACTTCCCTGACTCCACTCCGAAGTTGCACTTTTTGGGGTTGAGCTTCATATTGAACTTCCTGAGTATCTCGAAGGCTTGCGCCAGATGAGCCAAGTGATCTACCTTTTTCAAACTCTTTACGACAATGTTGTCAACGTACACTTCCACCGACTTGCTTATTTGCTCAACAAACATATGGTTGACCGGCCTTTGATACGTTGGCCCGGCGTTCTTCAAACCAAAAGGCATTCTCTTCCAACAGTACATGTTCTTCTCTTTTAAGAACAAAGTGTCCTGTCGGGCTCGTGCATAGCTATCTGATGGTATCCAGAAAATGCGTCCATGAAAGACATCATCTCATGGCCCGCCGTATTGTCGATTAAGTGGTCGATATGCGGCATTGGGAAGAAGTCCTTAGGGCATGCCTCGTTAAGATCTGTGAAATCGATATAAAGTCGTCAAGTCCCATTTGACTTCTTTACGAGGACCGCATTTGCAACCCACTGTGGTTGGTCGGCCTGCATGATCAGGTCATTGTCAAGCAACTTCTTTACCTCCTCAGCGAGAGCCGCATATTTTTCTGGACCAAATTTCCTTCTTTTCTGAGCTACTGGTTTTCGGGCTGGGTCAATATGTAACCAGTGACATGCGATCTCAGGATCGATCTTGACCATAGCCTTCTGCGACCAAGTTAAAACGTCCAGGTTTTTCTTGAGGAAGTCGACGACCTCGATTTTTAAGTCGATGGGGATTTTGGATCCTATGATGATCTCTAGGTCTGGCTGGGCTGGGTCCACCTTGACCCTTTCGAGTTCCTCCCCGGGTACTGCTCTGGGTCCCTCCAGTCGTGGATCATCTATCACGGCCCCGAGTATGAAATCTTCGGGCTCTGGACCCATCCTTGGATCAAACTCGTCATGCTTCCTCTTCTTATTTTTCTTTTCGGTATCCATCATGTTATCATGTATTTTGTGACCTAATGTCATTATGTGACGACTAGATGTGCGTGCTGAATTTAGATAAGGCAAAAATAAAGCAAACAACCTCTTGCATCCACTTGGTCACCTTTAACGGTGCCAACCAGCCCACTCTTGGTGGGGAATTTTACACAAAAATAAAAGGTGGAGGACGCAGCCTCAAACTCGTGCTCAAATGGCCTCCCGAGGAAGCCGTTATAGGTGCTCGGGAGGTCGATTACAAGGAAATCTAGGAGCCTAGTGTTCCTGACCTTCTCATCCAGGGTGGATACGAGCTCCACAGACAAGCGGATCATGCCTAGAGGTTTGACTGCCGCGTTCCCGAAACCCTTCACTGTATGATCGCAGGGGGTGATGTATGCTTCGTAATCCCCTAGTTGGTCTAGGGTCTTTTTAAACAGAATGTTGCAGAAGGCCCCCCCGTCGACCAGCATCCGGCATACAGTCGTCCCCATGATATTGGCCTTTATGACCAGTGGGTCGATGTTCGGGTACACGACTCCCGCCTTGTCTATTTCACCGAACTCAATTTTGCGGGTTTCTTCGGTCACAACCAAGATGGGCAGGACCATTTTTAGGCATTCTCCATTGCCCGGACTTCCGTCTTTAGGCGGCGCTTTGATGAGGAGGTCGGAGAAAGGCCCCCTATCGTGGAAAGTGGCGAGATGGTATGGATGACGCGACCTCCTGAGCCTTCTGGTATGGGCGGTACAGGCAGCTCGCCCTGTGCGGCCCCTATTACGGGCTCTCCTTGCCCCTGACCCCCGGTCTGGGCTGGCTATCGTGCTGCCGACCTTACCCCTCATGATCGTTTGCCCGGGGATTCTTGACAAACTCATTCAGCCGACCATCTTCATAAAGCTTCCACAGCTGCTTCAACAGATCTTTACACTCATTGGTGTAGTGTCCCCTCTGGTCATGATAGTGGCAATACTTGTTCGAGTTTTGCCAACTTTTATCTTTCATGGGGCGGGGTGCTCGCAAAATGTCTCATCCCTGGATCTGGGTACAGACGTTACCAGGCATCATACCCAGAGCCTCCATCAGCTTCACCGGAATGGATTCCTCAAATGGTTTGAAGCTGCAGGGTGTCTTATAATGACCCCCGGTTTTATTGGAATCTTTCTTTGGCTCCGCGACTTCCTTTGTCTCTGAAAGCCGGGTCTCTAGTAATTCCATTGTATAGATGAGGTCACTAGCCCTTTTCCTGAAATTGGCGTAGCTGGTTGGGTAATCAGCGGTCATGCGCCGCTATAGCTTGGTTCCTTTTCTGAGGCCAGATACTGCCCCCAGCAGCTTGGCCTCGTCCCCAATGGGGTCCCCTTCAATGATGAGTCTATCGATCCTCTCAACATAGGATCGATCCGACTCTATCTCCCCCTGACTCATGTTCATGAGTCTCTGTCTTATCCCAGGTTGGGGTGCCATCGCCGTATAGTGGCCCAAGAATAGTCGAGCCAGTTGCTCTAACGTATCAATGGAGAAAGATGGCAGTGAAGTGTACCACATGTGGGCTTGGTCGCTCAGCGTCAGGGAGAAAAGTCTACACTTCGTTGCGTCCGATACCCCATTGAGGCCATATACGCATTGTACTTCGCCATATGGACTCTGGAGTCTGTACTCCCGTTGTAGCGGTCTAGAGCCGCTATGCTGATTTTCCTCTGGGCAGGTGCCAGAGTGATCATAGTCCCCAATGGCGAATCTAGGATGACAAGGTCATTATTAGACCCAGATGGTCAATCCTGGTTTCCTACTCTTTCCAACAGTTGTTGGACGGTTCTCACCAATGCCGCAACCTGAGTGTCGCACTGGTCACGAGCTCCTTGCCCGCGACCAAGATGGAATGCTGAGGTTTTTGGCGATCCCCCGTGGTGCATGTCCAGGGCCATAGTCAGATCCCTTTCCACCTGTTCACCACCGCGTGGATGGGAATGGCCTTCGTCTTCACCCCTCATGAGGGCCTTCCGGGCCGCCTGGCTTTCGTGGCAGGTGAATACACTATTCGAACCCGCTGGTCTATCCAAGGCTCGGTGGTTCCGAACGGTGGTATGTTTAACCGCGTTATACGTCAGTTGGCCCGTGGACCATCCCTTATTCGTCATAACGCGCTTACCCTTGGAGGTTCCGGCGTCATGGGCTATTTTCTTGGCTGGGGGTTGTTCCTCCTCAGTGCCAAAATTGAGACGTTTCTTGTTGAGGACAGCCATCACAGCCTTGGCGTCGTCCGGTTTCTGGACAAGATTCCACCAGTCGGGGGAGCCAGTTGGGGCTGCCCCATGAGTGGGTTGAGAACTCAGTGAAACCTCGATGCCATCACGAGCGTCAGTTTCATTTCTGATTATAGCTTTCCCTTGGTTGGCTGCCATTTGTTTTTCTTAGAGTTCGGAAGGTAAGGTCTCCTTAAGAATTGATGAAATTCCTCAAGAATTGCTTCCCACAGACGGCGCCAATTGTTGTAACTGGCTGTAATTTGCCCTGTTTAACAATAATTCGGAGATGTGTAAGAATGAATGACAACTAAAATGATATTGAAAGACAAGAAATTGGTGACCCGGTTCGTCTTTGGAATCAGACTACATCCGGGGGCCTCCAAGCCAGGTAGAGAGTATAATGTATATATGCCTAGAAGTCTAAGGTGTTCAACCTTCTTACAGAAGTGGCCGTAGTGGCCTATTTATCCTACGATTCCCACCCTTTGGGTGGGAATTTACTTAAGGAATAGTGCTTATGAAAAGGCTACAATACCGGGCTACAATACCGGGAACCACTAATCTCGCCTTGACAGACCAAAAATTATCCATCTTTAGTGTGCGCCAATCGTGGAGCGGATGTGGAGGGTGGATTAATGGCGTGTCGGGAGTTATCATTAACCATGTGAACTGTATAGTTATGGCTGGTGCAGGTCGCCCCTGCTTGAGGATATAAAGCAGAAATCGCATCGTGACTTCCCAAACTACCGACTACCAGAGTTATCGACCTTTGCGATTTGAAGGTTTGGTCTCGTGGGAATTACGTGGGCTGGTCCCTTGGTCCTTTTACAGAGGTCGCTTCATGCAGTCCTTGTTGAATTATTTATGGTCCTTCGTGCCCAGGTGGGAGGTCGGATTTATCCATGCTACAACAAGCAGTTAGCGCTATTTGTGGATATGTCTATCTTAATAACAAATATACATGTTCTAGTGCCAGAAGCACCCAGTGCCTTCCTTTCAGCAACCAGAACCTTACAGTCCTTCTTTCAGTGTCCTCTTCTGCTTACAGTAGAGGCACACATCCTTGTATACCCGCTCTTTCTTTTGAACACCATCTTAGTGATAGTGAACTCAAAAGTCCTTAGCATGTCATGAAGTTCAGGCATGGTTGCATTCGTCTTATTCATATTATAGTTCACAATGAAGCTAGAATATGAATCCAGGAGCGACTGGACGATAGCATAAATGGAAACGTTGGTCTTTTAGCTCAATGCCTAAGTTACCAAGTTTCTCAATTAGGCCTATCATCTTTAGCACATGCGGTAAAATCTTCCCTCCTTTAGCTAACCGACATCTGAACAGATCTCTCATCACTTCATAAATCTCAAAATGAGATTCAGAATCAAAGAGATGCTTGAGCATCTCGAAAGGACTCATTTTCTCATGTCGCCTTAAGCAATTACAGAGTCATGCCGAGGAACATCACACACTGCGTCTGGAAAACATCCTCTTGATGCTTCTTCTGAGCTGCTACGTCAAACGTAGTTGTCTCAAGGAATCAGCTGCATGGGTAACAGGGATTGGCGTGTCCAACATGTACTCAATCTTTTCTTGCCTTAGCACCAAACACACGTTTAGGTGCCAGTCCAGAAAATTTGGCCTAGCCAATTTGTTTGTTTCCAAAACACATCTCAATAACAGTTATACATTTCAACTAACCAAGAGAAATAAAATAAAACGGGAATTAAACACATAATTCCTATGATCAATATTCATCAATCAAAATAAACACAACCTTTCTTTTATATTTATTTTGTCCCCATTATTTTTACATACTCAACGACCTCATCGGAAGAGTACGAATTTATATAAAATATAAATTGTAATGGACTAGGATCCACATTCTTATTATCACAATATTTGCTTTGGTTGATTACTGTAATAATAAAACTGGTAGGTCTCTAAACCAATTGCAAAACCTACAATTCCTAGTTGATTAAACCTAGTTTAATCTGATGTCCATTAACTTTCGTTTCCCTGCTTTGGCTGGTGAAACAAAGTTTAGTTAGTTTACAATCATCAAGCGGTGACACTTCGTGTCCCTATAAAAGTCCCGTTAGATGTAGATCCGAGCAAAAGACTTTGGTCTTAAATACCCATTGGAACGAAATCTCCGGTTTACTTTTAATTTTGATGAAAGACATCTTATCAAATTAATGATAAAACCATATTTTAGTGAGGAACATTTTAAAGGCGGGGTATTAATTGCTTAATCGAGATCCATCATGCTATCTATGTCATATTTGAGCAATTATTGGGTGCCACCTACCCAAACATGACTTACACGTACTTACAAATATTTGGGCGCCGTCTACCCAAGCATTTAATACGGTTCGACAGATATTACGCCGCCTACCCAAACAGTTATAATGCGGACTTTAAAATGCGTTAACGAATTTAAACAAATAAGCTAACCAAGTGGGATTTAATCATTATTATCAATATATCGAATTATATTTCAAAATCCAATTATAGAAACTTAAGTTCAATAATCATTAACTTATTATCAAATTTATTTTAAATTAATCCAATTAATTACAACTTTCGGTCCAATCGATAAAATTTTTAATCTTAAAATCAAATTTTAAGTTAAAAAAAATTGTTTTTCTTAGGGCTCAGATTCAATTTCAAAAATTGCATAGAGAAAATTGAATTTTCAACCAAGTCCCTCCCCACATTACTGCCCAAATTTCCAGATTCAATCAGTAATTTGGGACGTACCAATTGTTCATCATCAATAATTCATAGTCAAACAAAGAACACGAATCATGCAGGAAACAACCAAGAAAACAACGGCCGACATATGCATCAGAATATCGAAACCAATGCGGCGGAGAGACGAATAGCAGTAAAGTGAACGCGATGCGACCCGAATCGCACCTCAAAATTCAGAAATCGTGCATCACATCTGTGCGTGGATGAGAGCCGCCACCGCCATACACCAGCGCGGGTGATTTCGCCTCACCGTTCGAAGCGGCTTGGCGAATTGCCGCCGCGACGCGGTCCATGCGATGAGTCGCTCAAAGCGATGGTTCGGTGGTCGAACAACTCCTTCATCGCTGCAACCCTCCAATGCGAATTGATATCACCGAAGACAACGACGTGAATCGTCGTCGTTCATGAACCAGAGACGCGCCTCGGAGTCGCACTCGAGCGGCAGATCGAAAAACGCAGCGCCATCATCGTCGGCCTAGGGGTCCTCACGAAGCATCATGAGACGCGGCAGTGAACCGCTGTATCGAGCGATGTTGTGCAGGTCTCCGTACCAACGAAGTGGCATGCGGCGATGATGGTGATTAGGATTTCACGAAAACTCAATTTGAGAGCCAGCGAAGAAGACGAAACCAAAAGGGGCAAAACATGATTGAGTAATTATCAATTAAAATAACAAAAACATACTATCACAGCCCCATGTTTTCAAAACTGGTGCGGTCATCAACAAATTGACTGTACCGATCAATTTATAAAAAAAAATCTTAATTTTATAAATCAAACAATTATGCAATCATTCAAGAGTCTGAAGCTCTGATACCACTGTTGGTATTTAGAGGCACGTAAACACGTAATACATGCGCAGCGGAAATAAACAATTCACCAACAACGAATAATTAATTGCATAATTAATACGAGTAAACGTAAACATAATTCTTACAGCAATTCGTACACGGATTCCTTAACTATAGTATCCACATAACAGTCGTTTACTAACTCGCACAGATTTGCTAACGTTGAATCCCCGAGATGAATTTGCTAGGAAAATTCTAACTTAGAGATTTTATGGAGAAAATATGAAGTCTTGTATTATGAATTCCCAAGAGCTCATATATATAGGGGAGACCCAACTTAAATCTTAAGCTAACCTCATTAGGAAATAAAATCCCTAATCTTGTAAATTAAATCCCATAGATTTAATTCCCATATACATAAATCTCTACGGATTTGATTTCCATGTATATCAAATCTCTACGGATTTGATTCCATATATATCAAATCCCATAATAATATTTCATATATTATTATTGGGAATCCTATTTAATTAAATCCAATTTAATTAAATAGTAATAATAATTAATTTAAAATATAATTATTATTATATTCTCCATAAATTAAATATTAATATCCAATATAATATTTAATCAACCAACTATAATTAGTAAACAACTGTTACTTGTTGCGTGACCCATAGGCCCTCATATATCGAGTGATTAGTCAAACTAACGGTCTTAATTGAACCCTAGACAATAAATCAGACATTCGCAATATATAATCACGTTGCGAGGAAGTGTGCAATTATCAGTAACTGATACATGGGCTATTACGATAACTTTCTTTCATTCGCGTATACTCGATTAAATTTTGAACAAGATGAAGTGTATGTTCAAATAACTTAATCATATTATCTCTAATCACTAATTGATCACTTATGTCACACTTGGCCACAAAGTCTAAGTTGACGTGCATCGGCCGATGTCTTTGATACAATTATGATGAGAAAATGAATCCTATTCTTGGCTCAACTACCACGCACATGCATTTTGTGAAGCATCGGTCATGGTCAAAGTTCATCACTTCACACATGTCGTGCGTATTGACCTCAAGTCAAAGGAGTATCGCATTGCTCCCACTAACCGAGACACCCGTAACATATTGTGGAATTACATCAAAAGGTTTCTCGGATGGGTATACCAATACCCTCTAAGGTATCTGTGCATCCATCATGAGATACCTAGTATCTCGTAGTAAGTGAGATCTTACTACACTCTCTAAGAGTATGATGCAGATCGCACACCAATCTCAATTGCATCATCAATATCCCATTCTTGATGATCCTTGATCGGGGCTGTTTGAGAATTATGCTTAAATCATCTGAGTTCTTACAACCTCAGTGACAACAATGACTCATGGGAACACAAATAAGACTAAATGCAAACAATCAAACATAATATTCGAATAGGTGTATTGCCATACATTAATATTAAATGAATAATAATATTAAATCAAACTGAATATCATCGAGTATTATGTCCTTACAATAGATTGTCTCTAGGACACTGTTGTGCCCGGTTTAAGTTTTCCGGCCAACAAACAATAAACAATCAATATTTGGACGATCAAAACAGGTAAAAACGCGAAGTTTGATTACCCAGTTTGTCTGTGAATAAGACTACATCTGGGGGTGACCAATCCAGGTATAATTCACTATAATTTCTGCCTAGAATGCTAAGATTTTTCAACCCTTTACAATGAACTTAACATGAAGTATTTATAGACTAGAAGCTAGGTTTTAAGGTCTTCATGGGCCTGGATGATCGAACCTTAGGGTTGGAGACGAACTGGACGAGTATCCCACGATCTTCGGCCGAGATCTTCGGTACCTGATACACTTGCTCCGATTAGCTCCTCAAAATCTGCTCCCTAATTAATCTGAATATATTCCTTCTTTACGATGATACAACTCGGATGGATGCAAGTCGCTCCCGGCCAAAGGCTCTAGAATGTAAGTCACCTTGCGACTTGTGGAGTTCTAGTAAGTCATCTCGCGACTTGTTGTCTTTGTGATTTGGGTAAGAAGCACTTAGTCTTGATGGACAAGTCGACCATGCGGCCATTTATCCCCAGATCACAGGTCACTTTAAATGGCACTGGGGAGGTGAATTGTCGTTCGTGCGACATAACCAAGGGTCGGGTTTATCCATACTACAGCAGACACTAACACTAACAGCAACACCATCAACATCCTCAACAGCATTATCAACATTCTCAGCAGCATTTGGTTGTTCATCCTTCTCATCTGCATGGCCAGATGGACCAACTCCATCATCACCACCATCATTAGGACCATCATTAGGTGATCCTCCCCCTGTTGGAGTATAAAGCAGTCTTCACCAGAAGGTTTGATATACTCTGCTGGATGGATTGAATTTGATCAGTAATGAAAGAATTAGAAAAAGTGACAGTAGGGATACCAGCTTGTCTTGTGACTGTGTAGGGAATGTTGTCAACAGAATGGGCAACATTTTCGGTTTGCTGTGCAGGATCTTTCAAGGGTAGATCAATTGTACGGTTTCCATCTTTCAGTACATGGGAAATTCCAAAATCTGGAATATAACCACTGATCCTTTTACTTCTGGGTATCTCAAACTCCAATCTTTCTAAGAATTGAAAAATCAAGCTTGAATATGGGCAGATACCACCTTCAGCATGCTTACCAGCAAAAGATACTATATTGTCAAATATGATATGTCTCATATTGAACTTGTTCAGATGCACAATCCTGTACAACAGGAATGCTTGTTCCTTTGTCAGCACAATGGAGTTCTTAGAAGGCAACCAGTTAGAAACTAGCAGCGTATGCATCACAGAGTATAAGGAGGTCAGTTTAGCAGCTGAAAATTGCAAAGTCCATTCAGGATACTTACCACCAGTAATGACAGACATTACTTCCCCAATTTCTAATTTACAAATATCATCCTCCATCTGTCTTGTCCTCAGGAAGATGTTTATAAGCTTAGGGGTAATGGTGACAATATTGTACCTAAATCTGACTTTCCCATAATTTGAAGACTGCCTATTCCCACAACTTTTCTTCAAATTGGCATAAAACTCAGCAACCCAAGCAACATAATAAGGCTTAACATATTGAAGTGCATGCAATAGAGATCTACTCTCTAAGAAAGCAACCAAGTTATTAGCTTCAAAGTCAGGCATTTTTATGATCCTTTCATCAACTATAAACCTCTTAAGCATGATTTTCACAACAATAGACTTCCTATCATACTCAACCTAATCATCAGGGTCAGAATCAAACATAAGTACCTCATCAGAGTCATATGAGTGGTCAAATTCAAGAGCAGCTTCATCATCAGCTTTCTCAGGCTCCTCTTCTTCAAGGTCATCTTCTTCAGGATCCTCTTCTTCCTCTTCTTCCTCTGCTTGAGGATCATCTTCTTCCTCAGAATCATCACTTTGAGGACCATTTTCTGAATCCTCAGATGTTTCAGCAGCATCTGTAGCAACATGCATAGGAGGATCATTTATGTTTTTGGTTCTCCTCTCATTTTTGGCCATCAGCTCCTCCATTGTTAGATCATCATCAGAGTCCTTCGGTTATGCAACAAGGATTTCAGGAATCTTCATTTCCTCATCTGAATCCTCCACCTGGATGGGATCATCATCACTACCATCTGTCCTTTTTGGACGCTTGCTAGTGTAGTCCACCTTTTTGCCAAGGTTCCTTTGAGATATTCTCCTCTTTCCCCATCTATCAATACCTCTTTTGGGAGCTAACTACTTCTTCCTCAGTCGGATGTTCTTGAGTTTCTCCCCCATTCCTTCAGAATCAGAGGAATCAACCTTTTCCATTGTTGTAACAGGAAATAACCCAACTTGAAGAGGGTCGGGGAGTTGACCATCTTATGGCTAATATATCATCCGACTTTACCCAGACAAAGCAGGGCTTTAGGCGACTTCAAAAGATCGGTAAGTCGCTGGCGACTTGAGAAGCTACACAAGTCACGGGAGCGGCTTGGGAAAGCAGGGAAGTCGCGAGGCGGCTTGGGAGGACGCGGAGGTCGGGACCGACCCGGTCTCGAGGTCGGATGAGGATAAATATGGAAGAAATTTGGGTAGTTAGTGAGGCGGATTTCACGGGTCATAATCAGGGTAAGTGTATCTTGGAGCGCGGCTTGCGGGACAAGAAAGAAAACCCTAGTCTGGCGGCTGAAACCTTAGGTTGGCCCGTGAGATGAAGCCCACGAAGACTGTAGCCCTAGTTCTGTGTCTATAAATATAACTTGTATTGTACATTGTAAAGGATGGGACTTTGTAGAATCTTAGGCAGAAAATATACAGTAAAATACTCCTGGCTTGGTCGCCCACAGAGGTAGTCTTTTTCAGAGATGAACTGGGTAACCAAATATCGTGTTCTTTCTCATTTTATTTATAGCTTTGATCGATAATTTTATCACTATTACCTGCTTGTTCGCCAGTGAACAAATCGGGTACAACATCCATCTCAACATCGGTTGTTTGAGTAGGTTGTCAGTAGGGTTTGGAATGTCAGAACCAGGGGTTTCTGTAGGAATTTCAGAAGCGGGTTCAGTAGCCAAAGGTCTGGCTAAGGGATCAACATAGTCAGAAACATTGATCAGGTTAGAACCAAGAAAAATATTTAGCAAAACTATCGAGTTTTGTTCGACAGCTTGTTTAACAAGAAGATCAACAAGTGATTTAGGAGAAGCATAAGGAATATGAAGAGCCGGAGGTTTAGGAAGGGATGAAGATGATGATCCACCAACATTTTGGGAATCATTATCTGGGTTTTGTGCGGTCATTTCTGCAAGTATGTTCAAAGGGTTTGAAATCGCTGGAGAAGGAGGGTTCGAACGAGTTTGAGGATTTGAGTGTGGAAGTGAATTATCAGGGGAGAGAGACGAAGGGTTTTGATCATCTGCCATACCGCCTTTCTGTCCAATCAAATAATACACCCAGAATTAAAATAATGTTATATGAAATATAGGAGGGAAATAAGGCACAAGACTGAAATAATTGAAATAAACATAGTGTAAATTAAACAAACCTTAAATCATATGCGCAACAACAATGTTTTCAGCTTTGGGTATTAAACAACACAAAAAAATTGACCTTAAGTAGAAATTAAAGCTAGGAGGTTATTACACACACCCACAAAAAACCGATATGGAGTGGAACAAAGTAACCACCCACTATGTTGCAAGTTGTGATCGTGTGATGTGTAAGAAAGCCGCCAAAAATATTTTAAAAAAAAACAGAAAACCATATCCAAAATTAAATAGACACGAAATAAGTTCAAACAACTCATTTAATCTATACAATCGACTTAGGAAGAAATTTAAACAAATCATGTATGATAGATAAAGTTTGAATCACTTAAGGTTTCACAAAATGTCGGCACACATATATCTCAACACTCAATTTTGCATGAAATTCATCATCAAAGTGTTGCATATTTAAAAAAATTCTTTTACACACATGTTCACATTGATCCACCTTTTCAAGAGAGTGCAACGTAGTAGCGAGCTCCTGCCCCATAGTTACTCAATGGATTGTGAACAAACATGGATGTATATTTAATCACCTTTTGAAAAGAGAACATTGTAGTAGCGAGCTATGTGTCCCATAGTTACTCAGTGATTACACATCTAAGTTGTGCTTAATTTTTAATGCATTTAAGAGATATATGCCCATGACTCTGTATCTAAACCATGATTCAAACAATAAGATCAAAACACTATCATTTAAAGTTCAAAATAAGCAAATATAGTAGACAAACTCATTATCAGAACCACAATGTTGCTTCAAATGTTGGAAACATTTGTCACAACATCTAGTGTTTATTTTCAGATATAGCAAAGACCAAGAGATTTTCTAAGTGAAGAAAACATCTCATTATCAAGGGCTTTTGTGAAAATATCAGCAAGTTGTTTTTCAGTAGAAATGTACTCTAACTTCACAACTTCTTTCTCTACAAGATCTCTTATAAAGTGATATCTTCTACTTATATGCTAAGTCAAAGAATGTTGCACAGGATTCTTGGAAATATTGATAGCACTAGTATTATCACAATAAATAGTCAAAATACCACTTTCCAACCCATAATCATCAAACATTTTTTTAAGCGATATGAGTGCAACAACTTCCAGCAGCAACATATTCAAACTCAGTTGTTGATTGTGAAACACAGTTCTGTTTTTTACTATGCCAGGATATAATGTTGTTTCCCATATAGAAACATCCTCCACTAGTACTTTTTTTATCATCACAATCACCTGCCCAATCTATATCACTATAGCCAACTAAAGAGCAATTAGTATCTTTTGAGTAGCAAATACCTAGATCACATGTTCCAGCCACATATCTTATAATTATTTTTACAGAATTAAGATGTGATTTCTTAGGATTAACTTGATATCTAGCACAAAGATAGACACTATACATAATATCAGGCCTACTAGAAGTTAAGTACAAAAGACTTCCAATCATTGATCTATACAAAGTAGGATCAACATTTTTTCCAATCAAGTCTTTACTCAACTTTTGAGTTGAACCCATAGGGGTTTTCATAGTTTTAGCACTTTTAAGACCAAACCTTTTCACCAAATTCTTAGCATATTTGCTTTGAGAAAAGAAAATACCATTTTTCATTTGTTTGATTTGAAGACCTAAAAAGAAATTTAGTTCTCCAACCATGGACATTTCAAAAGTACAGGTCATTTCTTTAACAAAACTTTCAAGCATATCATTACATATTGAACAAAATACAATATCATCAACATATATTTGAGCAACCATGATATCATTCTTAGAATTTTTAATGAACAAGGTTCTATCAGCTTCACCTCTCAAAAATCCAAATTCAAGTAAGAAACCAGTAAGTCTACCATACCAAGCTCTAGGTGCTTGTTTAAGACCATACAAAGCTTTCTTTAACTTGTAAACATGATTAGAAAATTCTAGACTCTCAAAACCTTTAGGTTGTTCAACATAAGCTTCATCAATCAAAATTACATTCAAGAATGGAGCTTTAACATCCATTTGATGCAAGTTAATGTTAATGAAACATGCAATAGCAAGAAGTAATCTAATAGATTCTATTCTAGCAACCGGAGCAAATGTCTCATCAAAGTTTATTCCTTCAATCTGAGTATAACCTTGAGCAACCAATCTAGCCTTATTTCTCACGATGTTACCAAATTCTTCAGTTTTATTCTTGAAAATCCACTTTGTTCCTATGACATTAATATCATAATTAGGCCTAGGTACAAGTGTCCAAACATCATTTCTTTCAAACTGATTAAGCTCTTCATGCATAGCATTTATCCAGTTTTCATCATTAAGAGCTTCTTCACATTCTTAGGCTCAATTGCAGAATGATAACACTCAAAAGTTACCTGATTACATATGGATGACATGCAAACTGATCTTACAAAGTTATTGATGTGAATACCCATTCTTCTTCTAGTTTGTACACCAGTGGTAGCTTCTCCAATGATTTGATCTGATGGATGACTTTTCATTATCTTTGTTGAGGGAACCAAATATTTTGGACTGTGAATCTTGTGACAGATTTTCAGTATCTAAACTTTTGGGTAATGTTTTATCAGATGTTGAGGAAACATTCTGATCAACATCCTTACTATCTTCAGTGTCATCAGTATCTTTGGATACTTCTATCAAATCTGATACATTATCTTCAGCACTTTTACCTGCAAGACTTGCAAGTTCATCAAATACCACATTAATAGATTCTTGCATTGTATCAGTTTTCAAGTTGTAGATTCTATATGTCTTGCTATTCTTAGAATATCCTAAGAAGAATCCTTTATCACTCTTTGAATCAAACTTGTGCAACTGATCTCTATCATTCAAAATGTAAAAAACACAACCAAACACATGAAAGTATTTCAAATTTGATTTCTTGTTATTCAGAATCTCATATGGAGTACAATTACTATCATAACGAATATAGACTCTATTCACAATGTGACAAGCAGTGTTTAAAGCTTCTGCCCAGAATTTCTTAGACAAAATTTTTTGAGGTTAGCATAACTCTTGCCATTTCTTGCAAAGTTCTATTCTTTCTTTCAGCAATCCCATTTTGTTGAGGAGTTTTAGGTGAAGAAAACTCTTGCAAAATACCTTTGTTTTCACAAAAATTAGTAAAAGAACTGTTTTCAAATTCTCTTCCATGATCAGATCTTATCCTACTGGTCTTTAAACATAAACAGTTTTAAACCTTTTGTAAAGAATTTTGAACTCAGAATAGGTATCTGATTTTTCATTTAGAAAAATAACCCAAGTATAACTAGAAAAATCATCTACAAGAACATATGAATACCTCTTTTCACCTAAACTTTCTATTTCCATATGACCCATTAGATCCATATGAATCAATTCACAACACCTGTTTGTTGTACATGCTAACAACATTTGATGTGTTGTCCTTACTTGCTTACCTTTCTGGCATGGTCCACAGATTCTTCCTTTTTTAAAGTTAAGATCAGGTAAACCAACAACAGCACCTAGTCTATGCAATTTCTGAATACTTCTGTAATTAGCATGACCAAGTTTTTGATGCCACAAAATAATATCATCTGCTTACTTTTACAAGTATGGTTTGAACCAATCAAATGCAATTATCAGCAGATCTATTGCCAGTCATTAAGCATTCATCATTCTTATCAAACACATAGCATGAATTCTTGTCAAATTTCACATGTAAATCATCATCACATAACTGACTAATACTAATTAGATTAGCAAGTAAACCTTTTACATTTAAAGCATTTGTCAACTTTGGAAAACCAGGAACATTCAAGGTTCCTTTACCAACAATTTTACCTTTTGAACCACCACCATAGGTAACATGACCACCATCACAAGATGTATAATTAGACAAATGGTTAACTTGACCAGTCATGTGTCTAGAACAATCACAATTAAAGTACTAAGATCCAGGAACACATGATTTCAAAGATGTATACACAACATTACACAACATGTTCTTATGAATCCACTTTTTAGTGTTGTTAACTTGTTTTATAGGGTGTTCAATTTTGTCAGGTAAAACAATTCCAACTTTTAAATCTCTTCTTAACTTAGAACATCATGGACGAATGTGACTTACTCCAGCACAATAAAAACATACATACTCTTCAAATAATCCAGCAGATTTCTTTTGTTTAAGACTTAAAGATTTTGTCAAACAAGTTCCTTCTTTTACAAAAGAAATTGATTTATAGGATATTGGAGTATCTTCAATAGTTTTCTCAAAACCAAGACCAGCATTGCTTGATCTTCCAATCATTAAAGCATCATTTAATTCAGCAGTGCTTGTAGAAAACTTTTTAAAACTCAGAGTAGTACACTTAAGCTCATTTTTCAAAGAAGAAATCTCCACATATTTTCTAGTTATAAGAACTTCAAGTTTCAAAAGATTCTCTTTCAAATCTGAATTTTCCAAAGATAAGGAACTCAACACCTGTTTTTGAGTTTCTAAATCAGTTTTAAATTTCAGATATTCAAATCTGCTTCAGACCAATAATCATCGAGATCATCATCAAATGTATCATCATAAACTATTCTAGCAGACATAGCACTTAGTTCACATTTACCAGCATCAGTCTCATCATCAGAATCATCACTTAAGGTAACATTAAAGTTCATCTTTTTCCTAAGCATAGTATTAGCACATTCATTAGCATAATGACCATATCCAGAACATGCATCACATTTAACATTTTTTCTGTACTCAGGATCATATTTGAACTTGTTATTCTTAGTAAATTGTCTAGGTTGATTGAAACTGGAAGACTGACTTGGAATAATCTTTTTATCAGAGGGTGATGTATTCTGATTATTTTTATCTCTTGATTGAAAAGTACCATTTGGTTTTCTAAACTTTCCTTTTTGAAAAGATTTGAATTGCTAAGTGATAAGAGCAAATTGTTCAGAAAAATTTTCATCACATAAATCAGAGACATCATCATCAGAATCAACTTCAGTAACATAAGGATGTTTACCAATATTTTCAGAAGTTTCACCTCTAAAGGCAAGTACTTTCTTATCTTTATCTTTCTCATGTTTATCATCATCTAACATATTTGAGTTAATCTCATAGGTTTTTAAAATACTGATCAACTCATTTTGACTCAATAAATCAATGTTCTTAGAGCATCAAATCGTTTAGGAACAGTTCTAAGTATCTTATTGACTAACGGAGTGTTGGAAATTGAATTACCAAGTGAGTGTGACTCATTAGAAATCTCACTTATCCTTTCATTGTATGATGAAATGGTTTCATCATCTTTCATCCTCAAGTTTTCAAATTTGGTTCCCAACATTCGAAGTCTAGTCCTTCGAACACTTTCTGATCCTTCACAATGTTCCTGCAATATTTCTCATGCATTCTTAGAAGAAACATAGTTAGGTATCAGTTTAAACATAGAAACATCAGTAGCAGTAAAAATCGCATTAAGGGCTTTAGAATTGAAATTGACCGATGTGCATTCATCATTGGACCAATCAATCTCTTTTTTTACTTGAGATTCTCCATCTTTATCATCAAATGTTTTTGGTGGATTCCAACCAGATAACACACTACGCCATGCTCTCTCATCTATAGACTTAATGTACATGCGCATTTTAGGTTTCCAGTAGGGATAATTGGATCCATCCAAAATTGGAGGTTTTAAAGAAGGAGTCAACGAATATTCCATTGCAAAAACACACTTTAAAAACACAGGACCTTTAACTTAGTGTATCAAGTTTATAGCTCTGGCGCCAACTGAGAGTGTGTGTGCATGTATTTTCAGAGTGTTGTTGAAAATGTTATGCAACATTTAGAACAACATATGACAGCGGAAGTATAAAAATGCAGTGCAAAGGATTTCAAAATTTTGTATAGTCTTTATTCAGACTATACGAACCTCGTGGTTAAAAACATCACTATAACAAGTAGTGAGATACACAAGAACCTCTTACAAGATCCTAAAAGGTGTAGTAAAAACCACACACCAAAAATAAATATATTCAATCAAGTAATTAGTGATCTTATTCAACCTAAAACTTAATCTAATAAGATAAAATCAATATTGATGGGAGAGATTGTATTCCCTTGACCAGTACAAATAGAATAGCATCGACCCTCACACTCCTACAAGATACAAACACTCTAGGTTGTACTTTCGGTTGTGTCTCGGATGTTACTCTCTAAAGTTTGGAGTACAGCAAATGGTATTTCACTTTTCCTCAAACTTGAATGTCGACCAATGCAGTGTATTTATAGACTTTCGGATCAACTGCATTGTCCTATCGAGTAGACTTGGATAGCCTTGAACATCTCCTCCACTATCTCTATGATCTTGGTGTAACCACCCATGATCTTTCTATTCTCACTCTACCACAGTGCAACCGCTTGACAATATCTGAATTTGTCTTCAACCTACAATGTAGGAAACATAGAAAAACACATCTGTAAAAACGGAGTCAGTGTTAGGAGAAAGGGTAAATTTATGATGTTGTGCAGAATGTTGTCCAACATATGGAACAACATCCGTGCAACATCAACAATACTGTTGTTCACTTGATAAACATTCTTCCCACTCCAATTCTCAAACATTCTTCTCCTTATCAAGCCTTACATAACAGAGCTTCAAATTACTCACATCTTTGGATATTTGGTTGCCCTTGCTTCCCTTTTCCTATAACTCATCCAAACTTCAATTTAGAAGTTCCAAATGTATTTTCATTGGTTACAGTGACCGTCACAAGGGATAAATATCTTCATCCATCTGGGAGAATCTATATTTCTGATACAGTTGAATTTCATGATATGATTTTCCCTATAATACTCTGTTCCCGGAGATTTCACCTTTAGTAAAAGCTCAGTCTCCTTTAACAAACACTAAGATTCCAGATTTTTCAGTTCAACGAGTATCCTCATCTTCATCTTCCAAGTCCTTTCCTACTCCTATTTTTCTTTGTACATATTCCCCCATTCATCCTTCTAAAACCACATAATCTCACACTTCTACAAATGATACTGTAACTCCATCTCCTCAACATTCTGATATCATTCCAAATATTATCCCGCCTCGTCTTCATCCACCAAAATACTCATTCTATGGTAACGAGAGCTAAGGCAGACGTGTATAAGCCCAGACTCTTTCAATCATCTAAATTTCCTAGGATGGAGAAACCTCACTCAGTTTTAGAGGCTATTGTGATCCGTGAATGGAAAAAGGCCATGACCAAAGAGTATGATGCTCTCATGACTAATCAGACTTTGAAGTTGGTACCTAGAACCTCATATATGAATCTGATCAGTACCAAGTGGTTGTTTAGAATTAAGTTTCTTAAAGATGGTATCGTTGAACGGTATAAAGCTAGGTTGGTTACACGGGGGTTTCAGGAGATCGTTGGGATTCATTACTTTGGTACATACAGTCCGGTAGTAAAACCTACTACATTAAGGGTTATTTTTAGTTTGACAGTGATTAGAGGTTGGTCTACAACAGGTCGATATCAACAATGCACTTCTGCAGGTGAGCTTAAGAAGACTATTTACATTAAGCAGTGTTGGGAGATGAATTTAATAAAGAAGTTTTGATTAGATCCCAAAAACCCTGAGTATGACATGTTCAGGATAATCTTGATAGACTGAGTCAGTTTTCAGCATAGATTGTTCAGGAAGTTATCTGCACCATGTATAGTCAGCAGATATAGATCAGGTTAGATTTTGAAGACATCAAGACTCAAGAAGTAACAAGACATCAAGACTCAAGATGTAATCAAGACATCAAGACTCTAGGTATGTCATCAAGACATCAAGATTCAAGAAGTTGTCAAGACATCAAGACTCAAGATGTCACCGAAGACATCAAGACTCAAGATGTCATCAAGACATTGAAGACTCAAGATGTCATCAAGACTCGTAAGATATCAAGACCCAAAGAGTTATCAAGACTTCCTGTGAAGATATCAATACTCAAAAGATAACCCTAATGTTCAGAGGCACCAATATAATCTATCCAAGACTACAAAAAACGAGAAAATGCAAATATTCGTAAAAGTAGAAATTACCCAAAACATTCATAAGGCATGAAAGGAACTAAGTCTAAGTGTTGTTTAAGGTTGTCTCATTCGTAGAGATTGACCAAAAGAGTCATTTTGTTTGTCTACATTCATCAAGACAAGAACCAATCGTAGAAAGACAACATTGTACTTTATCGACAATCGAAAGTTTACAGACCCTCAATTATGTCGAGAGTACTAAGTTCCGCATCGCAAAAATTGGTGATTGGCTACATGACTGCATATTTCCTAAAACATGCAAGGGAGTGTTCAAACCCTAAAAATAGTCGATCATCAAACACCAGAAGAGGAAACTCATAAAGCTATCTCTTCCAACGGATAGTTTTCAAAGAGTGACCTTGGTGAAGTTACTATAAAATACTAGTGACCCTTTACATTGAGAGGTTACGAAATTTCAAAAGCAACTCAAGAGCTCATTCATATTATTGCAAATTGAAGCACTCGAAAAACCCTAGAATTTCCCAAGTGTTTCACATTGGAGAGAGCTCACTATTATAAGCCTAGAGTGATAGATATATCCAAAGCTTAGAAGAGATATCCTAGCCTTTGCATTAGTTCTTATTGTAAAGGATATCTCACCCTAGTTGGAAACCAACCCAAAACCCAAACCCTTTGTTAAGGTAGTTTGTGTGTGTTTTGTTGGTGATTTGGAGTTGTAAAGAGTTAGTAAGCTACAGTGAATTAGCCAGAAAACTCTAGAGAAGAAGTTAGTAAGCTACTTGTGGTAGTCTGAACACTTGTGTGTGTTTGAGTTAGTAAGTCTGCGTTGAGTCGGCCCGAAAACTCAAGGTAGAAAAGTGAGTAAGCTACAGTGAGTTAGCCAGAAAGCTTTAGGAAGTGGTTAAAGAAATTCTCTGAAGATCAGAGAGAGTGGACGTAGGAGCTTGAGTCTATGAACCACTATAATTGCTGTGTTGTTTTGCTTTCTACACTGCATTATTATCTATTCCATATTTTTCACTGAAAGCATTGTTCACTGATATTCAGTTGGAACCAATCCACTGAACTTGCATCAAATTAATCACAGCCTTAATCACTATTTTATTGAAGGGAAGATTTTCAGCAAAGCTAAAACGAGTATAAACTTAGGGTCAACCATTCCGCACACTTGAGTAACTAGAACAGATAGTTACTAAACTGAACTAACTCTACTGAGGGTTCAATAAGATAATTTTCCGATCCAAGCGCCTCTGGATCTCTGATAAACTCAGGCTCAGTTGGGCTAATCTGAAGCTTCTGAAAGCAGCTCAGGATCATTATCTCAGTAGACTTTGACTCAGGGCAATCCGTGCTTCTCAGGGCAAAATCACCAGGATAACCTGACCCATCCGACCTCAGTGAAAGAAAAGTTTTAAAAATTACTGAACACGTGTATTCCCCCCCCATATACGTGTGAGACTCGTTAGCACCGGGACCAACAAGTGGTATCAGAGCAGTGGTTCATTTTGACCACTTGCTTTGGTAGCCATAGTCTATTTTATTTGAAAGACTTTGGTGTTCTCTTGAATAGATCTGCATTTTCGATATCTTACAAGGCTCGATCATCATGCCTTCTAAGAAACTTCCTATGTTCTCTGTTGAGAGCTATGACCTATGGAGATTGAGAATGCAAGCTCATCCAGATTCAAAACATGAAAGAATGTGGAGAGTGGTTTACGAAGGACCATTCAAATTCTTGTTGTGAATCCCATAATCAATGATCTTGAGAGGAATGATCCCGAGATGAATTTCCAAAGCACGATGATCAACTTACTCCCGATGAGAGAAAGTTAGTCAATCTGGACTACATTGCTAAAGATACTTTGTATAAGACTATTGATGATGGTGTTATGGGGATGATTTCTCCGTGAAAACCGCAAAAGATATATGGGACACACTTGTTGTTATGTGTCAAGGCACGATCATATTAAGGAAAACAAACTTTATGTTGCTATTGGAAAGTTTGATAGCTTTGAAATGGAAGATAGTGAATCCATTGACAAACTTGAGGTCGATTCACTAAAGATCATGAATGATCCGAGTGCTCTTGGGAAAAGATACCCACAGGAGAAGTGGTAATCGAAAAATTCTTAGAGGATTATTTAAGAAATGGGATATACATGTTGTGGTGATTGAAAACACCAAAAATATTGATTCCATGCCATATCAACAAGTTTTCTCTGAATCGAAAGCTTATGAGTTTGTGATTGACAAGAAAAACTAAGAAATCGACAAAGAAAGATGATTCTTCATCTAGCAAGAATGTGGATTTCAAAGCCAAAGAGAAATCTCAGAAGTCTAGAGAGTCCGAGAATTCACTTGTCAAAAATCGGGATGAAAGCGGGAGGATAAGCTAGTAATCTTGATGGCAAGGAGGTTTGAAAGACTCAATAGCAGATATGGGAAATATAAGAAATATTACAGAATCACAGTACAAGAGAGACTCGGTGAAAGTGAGGACGATATACACCGAGAAAAGGAAGGACCGTAAAAGTCAAGGATCCTCATCCAAGAAGAAGGACTCCAAGACAAAGGAGGAAAAAGTGATCGGGATGATGATACCAACAGATGCTACAACCGTCCGAAGAAAGGTCACTTTCAATATGGTCATCCGAAATGAAAAGTGCTAAAGAAAGAAATGAGAGACAAGCCAAGAGAGAGAAAAGATCTCCAAAGAAGAAAGCTATGATTGCAGAAGAGGAAGAACATTCGAAGAAGGTTCCAGCTTCCTCGAGATGAAATTTTCTCGACGGATGTGATGATGATGTCTGTCTTATGGGCGGGGAGGAGGTAAATTCTTCTATCTCTTTGTTGCTCCTACACAAGCACATGAGTTCTCAAGTTCAACTGAAAAAGAATTTTGACTGATGGATTCGCTTTGAGAATCTTATGAAGGACTATTCGTATTTACAAGAACTACTCATCGAAACTCAAGAGCGTAACAAAAGAAACGAATCACGAGAATCAAGTGGAAAGACTCTATAAATACTGAGATCACTTCTCAATTGATGGGAACTACTGATGAACTGGATGTTCTGAAAGTACAACTCTCAGAAAAAGAGAAGGTGATAGAGATCCTGAATGGAAAATTAGAGAAATCCACTAAAGAGATTCAGTTTATCAGAACTGAGTTCAATGACCTCCTTGAGAAGCATGAAACTCTAAAGAAATGTGAGGATAGTGCGCAGAGAAAGTTAGCTCTATTGAATTCTGCATCTAAAGTGATAGATGAAATTCAGAGTTATCAAAGACCTGCAACTATAAAAGCTGGATTGGATACATTCCAGGGGGAACCTCACAAGGTCTTCCGAATGATGCTTCTAGTAGCACCAAGACTTTCTTTGTTAAACCAGTGGCATCTAATCTTCTTACTGAAGAACTCTCATTGTTTTAGACAAGGGTAAAGGACATATGGTTTCAGAAAAACTGAAGGTTCAGGGAAGAAAGCCCAAACGTCAGGAAAATGCTAGAAAACCTGAACACTCAGTAGGAAATTTTCAGGCCAGTAATTCAAAGCCTCAGGCTAAGAATACCAACCTAAAGAGATCTGCACTGAACCATCAGAGGAATTTTCAGAAGAGAAACACTTTCGTGAGAGATATTCTCAACTTAAAAGACCAAGTCCTCGACATCTTGAAAGACCCCAATTTCAGTACAGGCAACCTAAACCCCACTGGTCTAAGGGTAAAGGTTTCCTGAACCCAAGTCAGCAGAGACAGAGACCAGCTGCACAAAAGCTAAGGCACTTGAACAAAAGGCCTGGACCCTAGAAAAACTCTAAGGCTCATGTTCATGCTAAGGCCGCACTTTCGTCACGTGATATCTTGGCAAGGCTCCTAGGGTGGTGAATGTGTATGTAGATGTTTATGGGAGACAAATCAGCCACTCTAAAGTAATTAGAGTTGTTAGGAAGATTTAGGTTCCAAAAGGTACAGCTAACCTGGTAGGACCCTACACCAAATGGGTACCATAGAACTGATCTATTTTTCAGGTGAAGGAAGGAAAAGGCACTCGAAATTGAATGAAAAAAACATAAAGACCGATGAGCGGAAATGAATTGGCTCTTGCTGTATGGTATCTGGACAGTGGATGTTTAAGACATATGACAGGATATAAGCAACTAATCACTGACTATGTTGAGCAAAAAGGCCCTCAAATCACATTTGGAGACAATTCCAAAGGACAAACTGAAGGATATGGAACTCTTGAAGTTGACTCTGTTCATATCCATGGTGTTTCATATGTGTCTGATCTAAAGCATAACTTGTTTTCTATCACCAATTACGGACAAAGGATTCAGTGTTGAGTTCTCAAAGAACTTATGTTATGTAAAAGACAATACTTCACAGGAAATTTTACTGACTGGTACTAGAAAAGGAAATGTGTATCTTGTTGATTAGAGTTCATCTCCTAAAGATACATGTTTGGTTGCAAAAAGTTCCACTGATACCAGTTGGTTGTGGCACAAAAGAATGAATCACTTAAACTTCCCCTGAACAAACTTGCAAGATTAGCACTTGTAAGGGGGTTACCCAATGAAGTGTTCAGTAAAGATCATGTATGTGATGCTTGTCAGAAAGGAAAACAAATCAAAGCATCTTTCAAAAGCAAAGTAGATGTTTCTAGATAGAATACTACAACTGTTACATATGGATCTCTTTGGTCCAAAGAACACATGTGAGCACTAATGATGAAAAAATACACACTTGTGGTAGTTGATGACTACTCTAGATACACATGGGTCATATTCTTACTCGAGAAGAAAGAGTCTCGCATAAAACTACGAACTCCATCGAAAAGGCTCAAGATTGAAAAGAATCGAGTGTGGTCAAAATCGAGATCGATAAAGGAACCGAGTTTATCAATCATATCATATCCGATTATTAGCAAAGAAATGGAATAGCTCATGAAACATCACCGCAAGGACCCCACAATGAATGGTGTTCTTTGAAAGAAGAAATATGACTCTAAAAGAAGCTGCAAGGACAATGATTGTTGAAGCTGATATTCCTAAGAGATTTTGGGCTGAAGCTATCAACACTGCATGCTACTCTCAGAACATATCCATGCTAACCATGAACCAAGGAAAACTCCATATGAGCTGTGGAATGAAAGGAAGCCTCTAGTTTCTTCCTTTCGTGTGTTTGGTTGCAAGTGTTTCATATACAATAATGGTAAAGATCGGTTGAAAACTTTTGATAGCAAAGCTGATGAAGGGATATTCTTAGGATATTCTGAAGTCAGGAAAAGCCTTCATAGTTTACAACTGTAGGACTCTTATTGTGGAAGAAACACCTCATGTTGTTTTTGATGAATCTACTTGTGTTCGGAAGAAACAGAACATGACTTCGGAGAACCCGATCAAGAGAATCACCAGACTTAGCTTTGAAAAGAATGATAAAACATTATCTCAACACGAAAAGAAGAAGTCACCACTTTCTATGAATGGAGTGAATCGGACTTCGGACAAAGAAGTTCGGGATGGAAAAACTCGGGATGGTGAGACTCATGATGGAAATTCTCCATCGAAGGAAAGCCAACACAATCAGTTGACCAATCTAAACATACACCGATTCGGACTCGGATATGTAATGCCGATGAAGATGTGGTCACAAATTTGGCAAACTCGAATCTATCAACCAATGGGGAACAAATGTCTCGCAATGTTCGAATGGAATTTCCCCGAGGAAGATAATTCTCTTTCTCCTTTCTACATTGTTCCCTTTAATTTAATGAACTACCCGAACCTAACATTTTTTATGTTGAGGATACTCTTGAAGGGGAACATCCAGAGAAAAATGGTTGGATAGTCATCCTACAAGTCGATTGTGGGTGATCTATCGATGGTGTCAAAACAAGAAGGTTCCATGGAGAAAGTGCTTTGTTCTCCTGCTTCCTATCTGAAAAAGAACCTACTGAGATTGAAGAAGCTCTACAAGATTCATTTTGGATTACTGCTATGCAAAAAGAGCTGAACCAGTTCTCAAGGAATGAAGTTTTGGAGCTAGTGGATAGACCTAAGAGGCACAATGTGATTGGAACTAAGTGGGTGTTCAAGAATAAGAGAGATGAAAACAAAAACATTGTGAGAAACAAGGCAAGGTTAGTTGCACAAGGTTATTCCCAAGAAGAAGGCTTGGATTAGATGAAACCTTTGCACCTGTTGCAAGACTAGAAGCCATCAGATTGTTTCTTGCATATGTTGCCCACATGAAATTCACAGTCTATCAGATGGATGTGAAAAGTGCATTTCTGAATGGTGTGCTTAAGGAAGAGATTTATGTGGAACAACCTCCTGGTTTCAGACAGAATGACCAATTTTACAGGCTCAGGAAAGCCTTGTATGGTCTTAAGCAAGCACCCCGAGCATGGTATGATACCCTTTCTCAGTTTCTTACTGACCATGGTTTTATCAAAGGAACTGTTGATAGGACTCTGTTCAGGATAGAAGATGGTAAAGACATCTTACTTGTTCAGATTTATGTAGATGACATCATATTTGGATCTCCAAATCATCAGTTGTGTGAAAAGTTTTCTATCCTGATGAAAGGAAAGTTTGAGATGTCAATGATTGGGGAGATGAATTTCTTTCTTGGACTTCAGGTGAAACAAACTAAGGAAGAAATTTTCATAAATCAAGCAAAATACACCAGAGATCTGATTGCAAAGTATGGTGTACAGAATTGCAATACAGTTAGAATTCCTATGAATACTAACTACAAGATGGATCCTGATCCTGAAGGCGAATCTGTAAATCACACTGATTATAGAGGGATCATTGGATCACTGCTATATCTCACAGCAAGTAGGCCTGATATAACATTTGTTGTTGGGATATGTGCAAGATACCAAGCTAATCCTAAGGCTAGTCACATGGAGGCTGCCAAAAAGATTCTGAAATATCTTAAAGGCACTGTGAATAGAGGATTATGGTATCCAACTGATGATAACCTTGAATTAACTGGTTATTCAAATGTTGATTATGGAGGATGTAGAATTGACAGGAAGTCTACCACTGGAACTTGTCAATTTCTTGGAAGTAAACTGATATCATGGTTTTCAAAGAAACAAACCTCAGTAGCAACCAGTACTACTGAAGCTGAATACATGGCTGCAGGAAGTTGTTGTGTTCAGATTCTTTGGCTCAGACAACAATTGAGGGATTATAAGATTATAGCCAATGAAGTACCTATATTTTGTGATAATAATAGTGCAATTGCTATTACACAAAATCAAGTATTGCACACCAGATGTAAGCATGTTGATATCAGACATCACTTCATCAGAGATCATGTTGAGAAGAAAGACATTAGAATGGAGAAAATTCATACTGATAAACAGAGAGCTGATATCTTGACTAAACCTTTGGCTGAATCAAGATTTCAGGAACTATCAGTTGAATTAGGTATGTTGGATCCAGGTGAATAAAGAAAATCTGAAAAATTGAAGGTTTTCAGATGCATGAAGTTTTCTCAGGTTTATACTGAAAAACTCAGGATAAAATTGAGAGTACTGAACACTGAGTCTTGGGAAACTCAGTTATCCTGGAGATCAGTACTCAGTATTATACTGACATTTTATCAAGGTCAAAACTCAGTAAGACTGATGGAGAAAATTAGTCTAAAGAAGTATTGACTCATGCAACACATTTATTGTCTAACTGAATCTCAGTAATCATTGGCAATAAATGACAAAACACCTGAAGAAATAATTGGGCGGGACCTTTGAAATCCACGAGGAAAGTCAATGGTCTGCAGGAACAGTAATTAAATGCACTGTTCATTAATCACTAATAGGGATAAATTGACGGCTTAGTATTTGCGAAATCGTCCTTTCATAGACCCGTTTTAGTCAGTTTTTAATCTCAACCGTCGATTTCTTCATCTACACGATTTTCCATAAATCAAAATCCCATATCCATTGGAAAATTTTCTTTCAAAGCCCTATTCCAAAAAGTCTTCATCTTCACAAACACTCTGCTTCGAAACCCTCGATTGCCCAGAAATTTTCACCTATCTCAAAACCCTTCACCAGAAATTCTCCAAAAATGACACTTTCTGTATACGACAAACTCGCCATTTCCAATAAACCTTGGTACGAATATATCATTTCTCTAGAAAGCTCGTCCAATGCAACTCACGAGGAGGAGGCATTGCATATGATTCGTTTGACAAAGCTTACATGCCTGGTCGCGAATCAACCAGAGGCCGAATATGCAAGAGAGGTAATTGAGTTTATCTCTAATATGCAGTTAGATGATGAGAATTGCATAGAATCTCAGATTACAGTCTCGCATTTGGAGCATGGTTCGAAATATGTGGATTTTGTTAGGGAATTATATATTATTCCTAAGAACCTAAATGTCATATATGAGTTAAGTGATAGAGGTGAAGACCCTACGGTATACATGATGGGTAGGGAACAAGAATATTTGGATAAAATTATTGAGCATCCAGTAAAGTTTGAAGCTACTCTGAATAAGAGGCATTTGAAGCCTAAATATCGAGTATTATTGGATATTGTAAGCAATATGCATCATGAGTAGATCTGGTAGTTTCGAACGATATAAACGCCTAAGTTAAGGCTAATGGCGATTGAAGATTCACCTTCCACGGCATTCAACCCCGGTTGCACTATTTGATCAAGGTGGTGAGTGATCAAGCCAAACAAATTCAGAAGGTGAATGCTCCGTAGTTATCAAAGGAAAGATTCTACATGCAACCAAGATTGCATTTATCTTGGAAACGTCAAAAAGAAGAGGAGGACATCTTTGCCAATTCCACTTCCTTTCCAAAGTCAAAAATCATGTTCAAACCAACAAAGAAGACTTTGAGAGGAAAGAAAGAGAAAAACCTCGAGTCTCAAGAGGAGACCTGTCTGAAGAAGCCGACAAGCTAGGGGAAAGCCCTGATGCAAATTAAAAGAGAGAAAGGAGAGAAACTGAAGAAGAAAGCATTGGCTCACCTCACAAGCGCAGAAGGCTTCAATCTATTGCTGAGAAGGAGGCCAGTGAAACTGAAGAAACTCAACCCGAAGGCCAGCAAGGGTTGAAATCTCCACTTTAGGTTCTTGCTCAGGTAGTGACAAATGTGCAGGAGCAAGAAATTGAGGAACAGGTTTTTTTCTGAGGTACTCGAAACCTCTCTTGAGCTCGAGATAAAATCTCTTAGAAATCTTCAAGGGACCTCAGATCCTTCATCAAGAAAGACTGCTCGGACTTGAGATCGGTCCCGAACCTCGAAATTGTTGAACTTGGATGCGCTTCAAATGAACCATTTCTAGATCCATCAGCTCTAGAACTCATACACTCTCTCAATCTCTCGAAAGCCCAAGATTGAAGAAGGGAGAAGCCAAGAGACCGAATGGCGAAGCAAGGGGAATGGTTCATCTTAGACAGATACCACGAAATAATGCCTATATCGACCTTCGGGATATGTTCTTCGAGCTCGTAAACCACGATGTATATTCTAAATCAAACACTCCCGGAGATGCTGAACATTGCTTCATGCAGAGGAGAAGAGTGGTGGAATTCAGAGACAGCTGCCCTGACCAAATTCTCATGTTTCAGAAAAACCAAGCTGAGAATGAAAACTGTTGATTTTGATGAATTAGTGAAAAAAAGAAGCTAGGCGAAAAGAAAGCTCTTGAAGGAGTTGATGCTTCCACTCCCATGATCAAAATAAAGATAAGGATAAGGGAGATGATCGGAAAAAGAAATCGAGAAGGAGAAGGAACCTCGGATAGATCTTTGAAAAGAGAAGGAAACTAAGAGTCGGATGGGGACAAATCGATGTTGAACCAATCGATATCGGACAACCTCGGTGAAGTTAGCATTCTTGGTACCTTTTAACATCAAGTATACATTATGCGAAGTTCTTTGAAGTACCTAGCTTTAAATCTGATGTTTATGATATGCAGACTGAGGCTCAGTTGGAAAATGTTGTGCAAACTCCAGTAGTTGATTTCACACCAATCCTGGGTGAGTTAAAGAAGATAGAGCCAAGGATGGAAGAGATACTGGCAGGTCAATCTCAAAAGCTTGAGAATCTAAGCTCTTCATCAAGCATCTTTGCAAACAATTCTCCTGCACAAGATGACTCGGATGGAGTTAGTTACGGGTTGCTCAAAAATCGAAAAATGGAGAACTTTGAGTTCATCATCCAAACGCTTCAAACAACTCTATCAAGAAAATTAGCTACATTAGATGGAAAGATTGATGGAGTACATACAGAGCTTAATGCCAACATGAAGCAGATGTATCAAGAAAGAACTGCCTATATTGAAGTCAAGCTGATTGAGAAGCATGATCTGATGATCAAAACAGCTATTGAGGAAATGGGCTCTCTGCTCATGACCAAGATGACAGAGATGATGCATGATGTCTTCTCAAAACAGTTTGCTCCTCTTTCGGATGAGTTCTCAATGGCCAAGAATTACATGATAAGGCTAGAAGATGAGCATAATCAGTTGGCAGGAGAAGTGCGCAGTATGAGTAAGGAGCAATACTATATGGATACTGCACTGACTCAACTACTCCCAAGGTATGGTTCCAAAAAGGAGGAAAGGTCTGGTGGCAAATTAAGTGAGTTGTTGGCACAAACCTTGGAGAGAAAGGCTCAAAAAGAAGCTGAAGGAAAGAAAATTGTTGATGCCATAAGAGAAATTGAAGCCACTGAGAAACTAAAGTTCAAAGAAGCTGAGAAGCTTATCTTCACTCAAACATCTGAGCAAACCATTCAGGAAGTAATTTCTGAGAAATTGAGTGATAGAAGGATGGTTGGAACAAGCAAGGCAGAAGAAGAACAAGCCAGACCAGAAAAGAGCAAAGCAGTTGTCTTTGTTGAAACTGAAAAGAAGAAAAGAGCAAAGGTACTTAAACCTACTCAGAGGAAGCTGATTATAGATTTTGAAGAATCGGATGAAGGACCAGAAAAGGAAACTGAAGCTCAACCAGAGACTTTTAATACCAAGAAGACTCTGAAGGCCCTGCAGATTGAAAAGGAGAAAAGAACTGCTGCTTCAGTATCTGGTGCTCCTCTGATCAGAAAGAATAAAGAAGAAGAACAGAAAAGAAGAGGTGGATTCAAAAAGTTTCTAAGCAAAAGGAGAGGTACAGAAAAGACTCAGAAGTGGCCGCACATTGACAAGTGGATGTCTATACAGCTCAATGATGCATGGGAAGAGATCAAGAGAACCTTCTGGTTCTATTATGAGATTCTGAGAGAATGGAGGGGGAGCAGCTCGAATAAGAATGAAGCTTTTATTGAGTACTTACTGACATCCTAAGTACCTGGAAAGTTGGATCAACTTGGCAGTTGAAGGAAACACTCAGATAGTAGCTCCTGGTCCATACATGTACCCAGCTCCTAGGTTTGAGAATGGCTATGTAAATGAGGCAGACATTTCTCAGGAAATAGCCCAGTATGCCATCCAGCTAGGCCTAACAGGAAAAAACCCTGAAATCATCAAGGCAAGAGATGAACTGAAGAAGAGATACTATAAGATGTTCAACCTGGAAGTGTCAGAGGATGAAGTGGAAGAAGACTGAATACTTTGTACTTCCGTATTTTGTTTTTCATTGTAATTTGTAACTCTTATCCAACATCAATGAAAATTTTATCTTTATGCTCAAAGATAATATCTCATTATATTTTTACATGTCTTGATAAGCCAGATTGTTAAAGAACTTGATTGGAGAAATACCATTTTGGTTGTAATAGATAAACTGAAACCTGAGGATAGGTTAGGTTTTCTTAAATGTAACAAGATGGTTTTGGCATCATCAAAAATGAGGAAATTGTAGGGAGATGAATTTAATAAAGAAGTTTTGATTAGATCCCAAAAACCCTGAGTACGACATGTTCAGGATAATCTTGATAGACTGAGTCAGGTTTCATATAGATTGTTCAGGAAGTTATCTCGCACCAATGTATAGTCAGCAGATATAGATCAGGTTAGATTTTGAAGACACCAAGACTCAATAAAGTAATCAAGACACGAAGACTCGGTATGTAATCAAGACATCAAGACTCAAGATATGTCATCAAGACATCAAGACTCAATGAAGTTCTCAAGACATCAAGACTCGGTATGTCATCAAGACATCAAGACTCGGTATGTGTCATCAAGACATTGAATACTCGATGCGTCACTTGAGACACCAAGACTCGAAGATATCAAGACCCGGTAGTATCTTGAAGACTTCGATGAAGATATGAATACTCAGTATAACCTGAATGTTCAGAGGCACTGAATATAATCTATCTGAAGACTACAAAAACTGAGAAAAACGCAAATATTCAGAAAAGTAGATATTACCCAAAACATTCATATGCAGACAAAAGGAACTAAGTTTAAGTGTTGTTTAAGGTTGTCTCATTCAGAGAGATTGACCAAAAAGAACCGTTTTGTTTGTCTACATTCACTAAAGACAAGAACCAATCGAGAGGAAGACAACATCATACTTTTATCGACCTTTGAAAGCGACAGGACCCTGAATTATGTCTGTAGTACTAAGTTCCAGACTACAAAAATTGGTGATTGGCTGCATGGCTGCATATTTCCTAAAACATGCAAGGGAGTGTTCAAACCCTAAAAATAGTCGTTCATCAAACACCAGAAGAGGAAACTCATAAAGATATCTCTTCCAACTGATAGTTTTCAAAGAGTGACCTTGGTGAAGTTGCCTATAAATACCAGTGACCATTTACATTGAGAGGTTACGCGAAATTTCAAAGCAACTCAAAAGCTCATTCGTATTATTGCAAATTGAAGCACTCGAAAAACCCTAGAATTTCTCAAGTGTTTCACATTGGAGAGAGCTCACTATTCTAAGCCTAGAGTGATAGATATATCCAAAGCTTAGAAGAGATATCCTAGCCTTTACATTAGTTCTTATTGTAAAGGATATCTCACCCTAGTTGGAAACCAACCCAAAACCCAAACCCTTTGTTAAGGTAGTTTGTGTGTGTTTTGTTGGTGAGTTGGAGTTGTAAAGAGTTAGTAAGCTACAGTGAGTTAGCGAGAAAACTCTAGAGAAGAAGTTAGTAAGCTACTTGTGGTAGTCTGAATACTTGTGTGTGTTTGAGTTAGTAAGCTGCAGTGAGTCAGCCAGAAAACTCAAGGTAGAAAAGTGAGTAAGCTACAGTGAGTTAGCCAGAAAGCTTTAGGAAGTGGTTAAGGAATTTCTCTAAAGATCAGAGAGAGTGGACGTAGGAGCTTGAGTCTATGAACCACTATAATTGCTGTGTTGTTTTGCTTTCTGTACTGCATTATTATCTGTTGCATATTTTTCACTAAAAGCATTGTTCACTGATATTCAGTTGGAACCAATCCACTAAACTTGCATCAAATTGATCACAACCTTAATCATTATTTTATTGAAGGGAAGATTTTCAGCAAAGCTAAAACGAGTATAAACTTAGGGTCAACCATTCAGCACACTTGAGTAGCTAGAACAGATAGTTACCAAACTGAACTAACTCTACTGAGGGTTCAGTAAGATAATTATCTGATCCAAGCGCCTCAGGATCTCTGATAAACTCAGGCTCACTTGGGCTAATCTGAAGCTTCTGAAAGCAGCTCAGGATCATTCTCTCAGTAGACTTTGACTCAGGGCAATCCGTGCTTCTCAGGGCAAAATCATCAGGATAACCTGACCCATCTGACCTCGTTGAAAGAAAAGTTTTAAAAATCACTGAACACGTGTATTCCCCCCCCCATACACGTGTGAGACTCGTTAGCACCGGGACCAACAAGCAGTCCCAAGGTTTTGTTGATCAGTTGTTTCCTTCTTATGTGTGTAAACTCCAAAAGGCTTTATATGGGTTGAAACAAGCCCCCAAAGCATGGTATGATACCCTTTGAGGTTTCTTGGTGTCTACGAAATGTACACATTTCAAGGCAGATCATTGTCTCTTTCACAGATGCTTACATGGCAAAATGACATTGTTGTTGGTTTATGTGGATGACATACTAGTGACTGGAGATGATCCGATTATGGTTCAGAATCTTATCTCCACTTTACATCAGAAGTTCTCCCTTAAACATCTTGGGGAGATTGATTATTTTCTTGGTATTGAAGCTCAATCCACTCCTACTTCCATCCATCTCACTCAATCCAAGTATATCAAACACTTACTCATTCGTACAAATCTTCAGACAAGTAAATCTTGTCCACCTCCTTCATGTCCTAGTAAAAAATTGTCCCTCCATGATAGTTCTCCCTTCTCTGATCCCTCATTATATCGAAGTGTTGTAGGTGCTCTACAATACTTAACCCTAACACGACCCGACAAGCTCATAGTGTCGACACACTTTCCCAATTCCTTCAAAATCCTTCACAGAACTATTGGAAGGCCTGCAAGAGGGTCCTTCGGTATATTAGGGGTACCATTTCACACGGTATATTGTTCTCTCCCATTTCTAATTTCAGGTTACAAGTGTTTGTTGATGTTGATTATGCTGAAAATTTGTATGATTGTCGCAACACCACGAGTTACTGCATTAAGCTTGGTGACAATATTAGGTGTTCTCGCAAACAGAGCGTGGTTGCTTGGAGCAGTGCCGAGGCTGAGTACAGGTTTATGGCTCTTGTAACCACTGATATTATGTGGATCATGTCTCTTTGTTCCGTAATTAAGCTTCTGTTGTCTACTCCTTTAATTTTGTGGTGTGATAATCAAGGGGGTGTCACCTTGACATTTAACCTTGCTTATCACTCATGCACAAAACACACTGAGGTTGATATTCATTTCTTACGAGAAAAAGTTCAGTCCAAAGTTTTGGATGTCCGATGCATTCCCACCGAAGACCAGCCCGCAGATGATCTTACCAAACCATTGAATCTTGCATGATTTCCTACGCTTTGTCTTCTCCTTGGTATATGTCCAGCTTCAATGGGAACATGTTAGGCATAGACGGACCTACACCCCTGCCCCACTTAAACTTTTTATATATATTTATAATTACGATAAAAACTCATATGAGACGGTCTCATGCATGAGACGGTGTACAACCTAGCATAAATCACATTCATCCCTTACAAAGTGTTAAAGTGTCAATTGACAACTTATACCCCATCTCACCGTGAGACCGTCTCATGCAGGTGTGTCTCTTATAATTATTTATTTGTAATTTGATGAGATTAGAAGTTTTGGTTAATTTTAAAGTGTTTCTTCTTTTTCCATGCAAAGGAAGAGGGAGAGAAAAATATATGTACAATTCATGTTTTAAATATGTATATTAAATGTATTGACTCTGTTCATATAAAGATATTTAGTTCAAATAATTTTTGAAAGTATATAAAAAATTCGAAAGTACGGTATATTATAAATTGGGCCCCCCTCGGTACAATTCCTGGATCCGTCCCTGATGTTAGGATTACACATTGGGGTTAGATCAGTAATTATTATTACTAAATCAATTAGTGGTTATTTGTTCAGGTTGTTGAGAAGAAGCAATTAGAAGCTTCTTCTGTTTTCCTAAGATTGGGAACGCTTATCAAGCTCCATTGTATATATAATTGGGGCCCCCTCGGCGCAATTCCTGGATCTGTCCCTGATGTTAGGATTACACATTGGGGTTAGATCAGTAATTATTGTTAATAAATCAATTAGTGGTTATTTGTTCAGGTTGTTGAGAAGAAGCAATTAGAAGTTTCTTATGTTTTCCTAAGATTGGGAACGCTTATCAAGCTCCATTGTATAATGAACGGCGTACGGCGGCGGTGGCGGACGTACCATTTACGGAAAAAACCGCGTAAGAATGCTTTGTGCGCTGTTTATATAATTGGAATTTAGCGACGGAGTAGTGACGGATACTTAATGTTCGTTGCTACTAGCGACGTTTTGAATCCGTCGTAATATTAAAAAAATCGTCGCTAAACTCGGCCTGGTCGGTGGTCCAAGTGCTGAGACGCTTCATTGACCGTGCCCGATTTTAGCGATGGATTTAACCGTCGCTGATAGATCTGATTTGACCCGATTTGAATATTCCGTCGCTAAACCGCCGCTATTCCGTCGCTAATAGCGACGGTTGACAAAACCGTCGATAAATTAAGCGACTTTGACCGTCTTACTTCATCCATCTCCATTGTATATATACTTGTACTCAAGAACAATACTTGTGAAAATTATATTTTTCTTAGTTTCAAACACACACAGGTGTAAATGGTTCACAATGAATTAACCTTCCAGGTACAAAATCTATTTCACAAAAATTCGATAGTTACACTCTAACGAATTTTAGAAGCAGAAATCACAAGTTCTTATAAATTCAAAAATAATAGACTCAACTTAAATATATAGAGAGACTCAATTTTTCAGGGTAGGAATGTTCAATTTCCTTTATGAGAATCTTTTATTCCCCATTCTCCACATTTCTTGACACTACAAAAAAAAAAACAGTGTTTAACGACGGTTTCAGTGTCACTGAAAAAATCGTCTCTAAATCTAGCGTCACAAATATTTGCGACATAAAAATGATAAAATTTCAAAATTCCTGTGTAACCAAAATGGATAAAAAAATAATCATTTTCGTAAAATTCTTAATGTCATGTATATCCCACGAATCAACATCCCCTAATTTTGGGGTGGGGGAAAAAATTATGGGTCAAAAAATGTTTAAAAAGTGACCATTCTTTTTAAAGCCAAAAATCTTATGTGCTTGAAAGTGCAATTAACCCCAATCTCATTATAACATATAAATCATAATTTTAAAACGGAGGACAAACATCACGAAAAGGCCCTTCATTTTTGGAATGTTTCAAACTTTGTCTTATTACAAGTGAGTGACAGCCAGTTGGGCCAGTGTTCTTATAACAAGTAATCACTAATCAGATCAACCGTACCATCATGCAAGTTGTGGTTTGAGAGTCCAATCAATTTATTGAAAATCAATTATTCATTTTATATAAAAATAATTTCAATAGAGTTTAAAAGATAATAAAATCATCAATTTAAAATATAGTAAATAATACTTCCTCCGTCCCAATATAAGTTTCTGATTTCTTTTTGATGTTTTAATTGAGGAATAATAATAAAATAATAAAAATGAAGGATAGTTTTGGATATTGGAAGAGTGGGAAAATGTATGTAGAATAGTAAGTGATAATTTTTGTAATATTATGTGAAAAGTTAGAATAAAAATTATGAATAGTGAAATTACTTTTTTTCCATTTATGAAAGGGAAAACTTATAGTGGGACGGATGAAGTATTATTTACTATGTAAAATAATAATTTGTTTGCTTAAATAATAAGTATATATAATAAATAATTACAAAACACATGTTATAATATATATATATATATACACAAAAAAAAATTGATAAACATAAAGAAGAATATAATTATTATATAAATGCATGCTAATAAAATTAACAGTTATCACTTTGAATATAAAAAGTATCAAAGTACTACAAAAAATATTTTCCTGAGGAATATATAAATGAGATCTTTTACCTTCAAAATAAAATTGCAAAACAATACTCATTTTTTATGATGTTACAAAGAATATATTTCGTGAGATGATTTTATATAAGTTTTTACTTTTTTTTAATTAATTTTAAAGACTAATTCGATGAATTTTTCTCAAATAATTAATTGAAAAGGTTATAGGATTGATAAGATTTGTCAAGTATCGGGACCAAATTGTGGATTCAAACTTGTAGTAGTGAATCTACAAATATTATTCAAAAATGTTAATTTTAATAAAGGATTTAAAAATCATGTATCGTTTTTTTAATTATAAGCTCTTTCTTTGGGCTTCATTAATATATAATGTTACTAATGTAAGACTAAAATATAATGCACATTCTATTCCTTAACTATAAGACGAAGCAGACATGGCATTTCTTACTTACTATTTCGTCGGCAACATGAACTCGCATCATATATATTAATCCCACTTTTGATTTATTTAATTGGCACCAAGAAAAAAAGCACATGCACACAAAATTAATTAAAGTGAGAAAAAAGAAGCAGTCGATATCTTGAATGCAACTTGGAACCGAGTAAAATTCCTTTTTGGTCCTCATAATAATTCATGATTTTGATTATCTCAACACCCATCATTTTGGTCCAAAAATTATTTTTTTTTCATGCAGTTTTGGTCACACTGTTATGTTTTCTATTATAGTCAGTTGCAATTTTGGTCCCACAGGACAAGGTTTGGAATCAAATATGCAGTTGAAGTTAACGGATTTCGTAACGAAAGAACCAAAAGTGCATGAAAAAATTCTTACAAGACCAAAATCGTGAGAATTAGAACTAAAATCATGAGGTCCCGTGTTCTGTGGGACCAAATGTGAATTTTACTCCCCAAACATGCACTACAAAAAATGTGGATTTTAACGACGGATATTAGCGACGGCTAGACAATCCGTCGCTAGTAGCGGCGATTTTAGAGACGGATGAAGTCAGACGGTCAAAGTCGCTTAATTTATTGACGGTTTTGTCAACCGCCGCTATTAGCGGCGGTTTAGCGACGGAATATTCAAACTGGGTCAAATCGGATCTATTAGCAAAGGTTAAATACATCGCTAAAGTCGGGCACGGTCAATGAAGCATCTCGGCACTTGGACCACCGCCCAGGCCGAGTTTAGCGACAGTTTTTTTAATATTACGACAGATTCGAACCGTCGCTAGTAGCAACAAACATTAAGTATCATTCACTACTCCGTCGCTAAATTCCAATTATATAAACATCGCACAAAGCATTCTAACGCGGTTTTTTCTGTAAATGGTACGTCCGCCGCCGCCGCCGCTGTACGCCGTTCATTGTCGTCGTCCTGAGCATTCGGTGCACGTGGAAAACTTCGTACCGTCGCGTTCTTCAATTTAACGGTAATTTTTCTAATTTTTAACCGTTTATTTTCTAGTTTTATATACGTACATACGTGTGTATATATATATGTATATATATTTTTGAATTATATATATATAATAGTTCAAAATAATTAGATTTATGTATATTAATTAATTAATTTTGAAATATATATATATATATATATTAGATTAATTTTGATATTATTAGACTAATGTTAGATTAATTATATATCCATGTTAGTTTAATTAGACGTCAATTACGTATATGCATGTTAGATTAGTCTTGTTGATTAGGATATTAGTCTGGTTAGATAATATCAATTTAACGTACATGTTAGATTATAAAATTATGTTTATGTAATTATTTTATTATGTGATATATATATGTTAGAATTGTTAGAATTGTGTTAGATTGTTGGTTGACTAGGATGAGTTTGTAATAATACAGTCGAAACTCTGTCGAAATTTAGGCGCAATTTTAATTAATTAATTTATGTCAAATTATTTTATTGGTTAGATTGTTAGTCAATGTGTTAGGAAATTAGAATTGAAATTTGTTGGTTGACTAGAAGATGAGATTTATATAATACAGTCGAGACTCTGTCGAAATTTGTTGGTTAATTAAATTGTTAGTAAAAAATGTTATGAATTTGTTTTATATAATGCAGATGAGTACTAGTCAAGGTGGACGTGGCAGTGATAGTGGTCACGGCAGCGGCAATGGTCGAGGCAGAAGTGGTGATCGGGGAGACGGGTCGGTTCCTTAGAGCACTAGGTGGAAGAGGATCCTTAGACCTCAGGTGAACCTGCACCCACCCGCCCACGACGGGTCCAGCTCGCATCACACGGTGCCCCCCGACAGGGTCATCTCCAGCAGGGTCGAGCTCAGGCTCGGCCTCTGTTCGTCGTGGCTCAGCCCCCACTGCTCGATTAGCGATCGGTCTGAGCTCGGGAAGGTAAGTTATAACTTTTACTTACTAATTTGGTTAGTTATACAGTTAATTATATAATTATGCATATTAATTTTTTAATATGTTTCAGCATCATAATCGGTCACGAGGCTTCCGGTTTAGCCAACAACTCTATTTTGCGAGTTGGAATTGTTATGGGGGCCCACAGTTGGAGAGGTGTGTCTGAAGAACAACGCCAACTCTACTTTGATGAGTTTAGGGTACGTACAATAATTGATTACTTATTTTAATTTAATATATATATATATATATATTAAATAAAGTTTGTGTTAATGAAATGCAGAAACAGACAAAGTGGAGGGAGGATCTGACATCGGCCGATTTCTACAAGCCGTTCTACAAGCTTGCCCAAGCCCGGTATAAGGACTTGCTTTATAGGTGGCCTGTCTGGTGGAAGGATGAAGGCCAGGATATGACGAATGAGATGGACCCAGGCGTCTGGGCGTCGGTTTGGAGCGATCCCGCATACCAGGAGGTGTGCCGGAAGAATCGTGAAAATCGCCTGAGCTAGCAAGGAGGGATGGGGGTGTCGCTGTGCACAGGGCCGGATCCCGGTCGATTAATATAATTTATTTAATTGTACAATAAGTTCATAATTAATATTTTTATTTGTTAACAGGAACTACGGCTCGGACGCCCTCCAAACACTCTTGAGACGTTGGCACTCGGCCACCTCTACGAAGAGGAGACAAGGACCTCCACCTACAGCCGCACCACCCACGTGCACGTTAGTAATTAATGTTGTATTTCGTAATTATTACACCTGATCTTAATTATAATATTTAATTTTTATAGAGAGCGGTGCGAAAGAGGGTCGAAGCTGCCAGCCAGGCCCAGATGGGTGAACCGTCAGGTTCAAATCCACCACCTCCAATTAATTTGAATCGGATCTATGTGGAGGAGGCCGACATCGATAGACAGCGAGTACTTGGGTAGGGTAGGTTGTCTGCCGCCCTGATCATGGAGACACAACCCTACTCGTCTCAAATCTCTGTTACTTCAGCACCGCATCCGCCTCAGCAGACGACTGAATAGATTAGAGAGGTGCTGATGGCCGAGCTCAGAGAAGAAAATGAACGGAAGTGGCGGCAGCTTGCATCCCGACTGGCCGATCGAATGGGTTGCTCACCCGATTATTTCCTCGACAACCTTTTCGAGGAGGACGATGACCTAGGCGGTGGCAGCGGTGGTGGTGGCGGTAATGGTAAAGGCGATGGCGATGGCGGGGCGGGGGTCGAGATGATGATCAAGGTGGCTGCCGATGATATCGGTTTCAATCCTTCTTTTCTTTTTTGCTAATAATGATGATGTGGATGATTATTATCCGGGACGGTAATAGAAACTTTTTTTTTATGATTATTCATGATGCGACACTTTTTATTATTATTATTTATTGTGAACAATTTACTTGTTTATGTATGTATAATGTTTATATCATTTATATTTTTGTTCTATCGTTTATTTATCGTTTAAATAGAAAAGTATTACTTGTTTAGATATAAAAGTATAACTTGTTTAAAGAAAAGTATTACCTGTTTAGATGAAAAAGTATTTACTTGTTTAAATAGAAAAGTATTACTTGTTTAGATAGAAAAATATTACTTGTTTAGTTAGAAAAGTATAACTTGTTTAAAGAAAAGTATTACTTGTTTAGATGAAAAAATATTACTTGTTTAAATAGAAAAGTATTACTTGTTTAGATAGAAAAGTATTACTTGTTTAGTTAGAAAAGTATAACTTGTTTAAAGAAAAGTATTACTTGTTTAGATGAAAAAGTATTACTTGTTTCAATAGAAAAGTATTACTTGTTTAGATAGAAAATTATAACTTGTTTAAAGAAAGTAATACTTTTTTAGATGAAAAAGTATTACTTGTTTAAATAGAAAAGTTTTACTTGTTTAGATAGAAAAGTATAACTTGTTTAGTTAGAAAAGTATTACTTGTTTAGATGAAAAAGTATTACTTGTTTAAATAGAAAAGTATTACTTGTTTAGATAGAAAAGTATAACTTGTTTAAATAAAAGTATTACTTGTTTAGATGAAAAAGTATTACTAGTTTAAATAGAAAAGTATTACTTGTATAGATAGAAAAGTATAACTTGTTTAGTTAGAAAAGTATTACTTGTTTAGATGAAAAAGTATTACTTGTTTAAATAGAAAAGTATTACTTGTTTAGATAGAAAAATATAACTTATTTAAATAGAAAAGTATTACTTTTTTATAAGGAAAAGTATTATAGGTTTAATAGAAATGTAGTACTCTTAAAAAAAATAATTAAAAAATATAATTTTAATATAATATAATATAATTTTATATAAAAAAGTGATTGAATTAATAAATAAGATAATTGAAATAAAGAATTTAAAAAAAATTGTAAGAAAAAAGATTTTTAGGACATATAGAATTAATTTCATTAAGTAAACGCGAGAAAGCTAGTGCCCGAGCGGAATTTATCCCCGCTCAGGCATCCAAGGTCCCTTGTTCGGTCCCCATGGGAGAGAATATTTATCTCATTTAATTGGGAGGTTTGGTGGCTTATATATGAGATACTTGGTGGTTGGACTCGAGATGGTCCTTGGCTCGGTGGGTTCGGTGCCCACCTGAGCGCCCCCCGGGCCCGAGTTCGAACCACCATTAGCCATTTTTTTTTCGAAAAATTTACGATTTAACGACGGATATAGCGACGATATTTTACGGTCGCTAATAGCAACGGAAGGTAATCGTGGCTAAACCGTCGTTGTATTGTCGACGGTGTAGCGACAGTTAATCTGACCCGGGTCCGGACCCAGATGACCATCGCCAAAACCGTCGCAATATAGCGACGGTAATAAGTCGTCGCTAATTAGCGACGGAGTTGAAATAACCGTCGCTAAATGTTAGCGACCCTCGGTTTCCCGACGATTAAAATCCCGTCGCTAAAACCGTCGCTAAAATCGACGTTAAATCCCGTCTTTTTTGTAGTGATGCATTCGTATTTGTGATAAGATTTTTAATGCATAATTCGGGGCATCATGAGTGAGTTCATTAATGTCTCTCATCAAATAATATTTAGGATGCTCCAGAAAGATTTTATGGTTTATAAATTATAATAAGAAATGAGATTTGTTCAGTAAAATATATATAACCTCCTTCCACAAAATTTATTTTCATCTTTTTTAGCACAACATTTAAAAAAAAAAAAAAAGATAAAATAAGAGTATTATAGGGTATTGTGGGGTTCACTTATAAATAAAGTGATTATTAGTGAATAAAGTACAATAACAAATTTAAGTAATTAAGTGATGGTTGAAGGATAAAGAAAAAATATACAATTCCATAAAATGTATGAGAATAGATTTGATGGACAAACAAATAAAGAAAGTGGGAATAGATTTGGTGAACAGAGGGAATATTAAATTACGATTGCGATTTTCTTATAAATAATTCAATTTATAAGTATTTTGTATGAAACATGCCACCTTTTCGGATATTATGTTTCATGTGACATTCTGTTAAAAAAAACATATACTAGGGTTTGTAATTTGAATTTTGAAATTTAAATCGATTTTTAGTTCAAAATTTTAAAAGTCGATTTACTATCACAATATAAAAAAAGATTCAAAAACAAACATTCATCTTACTATTTATGAGGATTTCAAAACAACATAAATTTCAAAAATCGATTTTAAAAGACATTTAAAAACCCAAAACAATATTTAATAATGTACGTGTAAGTACAAATCTCGTGAATTAAAATATAAAACACGAAAAATGATTACAACTTATTTCTTCGAATTGAAGTATTGAATATTTGCGGGTTTAAACTCTAATTTCTTCCTCTAATTCTTCTCTTTCTTGACGTTGACCTTGACTTGGACGAATTTTGTAACAGTCCTCGCATTAATCTTGTCTGGAGTTGAGTTTAGAGACTTGAAACGTTGATTCAAGGGTTGGATGTCTTGATTTGAATCGAACGTAGCCTTTGAAGATTTTCTGGATGAGCGTCTTCGAATTTGATGAAGAATGATCTTTGAATCTTCAAGTGTTTGATGAAGATCTTCGAATCTTCAAGGGGTTGAACGAAGAACGCCTTTGGAGAAACGCCGAATCGGAGGGGCTCAGCACCTTGATCTCGGATTTGGAGTCGTTTCTAGACTGTTTCGGTAAGAACGCCTTGGAGCTGGTGAAGAACGTCTTCAAATCTTCAAAGTTCGCCTTTGAAGAAAAGTCTGATCGGAGGGACTTTGAGCCTTCATCTCTGATCGAACGTTGTTTTTGGATGCTTTGCACGAAGAACACTTGAAGCTGCTTCGAATCTTCAGGAATGGTTGCAGGGAGCTCTGGACTCTTCTCGTCTTGCTCGTCTGAATCGTCTGGAATGTTGATGTTCGTTGTGTCGAATGAATAAAGTTTGGCCCCTATTTATAGGGCGAGGGATGCCGAACTTTCCTCAATTGAGGTGCCACATGGCGGCATATGATTGGTCGAAGGGATTTGATGGCGTAATTAACGTAAATCATTTAATTTGATTGATTTGTCATTAATTCTCTTATATTTATGACCAAATATCAGTCCGATTCGCCACATACAAGTATTCAAGTGCTCGTAAAATTTGACTGACTTAAACCGTGTATATATTAAATATCAATCATTTAATTATTTAATTTGGAGAATTAATTTAGTAAATTCCCAATAAATAAATAAATAATTTTATTTGATATTAATATGCAATTTTACATGTGTCACCATTTCATTGGGTGCAAATTTATTTGCTTACAGTACCGTAACATTATTTAAAGAGGCACACTTGCATGAGACCGTCTCAAGGTGAGATGGGACATAAGCTGGGCATTTACGTATTAACATTTTCGGAGGTGTGGGTGTGATTTGTGTTAATTTGTACCTCGTCTTATACATGAGACCGTCTCATATGAATTTTTGTCTTATTTGAAATATATATAAAAAAATTCACAAGACAAATGAAAATTTTGATGGTCGGATCAGGCCATTGAGACAATATTACTTCAGCCCAAAATTACAACCCTTCTTCAAAATCTCAAGCCCAATATCGTAAGCAAGTAAATTTAATCGAATTTAAATAAAACACAATCACAAAAAAAAAGTTGATAGTCATCCATTTCCAGTGAAGGAACACCAATGTACCAAAAAATTATATCAAATCGAAAAGAAAATATAGAAAAAAGACGTTCTAGATGGACTCTCACATGACAGAGGAGGGGCAGTTTCGTTGGCATTCAATGCATTCAATGTCAAAGAATAAAAAAAATTGGATTACATATATAGAGTCCTTGAACATAAGAGCAGATTTAGCACAATGAATGACCTAACTCTAGCTAATTGTATACTAAAACTCCTAGATGTGGTAATAATGCAATATAATGGAACTGTGAAATTCTACCATGGGAATCATGATGGTTGTTTGAAGACTATTCAAACTCTTGAGTATTGATTATATGAATTCAATTAGTTCGACTTAGATCTAATAATTCTTGTATTTAGCTAATTATCAACCCTTTTAACAAGTACGTGTGGGTCTGAAATGAGGATTTATAAATGAAAACGTTGACAAATAAAAGTATATATTTTTATTTGAGTGAGTCATCGTGCACTGATAGTGTATTTTAGACCCATGTAATTTTTATACCGAAATATACAATTTATTTATACTAAATCGTGCAACTATTAATATGAAAAAATAATTGTACGTTTTAGTATAAATAAATTATATATTTCAGTATAATAAGTTGATCGGTTCTAAATGTATCATGGATGCAGATTCAGTGAATCCATACAAGACTTGACTTTTTTATTAAAATTGAAAAAGAAAATAAATGGAAAGCCACAAACCGACTTTCAAGGATGGAAACAACGGAGTTAAAATTAGGACTCGTTAAAATCTTACTCCGTAAAACCCAATAGAAAAATCGAAATAAGGAAATTGAGCAACAAACTAGAACATATCAAACACCAGGAAAAAATAGGCTAGAAATCATGCCCAAGATAAAAGCCAAAATCACAAGATAAAATAAAAATTGTGAGGCCCATAGAAAGAAGGAATACAAGCCCAAATCACAAATGAGACAAAGCTTCTTAAAAGAAACTAAGCATCGAAAATAAAAAAACACAGCAAACCCAAACCCACGAAACAGACAAGAACTAGCCCGAAATACCAAAACACGCCCAGGAATATGAAAATAAATAAATTAGCCAAAATACAATCACAATAACAACAGGAATAAGCCCAAGAAATTATCAAAAAACTAACTGCAGTTATTTTTTAAAAATTTCTGAAGGGGGCAGTTTTGACTTCATCATGTAATGGAATATAGTGTTGTTGCATAAATCTAAGACTAAATCTAATGATCGGGACACTATATATTTTTTAATTTGGATCCAATATTGTATAGCATCATGTTGTACAAATACAAATACTTCTATCACCATAATTAAAATTGAGGGTTAAAATGTATAGGGTTCACCTGCTCACTAATCTTTATTCATTTTTTTGACATAAACTTGTGTGAAGTGGTTAAACTTGAGACGGTTCACAAATTAACACTTCTTTCAAAATGTTAAAATGTTATTTTTCAATTACAGTCAGACTCATTGTGACAGTCTCACACAATGCCTATTCTCTTTTTTTTTTTAATTAATGAATAAAATTTATGAGATGTTAACATATTTGAGAAACTATCATTACAAGAAAATTTGCTTTTAGTGACAATAGAAATCGTGGTTAAAACTTAAAATACCATCATTAATGTATTTAAGTTGCCGAAAATCTCCTGTCATGGCCTTGGCCTTTAATTATTGCTTCTTTAGTTAAAAGTCAATAATGACGGATAGAGTCCCATCACTAATAAGTATTTAGTGAGAGCATCCCTAAAAAAAATTATAGACAGAGAAAATCTTGTCATTGATATATAATTTTGGATCACAAATCCATCATACAGTCATACATCATCGAATCCATCATACAGTCATACATCATCGAAAAATATTCATCAACATCTAGTATTCATATGTGATTTTTAGATCACAAAACATCGAAAATCCATATGCTATATCACCTACACTCGCTGTAATACTTTTGAAACAACACCACTGCCATAGCTCAATGATTCAGAAATCTCGCAACTCACTTCCTGAATCGAAGCCCACCACCATCGCCACTATGCGCAGCCACTCCACCATCTCTGTCGCGCCGCCTAGCCGAGCCGCTCTGCCGAGTGACAAGTTCAAAGGCCCATCATTTTGTCGCTCCCATCGCGCCGCCGTGACTCGCCATTGGTTCCGCTCGCTTCTACATCTTCACCCGCGCCCATGGCCGCGTATCGCTGCCTAGACGCTAAAACGCTGGAGCATGAAGTCCACCACAAAACCATCATCGCTGAAGTCCGCTGAGGCCCGGAGTCATGCTGCCCCTATCGCTGCAATCCACGGCGAGTAAGTTGGGATTGCACGGTTTTTTCGGGCCCGATCTAACAGGAAGATTGGGCCAGATTTGATACAGAACGACACCGGGCTTGGCGGATTGTGCGGCAGACATGGACATGGGGCAGGTTTGCGACTTGAAGTTCGCTGCTGAGTGGACTGAATGAGAAGGCCAATTTTGGAGCTTGAATTTCGAGAAAACACCAGTAGCGCAATTATCTTGCTGATTGACAGCGCAAATCTCGTTTGGGGATAAATAGAAGGCGGTCAAAATTCATCTAAGGTCTCAAGGCTGATTTTCCTATCCTCCAAGTATTGGGCCCAAGTTTGAATTTCCCTTTGGGCCGAGTTGGTTGGAGATATTCTAATTAAAATATCCTGGGCCCAAGTTGTTGGGTATTAACTTTTGTTTGGGCCACAGTAACATTTGAAATACATATTAATATATATATATATATATATTTATAGATATACATATATTTATGTATGATCATATGTATATATATTTATACATCTATATATTTATGTGTGAATAAATGTTTATCATGCTTAATTTTATCTCGAATTTTCATAATTCTGCCATGATCGAATATGACTAACTCAATGTCTAATAGGTTACTTATTTCTTGCGAGGAAAAATACTCGTGACTCTCGTAAAGGAAAATTGCACGGGCACACGAAGCCTCAGGGGCAACTCGAAGAATCTACGGGCAGTCCTTTAGCCCACTCACATCAGATTCTATTTCGCTTACTTCCTTTTAATATACATTACAGTATTCATACTTTCATATATATTAAAAGGCAGGGGCATATGTGCTCATACCTCGAGCTTTATGAGTTAATTTTAGAACAATAGTTGACGCTAGAGACTCAAGCTAACATGTCTAAATTTGGAGGGTTATTTAAAACAAACTCCAAATCCTTACTTTTCACTAATATCTTGAACCCTAGAAAAGGGACTATCACAAAATTCATTTTCGAGCACTCGAAAGCCTCGTACAAATGAAACAAACTTCTAATTTGGCCTCAAGCTTACATCGCATCAAACGATTAAGGAAGATACTCAAATTCCTAAAGTCGAGGTTGCAAACAAGCAGACCCGACAATCTCAAACTCCTAAAGTCGCGATCTCGAACAAGCAGACCCGACGACGTCAAAATCCCGAGGTTGCGATATCGAACGAACTGCCCTGTTGACCCCGACGAACACAATGGTCAAACAAGAAGGCAATCAAGTCGCAACATAAGTAAGTCGACAAATAAGCCCTTCAAATCACAATTCAAATGGGGTTGTAATCTCAATAAAACGACCTCCAAAGATGACATCATATTCATGTCACGAATATCTCAATCCAAGTTGACACCGAGTCACATTTCAGAATATCCTCCAGCTCACATCGTAGCTATGCCGGAGGAAGTCGCTGGTCTGTAAGACGATCTTTCGAGGCAAGCTTGACTTTTGATTTTTGTCACGACTTCATAAGACGACAAGAACAATTTCACTTAAATCGCAATGTCAATAAGACAATAAAAACATAGCTCGATTCATAGTCGCAGAAGTTATTCAAGTCACTGGCAAACAGTCCAAAACAACTATAAACATACATAGTCCGTAATGACTATAAACTTATGTGCCAACCCTCTTTCACATTCTTGAAACAACAAATCGCTCTGGTACAGACGATCTAAATAAACGAGAATTAAATCTCGATCCTGGGGCAAGACCCTAGGGATCCCAAACCTTTGCACATCCATGAAAGATGTTTTCAAATAGATATCAAAACCCGATCCTGGGGGCAAAACCCCAGAAATCTCCAAGGTTATTTTATACCACAAAAATTGAAAAATATCTTGTTAATAAACTCGAAATTCAAGTCTCCTTTTCAAACACTAATAAAAGTCAATTTTGTCAAAAAATATCAGAAACATTTTCTGACCTCCTAATAATATATTTGTAAAATTTTCGAGAGTCTTTAAACCTAAATCTCTCTCCCAACGAATTTCCTCAAATGGTCAAACAAAACATGGCACTACCACCTTCTCGGCGATGACTTTGTTACTTTATCTGATCGACACGCCCGCCTCCCCCGCGGCATTCCGCCTCTCTCTGCGATGACTTTGTCGCCTATATAAGCGTTGACTTTTTCCTCTTGGCGTCGGTTCTCTGTCTTCTTGGTGATGACTTTGTCCGCCTTCATTGGCATCGACCTACCCACCTCTTGGCATTACCGCCTTCTTGGTGACGATTTTGTCCGCCTATATGGCGTCAACCTGCCCGCCTCTTCGGCGTCGGCTCTCTGCCTTCTTAGCGATGACTTTGTCCGCCTTCATTAGCGTCGACCTGCCCACCTACTCGGTGCTGGCATTACCGCCTTCTTGGCGATGATTTTGTCCGCCTTCATTGGCGTCGACCTGCCCGCCTCTTCGGCGTCGGCTTTCCGCCTATTTCGGCGAGATTCACTGGTTTTATCTATCATAAGCCAATACAAGTCAAATAAAATGTTGTCTTTCTTTTCAAAATTCTTATGTATTTAAACCGAAGGAGGTCACATGAATAAACATCAACCCCCGAGGTACGACTTCGACATATTGGCGGCGAGATCGTCACCCTAGCGGTGCGGTCCTCCCCCGACTTTGTAAGACGACTAAGTAAAGTTCATAAATAAGCCGCATCCAAATAAGATGACAAGAACATATGCAATTCTAAAGTCGTGTAAGGAAATCAAGTCGGCACAATAAAGGAAGGAAAAAAATGATTTTCATTAATGACAAAAGGCCTGAAGGCTAAGTACATAAAGTCGCAAACTGCTCGGCCAGAAATGATCATCGACGGGCACAAAAAAGACTCGCACAAAGAGGTTCAACTCAAAGTGCGAGCACAGAAAAGACTCGCACAAAGAGAGTCAACTCAAAGTGCGAGCACAGAAAAGACTCGCACAAAGAGATTCAACTCAAAGTCGAAAGCCTGAAGAAAGACTTCGCACAAAGAGGTTCACCTCAAAGTGCGAGCACAAAAAAGACTCGCACAAAGAGATTTAGCTCAAAGTGCGATCACAGAAAAGACTCGCACAAAGAGATACAACTCAAAGTGCAAGCACAGAAAAGACTCTCACAAAGAGATTCAACTCAAAGTGCGAGCACAGAAAAGACTCGCACAAAGTGGTTCAACTCAAAGTGCGAGCACAGAAAAGACTCGCACAAAGAGATTCAACTCAAAGTGCGAGCACAGACGAGGCTTCCACAAGAAAGATTCACCTCAAGGTGCGAAGTACCGACTTAGACTCTCGACGAGCCCAGCTTCTCGACAAGCTCAATCTCGGTGGATAACCATCTCAGATGAATAAACCCCCGACTTGGGGGCACGAGGGAGAATCTCGCCCGCTAAAACACACCCAAGTCTGAAGTTGAAGATCCAAACTTGATACCAGAAATATTATCATCAAAGTATGAACAACCAAGACCTCATGACGGCATTCAGAGCATGCACAGGGGCAAAGAATGTGACCTTAAGGGCAAAAATCAGATAACTCTTATGTGAACAAAGATCAAGACCGACCTCCGAACAAAGTCGAAGTCCGCTCTTGGGGGCAATTGTTGTAGCCATAATAATCACTCAGCAGCCACGTGGCAAAGGACAATGGTGTGGCAAATGGTGATGACGTGGTAACTAGTACCAAGTTCAGCTTAAGAGTACAAGATGCCGAGGATGGCCCTCACAGGGCGACCTGACGACGAGTAAAGAAGACCAGGCTCGCCTTAACGAGCGACCTCCCTCGAGGAAGGTCCGCAGGTGAGGTCGGAAAGAAGAGAATAGAGACCAGTTGACTGGGCGACCTCCTCCAAGGTCGCCCCACGAGCAAGGTCGGTATCCATATATCGAAGATAAGCAAGATTCCAAGTGTTCGTTATAGAAAGAGAGATCTTACACATCTATTGAAGATCCGGGCGAAGATATAGTGTATCTTGTATTTCCCTATTTAGAAGGCCCATTAAGCGGTCCGTTAGGATTTTCATCTTTGTACCTTGTAATTGTTATAAATAGGGGACAAACCTCAAGAGAAAAGAGGGACGAAAACATACACAAAAATGATAGTAGAACGATCCTGGCTTGGTATGCCCCCAGACGTAGTCCTTCCGGACGAACTGGGACAACAAATTCTTTGTTCTCTACGTTTTCCATTCATTGTTCATTTAGAATTCATATATTACTTGTTTGTAGCCCTAAATGAAATTTAGGTTACAACACATTTCATGATCTTTTATACATGAAATGTGAATTCAAGTTAATGGTCGTAAAAAGATGATTAATTTAATATACAAAAAATACTCCCTCAGTCCCAATCTTAACTGCATTTTTTCTATTTTGGGCGTCCCAATCTTAACTGCAAACTTTCTTAAATGAAAATACTCACTTTATCACATAAAATATTAATAAACAACTCTTTCTACCCCCAACTATTCATCACTTTATATCTTTATCATATAAAATACTAATAAACAACTCTTTCTACCCCCAGCACTTTATCACTTTATCATTTTTTCTTAAAACACGAGCACACAGTAACCCACCGGTTAAGATTGGGACTGAGGTAGTTTAAGTTTCGACAAAAAAATTATCGAGCTTTACAATGTGAGTAGGAAAATTAATATTTCTTTGGTTGTACTGTGCAGCTGCTAAAGTCACCCTCACATGTAAACTGCATCAGGAAACTTTTTTTTGATAACTCGGTATCCAGCCCAACGACCAATTAATATGGTGGACCAGAACTAGGGGTGACCATTAAATTACAAAAACCGCCTGAACCGCCCGCACCGAACCTCATTGCACCGCCATTGATAAGTTTTTAACATAAACCGCGGTTATTTTTTTGATACAAAAGCGCACCGTAAAGTTGGTGCAATTATGATTTTTCGTTGCAAACCGCACCGCCGCACCGCCAAGTTGAAACTGTAATTTATTATTCGATATCCTATATTTATAGACTTACTTCTTAACTATATCCATAAGGAAATAAACTATCTTCATAATTCTTTTAATCCACAATCTTAACTTTTACACATAACAAACTCATATGTTGTACTTGTATAATGTTCAAAGATATTATTTCATTTATCATTTCTAAATATATATTTTTCAATTTTAACCATATTATAGAATATTAATCAATTAAATTTGTTATCATTAGTTTAAATTCACATCACTTTCTTCTACTAATATTTATGTTCATGCAAAACCGCCAAACCGCAAATAACCGCCCGAAACCGTTCAAAACCGCATGATCACGTTTACATGAAAAACCGCAATTTAGAATTTTATAATTAACCGAACCGCATGTAGCAAGGCAATTCGAATTTAGTCGAAAAAACCGCAAAACCGCACAGTGGACTAGAGATGTTAATACGGGCCGGGCTAAATGGGCCGGCCCGTTTAAACCTATTATGTGCAAGGTTAGGGCCGAGCAATTGGAGGCCCATTTAAAATCAGGCCTTTTTGGCCCGGACCGATTAGCCCGCGGCTAAATGGGCTAACTTGCCGGTTAACCGTTTAGCCCATTTAGCCCGCTTGTATTAATATATATATATATATAATATAATATGAATATATAAATAAAAACTTAACATCTCTAATTATTAGCAATAAATTGACTAACTAGTAACTACCCTTGAATCTTCAGCCCACTGAAAGCCATCTCTTCAGCCCATATGACCTCTTTAGCGAATCAGCAAAAATAGGAAAAGAAATTGGGCTTAATTCTTGAAGCCCCTAAAATAACTATGATCAACCTAATCACCAATTTTCAGCATTTTAGGTTAATGTTTTGTCAGGACTCAGGATCAACTTTTATCATTAGGTTAATGTTTAAACATTTTCTATTTTTTTTTAAAAAATTTGGAGCCCGTTAAGTGGCCTGTTTAGCCCATAACCCGCTAGGGTTAGGGTTAGGTCTCAACTATTAAAGACCCGTTTAAAATGAACCGGTTAAGGCCCGAGACCGTTTAGCCCGCGGCCCTGTAGGGCTGGCCCTAATGGGTTAGGGTCAACCCGTTTAACATCTCTACCGTGGACACCCCTAACCAGAACTCATTGTTCACTACAGGGACCCCTTTTCATATGGACTGACCCAACTCAGAAATTTGATCGCACCTTGGGAGTTTCGAACCTGAGATTTAGAAAGGACCATACTCCTAAGTCTCAAGCCTAAACCCTCATATGTCGGACCCATCTCTGAAATTAATCGTACCTTGGAGTTTTTGAACTTATATCCTAAAGAGAAACATATTCTTAAATCTCAAACCTATGCTACCAGACCTAATCTTGGAATCGAGGAAACTGTGGGGTTTTTCCCCCTACTGAAAGCAAATAAAATAATAATTAATATTTATTAATTATTATTTAATTAATCCACACTTGAAGTGGATAATGTGGACAAAAGTTAATAGATAACTTCCTCTCTTATTTGAAAAGAGGGTACGCAAGTATTTATGATTAAGGGTATGAGATATTATTAGGCCCATATGCAAAATCTCATCACAGGGAAAATATACGTAAGATACAGATAGAAATCCCAGGGTGATTTCTTTATCACTTTCTACCATCACGATCATACCAAATCAAAAGGGCTCTTAAATTGTGATTAATGGAAGCAATCCGTGAATCAATTCGTGTTGTTGTGTTTCGGACTCAGAGAATCCAGGCATACGTAGAATTCAGCAAGGTTCGGTATTCTCCCGCTATCTGGAATAGAGGTAAGTGATTTCTTACCCCCGTGTTCCAACAATGGTATCAGAGCTATTGTGTTGGATTCTCGTATGTGTTTATGATTCTCGTACGAATTATGCCTGGAATGTGTTTTCTATTTTTTATTTCAGTCGAAGTTTTTTTGTGATTTTTCAAAATTCATGATTTATTGAAACGAGCGAATTTGGGGCTGAAAATTTTACTTTAGATGTGTGATATAGTGTAGATTATATCTGCAAAATTTTAGAATTTTTAGCCAGCCGTTTGTAAGAATTAAATTATTTTTGAAAATTTTCGTGAACTTTGACTGAGAATTGCGAACAGTACATTATGAATTATGATGATTCCTTGTCACTAAATTGTTCTATGTTGAAAGACGATTCCATGGATATATAATTTATTAATTTTGGTTGTGAAACGAGTGAGATATAAATTTTTTAAGTTTCTCTCGCTTCTGGGGCTATTTTTTGTAAAATTACAGAGATTTTGGGGATCAATTTTGGAGAATTAGATATTTTCTGAGCACCTAATTGCAAAATCAGACAACTTAATTCAAAATTTGGGCAATCTGGTCAAATCCTGGACCGGACCGGACCAAATCTACAGTCCGACTACAAACCGACCGGGTTCAGACCGGAGCTGGACCACGGGAAAACACTCGTGGACGTAGGCATTGGCGCGTGAAAGTCATGCGCGGCAATGGTGGCCAACAATGGTGGCGCGTGTAATACACGCGCCAGACTTGTTGTGACACAATTTGGCGCGTGAGACACAAGCGCGAAATGAAATAGGCGCGTGAGCGCGCGTTTTGGAGCGTGGGGGTGTGTTTTCAGCACCTGGGGGCGCGTCGGCTTATGTGGAGGCGTGTACAGGCACGTTCTGACATGTACAGTGATTTTCCAGCGTGTCGGGGCTGTTTTCCGGTGAATTTGCGCTCATATAATCTGTTTTGGCTCATTTAGGCTCATTTTAACTCCGATTTTGGTTCTGCAAATTGCTATGTTCTTATTTTTCAGTGTAGATTCTTAATATGCATATTTTTTTGTACATGAACTTATAATGTTCGTGTATTTATTTATCTATTAAATTGAGAACCACTGATAAAATTATATCACTTGTGAATTAGCTTATTATGCTTGAGAGGTAAATGTAATGCTTGAATACGAATCATCAACTAGATCCTTACGCCATATTTTTCCATAATGTCAGTACTAAATGTGGTACTTCAAGAGAAATGAATGTCAAAGAGGATCCAAACTATTCATGTATATTGCCTGATTGTGATGCTGAAATAAGATTAGATTAAGAATAACCTTAGTAGTTGATTTTTTGGGCTTATAGTAGCCATTAGATTTTCTTGACTACTTTGAGTTATTTTATTGACTCATAACATGATTGTGCTTTATTACGTTTATAATGATAAATGTTATTAAGCATGTAGTTTCTGTTGGGGTTATACTGGAAAGTATGTTTTTACTTTGTATAACCAAACTGAATTTTCTGTCTTATTTACTGAAATAAATTATTTATCACTGATGCTTTAAATGTCATTGAATGATACATATATTTATTGCATAATTGTTCAATAAACAGTACGTGTTACATTGTAGTTAATTTAGTGATACCAGATCACAGAAGATTAAATTAACAGTCCCTTGTAACTAAAAGTACGCGGTTCACAACCTAGATTGGCATGTCTTGAAGTGTAAGGCTCAGATTGGCATGTCTTGACCAAGAGATTACACTAGTGCATGATTGATGCACTGAACAGGACCTACTAGAGGATAAATTCTTCAGCACTGAACCAGGAAGAATTAGACCTCAGTGGTTCGTTATTTCTTAATCTTCGTTCCTTAAATACGATCGTGTGTGGTTAGTAATTATTGCTTTGAATTATGACGGGTAGAGAATCAATGAGATTCAATACTTTATATCTTGGGCAATATTACTGGTCACATGCGATTGCTAAGATTTAATACGAAGAATTGTGTGCGAGTACGCTCGTTTGATTTGCCCCCTTGGGAGGTTCATAAGATTTATCATACCAAATCTTGCAAGTGGAATTTGTTTTCGGTATGGATAATAATGTTGAACCGTTCCTTGACCAAGGACAAAAGATATTAATTAATGGAAAGCTATTTCAGTGGCTTAAATTAATTAATGGGCTGGATAATCTTGAACACGGGAAATAGTAACCGGGAGCCATATTAACATTAATATGGGTTAAGATGGATAGTGCAATATTAATTATGTAGTGGGATTAATTAATATATATGGGCTTGAATAATATTGTGGCTCAATATTAGATATTCAAAGTCCATTAGAAGGTACAATCTTAATTCTCTTAAAGGCCCCTCAAGTAGCCCAAAGATAATGTCCAATAACTGAAAAGGTGTTTAAAATAAAATAAACTATTGTTGCCTAATTTTTCATTTTTTTTTTCAAAAATTATGAATATAAGAGGGAGAAAGAATTTCTTTGAATTTTGTTATGGAATGAGGATAAGTATTCTTGGAATACAAGATTATCTCATTAAATTCAAGAAATCTTCCACTTGGCTATTTATAATGAAATTTTTGAAAATTCCATAACATAAGGAGGAAAAGATTTTATTTGGGAGATATTTTGGGAAATAGAATATATTAGATATATTCAAGATTGTTTCTTGAAGAAGAAGCAAGAAAATTTCCCAATCACTCAAAAAAACCCCAATATTTTCGTCCCCCATTAGTATTATAAATAGGGGATGAATTTTTCATCCCCAAGTGCAATTTCATGTGTTGGATAAATTAGAAATCTACAAAGGTGGTGCAACATAATTTTATTTTTCCTTTTGATAAATTGTCCGCGAGTTTCTACCACCGGATTGTTGAACAAGGATAAGGGAATACTTGAGAAGACCTTTTGGTGTGTTCGTGTGAACGGAATCCATCTTCTCAATGGTTGTCACTCCGAGAGGTTAGTTCACGTAAACCCGTAGTAATTCAGCATGCGTAGGATTTATGTGAACTGTTTATATGCATGATTGGTTGTTGAATTATTATTTAAATTAATATAGGATTGATTCATGCTAGTAATAATTGTTAGAATTAAATTTGTATTTAAATATTCATCCCGAATAGATCCGGGCAATTAATTCCCCAACAACTAGTATCAGAGCCTCGGTTTCGGACTCTGAATTTTAAATTGTAATTTAATTTGTTTTCATTAAATTTGAAATTGGATAGTAGAATTGCTTGATCCTTTTTGCAGGTATCCAATTGTCATGGTATTTGATAAATGTTTATATTTATGCATGCATATAAATTGTGGTTTTTTTTAATTCGATTCGTTCGAATTCGTTTTGCCTCGTGAGAAAATCCACCACGATGATTAGGAATTGTTTGATTTGATCAATGTAATAGACTAGTCTAGATCTAGGTTTATTTATTTTTTGTAAATAAATTATAACCTGATCGGAAATGGAGGCGGAGATGAAGGATTAAAAAGACGGGATCCAGAACCGGGTGCAAGCGGTGTGCGTCACGCGAAACGTGCTAAGGGAGGTACGCGTGCGACGAGGACCTGTAGCAGTGCCTGCACGGGCATAGGGCGAGGCCGGCGAGCCGAGCGACGCGGTCGAGTATGCCTTGGTGAGGCAATGCTACCGAGGGCGGCGCGGGTGAGGCGGGCGAGAAGGCGGTCAGGCGCAGCAGATCCAATCCGCCAACCTGCCCCTGCAGCATCACGGGCGACGCATGTGGCACTTAGTACACCTTGTGCTGGCGCCGACGACACGGTCGGGGAGTGCAAGGCGTTCACTCTTACCCGCGAGCTGGTCGATGACGTGGCTTGACGAGGCGTTTTTCAAGACGGTCAAGTGGGAGCTTTACGAGACGAACGATGAAGGCTATGAAGACGATTTCTCGAGATCAAGACATGATAAAAATTAACTGTGACAATTGGATATATGTGCCCAATGTGTTTAATTTTTTGTTTTGATGTTTTGCATTATTTTGTGCTTATTTAAATTGTGTTTAAATATGCGATGCATGAGAATATGTTTTGAAAAATCTCACCTTCAAAAATTACTAAGTATGTTTAAACAATTAATTGACAATTTTATTCTGGATAATAAAATTGAATTAATTTTGACCTCCATGATTTATTTATTTGTGGATTCTTTTGGAGAAATTCCCCCCACGGGATGGCCAAAAGATAGATTTCACATGAATATATTTCCGAATGGATGATTGTGGGTTATTATTAGTGGCGAAGATGACCCTCCCCATGAGGCTCGTTCAAAGCGAAGTAATAATTATGTGTTTAATCATGGTTATTACTTAGTATAAAATTGATGTGCATATACTTCCTCGAAGTCCCTGTCAATTTTATATTGGTCAAGTGGGAGCCAACTATTAATCTGGATATTAAAGGTTTATAATTGTTTCTTGTTTGTAACCTGCTTGAATGTGTTTAAATAATGACCCACCCCACGTGGCTTATTTAAACTGTTTTGAGATGTTGGCTGATGCATGTTCATATTTTATTTAAGATTTTAATATGAAACATGTGATCGAATTTTGTGATATATTTGTGCTTATACAAATTGTTATTTATTTCAGTTCAACATGTCACAACCTTTTAATCCACTATTCAATATACTCAAAGACAATTTGCTTACTGGTGAAAGCTTCGTTGATTGGAATCGTAAACTTACTATTGTCCTCACTGCACAAAGCCATAACTGGGTTCTCACTACACCTAAACCTGAAAATCCAAATGATGAGTCAACTAAAGCGGTTAAGAAAGAGTATGCTGACTAGGAGCGTTCCAACGAAATGGCAAAGTGTACCATCTTGGCTTCAATGTCAGATGTGTTGCAACACCAACACCAAAACGTTGAGACCGCTGCAGACATCATGACTAGTCTTAAAGCGATGTTTCAACATCAGAATCGTGTGGCTCATCAGATCACCATGAGGGACTTGCTCTCTATGAAAATAGTGGAGGGAACGCCCGTAAGGGAGCACGTTCTCCAGATAATGGCTTACCTTAACAAGCTTGAGGTACTTGGCGCTGAATACGATATCGAGACCCAAATCGATTTCGTGCTCCATTCTCTGCCAAAAAGTTTTGAACAGTTCAGGCTGAACTACCAAATGAACAATCAGAAGTTCTCGATGCCTGACCTGTTGCAAGCTTTGGTCTCGGCAGAGGCGATACTAGGGCAAAAGAGCCAAGCCTTGGTGGCAAATGGACCTTCTTCTTCTTCTGGGCCAAAGGGTGGTAAGAGAAAGAAGAAGGACAAAGGCCACAAGCAAGTGAACTCAAGTGTCGCCAATAGCAAAGAAAAGGTGAAGGGAGGTGGAGGAGTGAGTAAACCAGCTAAGGGAAAGTGCTTCAACTGCGGTGAAAAGGGACATTGGAGGTCAGCCTGTTCCAAACCCAAAAGGAATGGAAAGAAAGGTAATTCTCACGCACTAGTTGTTGAAACTTGTTTAGCGGCGTATGCCTCCCATTTATGGGTGGTGGATACGGGATCCATTGATCATGTTTGTTTCACTTTACAGGGGTTCAAGCGGACTCGGCAACTTAGTGGGAGTGAGATCCTCATCACACTGGGAGATTCTACGAGAGTGGCAGCTGAAGCAGTGGGAGAAGTGCACCTGTCTTTTGAAGACATAGTTTTAATTTTAAGAGATGTTCTTTACGTTCCTATTTTTAGAAAGAATTTAATTTCGGTTTCTAAACTTTACCTTGATGGATATTCGGTTACTTTTGATAAAGTTGTTACCATTTCTCTTTATGATAAATTTATCTGTCATGGAACATTGTTGAATAATCTCTATACAATTAATTGTGCACACCACTCACGAAATGCATCCTATAACACATCAACTGTTTCTGATAAAAGAAAATGTTCATCAGACGTGAACGAGACACTTCTATGGCATCTTAGATTGGGACATATTAATCCAAAAAGGATTCAAAGGTTGGTAGAAGATGGTTCATTGGAGTCTCTCCGGATTGAACCAATCCCAACTTGCGAATCGTGTTTGGAGGGTAAAATGACCAAGAGGGCATTCGGAGCAAGGGGAGGAGAGCCAAAGAAGTGTTAGAAATCGTTCACACGGACGTATGTGGTCCAATGTCAATCCAATCAAGAGGATGTTATGAGTACTTCGTCACCTTTATTGATGATTACTCAAGGTACGACTATATTTTCCTTATGAAGCATAAATCTGAGACCTTTGACAAATTCAAAGAATTTAAGGCTCAAGCAGAGAATCATAGGGAAAACGTATCAAGTCTCTGCGATCTGATCGTGGAGGCGAGTACCTCAGCGATGAGTTTTTGAACTACTTGTCAGATGAAGGGATTGTATCCCAGCTAACTGCACCCGGAACCCCTTAACAAAATGGGGTTGCAGAGCGAAGAAACAGAACTCTTTTAGAAATGGTTAGATCAATGATGAGTTATGCGGATCTACCCAAGTCATTCTGGGGTCATGCCTTGGAAACAACGGCTTACATTCTGAACTTGGTGCCATCCAAATCGGTTCCCAAAACTCCCAAAGAATTGTGGACCGGGCGCAAGCCCAATTTGAGACACATGAGAATTTTGGGGGTGTCCGGCCTACGTGTTGGACAAGGAAGCCAGAAAATTGGATCCACGATCAGAATTAAGGTTGTTCATAGGATACCCCGAGGGAACAAAAGGGTGTATGTTCTATGGTCCCGAGGATCAAAAGGTGGTAATAAGCACCCACTTTAGACTTTTGGAAGAAGACTATATGAACCAAAGAAATCCCAGAAGTGAGATTACCTTAAATGAGCTTAGAGGGCTAACCTCAGTGCCAACTGTACAAGATGACATACCAAATGACACACTTACACAACCGGAACCTCGTCGTAGTGGGAGGGTTGTGAGACAACCCGAGAGATTTCTGGGGATAGGAGAGTCCTCGGACTTAGTCCCCGGTCAAGATGAATCAGACCCATGGACTTACGACGAGGCAAACCAAGACAAGGATGCGGTTTCTTGGTAAACATCAATGGAAGTTGAAATGGGTTCTATGTATCATAACAGAGTGTGGGAGCTAGTCGAACCACTCAATGGGGTCAAACTCATTGGCTGCAAGTGGGTATACAAGGCTTGTGGCGAAAGGTTATACTCAGAAAGAAGGGATCGACTATGAGGAAACCATTTCACCTGTAGCAATGATCAAGTCCATCCGAATTCTCTTGTCGATTGTTGCGCATCTCAACTTTGAAATCTGACAAATGGATGTCAAGGTGGCTTTCCTTAACGGAAGTCTTGAAGAAGAAATCTATATGCAACAACCCCAAGGCTTCATTAAAAAAGGCCAAGAACACCTAGTTTGTAAGCTCAAGAAGTCCATTTACGGACTCAAACAAGCATCCATAGCTTGGAACCAATGTTTTGATCATGTAATAAAGTCTTATGGGTTTGATCAAAATGAATACTAAAGTTGTGTGTACAAGAAGCGTGTCGGAACTGCATTGGTATTCTTAGTACTATACGTAGACGATATTCTGCTCATCGGAGATGATGTAAAGGTATTGTCAGACGTAAGGGCATAGCTTTCAAAACAGTTTGATATGAAGGACTTAGGGGAAGCCGGACACGTCCTTGGGATCAAGATCACTCGAGATCGAAAGAAAATGATGATAGGCTTATCGCAAGCTTCATACATAGACACTGTCTTGAAACGATTCAGCATGCAGGATTCCAAGAAAGGCTTCGTACCTTTCAGACATGGAATCCATCTATCCAAGGAAATGTGCCCTAAGACACAAAAGGAGATAGATGACATGAAAGCCATTCCATATGCTTCGGCTGTCGGAAGCCTTATGTATGCAATGCTTTACACGAGACCAGATATCTGCTTTGTCGTAGGTATGGTGGCGAGATATCAAAGTAATTCGAGAAAAGAGCATTGGACGACAGTTAAGAACATTCTGAAGTATCTGAAAAGAACTCGGGATAGAATGTTGGTTTATTAGTCAGACAATCTAATCCCCATCGGTTACACAGACTCGGATTTCTAATCAGACTTAGATTCTAGAAAATCTACCTCCGGTAGTGTATTTTGCATGGGGGAGGAGCCATGACATGGAGAAGCGTTAAGCAGAAATGCATCGTCGATTCTACCATGGAAGCCCAATATGTAGCTGTTTGCGATGCGGCGAAAGAAGCGGTTTGGCTCAAGAACTTCCTAGTGGACTTGGATGTAGTTCTGAATTTGCCCAGCACAATCACTGTTTAATGTGACAATGCCGGAGCAGTTGCAAATTCAAGGGAACCAAGAGCCCACAAGGCCAGCAAACACATTGAAAGGAAATACCATCTTATACGAGAAATCGTTAAGAGATGAGATATAGAGGTGGCAAAGATCACGTCAGAAGACAACCTAGCAGATCCATTCACAAATGGTCTATATCAGAATACATTCGAGAGACATGTGGAAGGAATGGGTGTCAAGACTTTTGCCAATCTGCTTTGAGTATAAGTGGGAGATATTATTAGGTTCGTGTAGGTGACATTAGATGTCACATATTAGGAACTACACGAGATGTGTTGTAGTATACTTAAAAGCAGACTTTGAGTATAAGTGGGAGATTGTTGGGGTTATACTGGAAAGTATGCTTTTACTTTGTATAACCAAACTGAATTTTCTGTCTTATTTACTGAAATAAATTATTTATCACTGATGCTTTAAATATCATTGAATGTTACATATATTTATTGCATAATTTTTCAGTAAATAGTACGTGTTACATTGTAGTTAATTTAGTGATACCAGATCACAGAAGATTAAATTAACAGTCCCTTGTAACTAAAAGCACGCGGTTCACAACCTAGATGGAAATTAACAATCCATCGTGAAAGGTTGAAGTGTAAGGCTCATATTGGCTTGTCTTGACCAAGAGATTACACTAGTGCATGACTGATGCACTAAACAGGACCTACAAGAGGATAAATTCTTCAGCACTGAACCAGGAAGAATTAGACCTCAGTGGTTCGTTATTTCTTAATCTTCGTTCCTTAAATAGGATCGTGTGTGGTTAGTAATTATTGCTTTGACTTATGACGGGTAGAGAATCAATGAGATTCAATACTTTATATCTTGGGCAATATTACTGGTCACATGCAATTGCTGAGATTTAATACGAAGAATCGTGTGCGTGTACGCTCATTTGATTTGCCCCCTTGGGAGGTTCATAAGATTTATCATACCAAATCTTGCAAGTGGAATTTGTTTCCGGTATGGATAATAATGTTGAACCGTTCCATGACCAAGGACAAAAGATATTAATTAATGGAAAGCTATTTCAGTGGCTTGAATCAATTAATGGGCTAGATAATCTTGAACACAGGAAATAATAACCGGGATCCATATTAACAGTAATATGGGTTAAGATGGATAGTGCAATATTAATTATGTAGTGGGATTAATTAATATTTATGGGCTTGAATAATATTGTGGCTCAATATTAGATATTCAAATTCCATTAGAAGGTCCAATCTTAATTCTCCAAAAGGCCCCTCAAGTAGCCCAAAGATAATGTCCAATAACTGAAAAAATGTTTAAAGTAAAATAAATTATTATTGCCTAATTTTTCATTTTTTTTTTCGAAAATTATGAATATAAGAGGGAGAAAGATTTTCTTTGAATTTTGTTATGGAATGAGGATAAGTATTCTTGGAATACAAGATTATCTCATTAAATTCAAGAAATCTCCCACTTGGCTATTTATAATGAAATTTTCGAAAATTCCATAACATAAGGAGGAAAAGATTTTATTTGGGAGATATTTTGGGAAATAGAACATATTAGATATATTCATGATTGTTTCTTGAAGAAGAAGCAAGAAAATTTCTCAATCACTCAAAAAAAACCCCAATATTTTCGTCCCCCCTTAGTATTATAAATAGGGGATGAATTTTTCATCCCCAAGTGCAATTTCATGTGTTGGAAAAATTAGAAATCCACAAAGATGGTGCAACATAATTTTATTTTTCCTTTTGTTAAATTGTTCGCGAGTTCCTACCACAGGATTGTTGAACAAGGATAAGGGAATACTTGAGAAGATCTTTTGGTGTGTTCGTGTTAACGGGATCCATCTTCTCAACGGTTGTCACTTCGAGAGGTTAGTTCACGTAAACCCGTAGTAATTCCCCATGCGTAGGATTTATGTGAACTGTTTATATGCATGATTGGTTGTTGAATTATTATTTGAATTAATATAGGATTAATTCATGCTAGTAATAATTGTTAGAATTAAATTTGTATTTAAATATTCATCCCGAATAGATCCAGGCAATTAATTCCCCAACAGTTTCATGTTGTTAAGTGGAAGTTTTAGTTGTTTATTGGATTGAAAGCTAGAACTGATTTTGTTCATGTTTTGGAACTAAATCTGATTAATGAGGATACTTAATGAGATTGATGATTAATGACTTTAAGTTATTTTTCGATATCAAATTTTATATTAAATTTTTCAGGTGTCTGTTAGCTTAACATTGAACATATTGATACATAAATGAACATTAACTCATTGAATCACTTCAATCAAACCAAACAATAGCTTCAGAAGCAATCAACATTGAGTTTAATAAAATAGAATAAACTCAATAACGATAATTATGACACGTGACATCATAATTAATTAATTTTTTTTGGAGAACAAGATGAATTGAATATTATCTACCATGTTATGGAAGATCCTGGGATTGAAATGAAGATTCAAAATAAAATGGATCAAAAGACTTAACTTTACTTGGAATATAAGAAATTCCTAGTTCATAACAAGCTGGTGAGCTTGGTTATAGATAATATGATCCTTGAGTGTGTACAACACCTTACGACTTACGATATTTGATAATATCTGATAGAGAAGTATGGTAGCACTTCACTTTCTGAATAACATCAAATTCAGATCTAACATGGTCATTTCCTTACAATTGGAGCACTTGAGGGTTAACACGACTTTTGATAAAAGTATTAAGACTTTCGCTTATTCAATTCCTATTGTTGAGTTGAAGGATATAATACTTGGAGTTGTCAAGTCTGCATCAAGTGTTCTCACTTCTGAATCCAGTTCTTAAAACACTTCAAATTCTAAACATAAGACACACTGGAATGAATAAAGGAAATGACAAACAGTATAAAATGAGAAATATTGTTGTTAAACTTCAAATTAATCCTAATGCTAAGAATAATAAGTAGAAGAGATGTGTTAAACTGAAAGTTAGCTGACATGCAAGCTTGGTCATTTTTACTCATGAATATCTTGAGTCCAAGAGGGACAAAGAAATTCATTGTAGTTATTTGGTTTAAGCATAATTGTTTTTGGTGTTGTATTCATAACTGAATTTTATCCTTGTGGATTATAGATTCAGGAAATACAGACCATTAACTAATGATGGATGGACATTTTATTTACATCATCATAATGTTCCAAGTGAGACGAGATGAATATATGTGGAAACTAAGCTCAAGTTGAAGTCAATGGACTTGTATATTTGAGATTGACAATGGTCAATGTTTTCATATTACATAATGTCTTGTTTTCTCTGGAGATCATTAAAGATCTTACCTCTGTATCTATTCTTCTATGATTGAGATGTATTTTGAAATTTATATTAGAGATGGTTGTGATAGTATATACAATGTGCATTATGGTACTGGACAATTATTCTATGTTTTATATGGTTTTGGACTGTAAGAGAACAATTATTTTAGTATTATGATGATAATTCATAGATTACTAAATATTTGTTCATTTAGTTATGCTTGTGTAAATGATGACATTAAGCATACTAGATTTAGTCACGTTGTGCAAGATTTGAATAACTGACTTGCAAAAAGAAGAACTATGGAGTTTATCTTTAAGAGTCAAGTTATCAAAAGGTGGATATTATATTGTTCATAAGTGATTATAAAATCATTTGATAAAACAATGATTGTTAATTCTTCATTGCAATTATTTTATTCTGATATATATGTTTTTATGAATGTCAAATAACAAATCATGGAATTTATTATTTTTTATTACTTAATATGATATTTTTTCACATTTTACATGTCTAAAATTTCTCACAAGTTTGAGGCATTGAATTTCTTCAAACATTACCTAAATGGGGGTAGAGAACAAAAAGACATTTCCTTTAAAGGTTTTAAGAACCAACAGAGGATGTGAATGTTTATCCAAACCATTTAAGAAAATGTGTAATGAAAATGATATAATCCGACGATTAACAAAACCTTATACACCATTTCTCAATTGTGTGGTCGATAGAAGGAATGTAGCGCCCCGTACCCGGTACGTTAAACCCTCTATGGTTTGATCGAGTCGAGACCGAGTTGCCACGTAGTAAACACGTGTCTGAATAAAAAAAAAAATTCTTCCCAGTGGAAGTGAAATAACAAATCTAAGTGACAGAGGGATAGAGCAGGTAATACAGATATATTATAAGAAAAATGTAATTTAGCAAAACATTGTCAATGTAAATAATCTTGCCTGGTTTATTACAAACATAAGAGTATTATAGCTAACAATACTGGCTTAAATAAAGTGGATTTATTTGAATATTTGGTCAGAGGCTTGGTGTTATGGCAGCTCCCGAGCTTCCACGTCGAAACCTGAAATGTTTAAAATGGGGTGTGAGATTAAATCTCAGTGGATAATCTGCAGACTGTTAAGTCATTTGAAAGTGCACACAGATTGTATTATTACGAACCTGACTCGTCAGTCATTTCATAAATAAAATTGCCCGATAGATCCGTCGATCCTTAACCCGTAGATCCAATAGGCTCTATGATCCGAAGATCACTATGGTGAGTACACAATGAACACATAAGGCTCTGGCCCGATATACCCGTCGGTCCTTAATTCGCCAGTCCAATTGGCCACTTAGATCCAAAGATCCGGAATAATAGTAACACATTGGTTGATATAATAAATACAATGCATACATAACAAACGACAAAACATTACCACTTTACTGCAGATAATGTTACCCACCTTGTTAACTTGTTCTTTTGTTCTTGATGGGGAAAAGATTGGTATGAGCCTCGAACTCCTTTAGTACTGCACTTAACACATTTTATTTAGAGATTTATTTCTAAATGGCTCTATAATTTATTCTTCAAAGTACAACATTATTAGTGTTAATACTTAATATTAGTAATATACCATAAGTAGGGTGGTATTTTAGTAAAATGAAATTACATTATATACCCACATATACTATGTGAATTATAAAGAGATTTCCCGTGCTATTTTACGTGATTGAAATTTACTAGTTTGCATGCACTCGATACTCAAGTTTAATATAATGCATGCAAATATTTGTTTTACCAAAATTTCCATACAAATCCCATTCGATATTTTTTTTAAAAGAAATAATAATATCTTTCCCTAAGTATTTACGAGTTGCAATTATCTATTATACGAGATATTTATTTTCCCTAATTATTAATTATATTTTATACATGAGAATAGATGTATGATTTTTCACAAATGAAAAATCTAATAAAAAAATTAAAAGAATAGAAAAATATAGTTCCCTTTGTTCGGTATTTGAACTTCAATTATGCCAGCACATGATTGCTTGTGCAGATTCAGTGTTTTTTTTATCCTTTTCGTATTATGAATGGAATGAGTAGGTAAGGTTTCTATTTATAGATAGGAATATATGTGTGTGGTTTAGCCGTATGCTTCCTAATGACTAATCCTAGGTGTCCCCTTATCCTTATCCACGTTTTGCTCTTTTATCTCTTTCATTTTCATTTTTTTTTTTACTACTTACCCTTATCTACTTACTTACTAGCTACGGTTTCTAGTATTATTTATCCATTTACTTACTAGCTACGTTTTCTAGTATTACTTATCTATTTACTTTATTTTAATATATATATACATATATACTTATACACACATATATATATATATACACTTATATATTTATAGACCTATTTTATTTTATACTCTTTAGTCGTGTTATGGGTAAGTCTCAAATTTTATTTTTAAGTGCTATGAGTATCTTTGAGTTTGAACAGCTCGTCCAACTTTTCCTGAAAAAAAATGATTTTTTTTTTAAGGATACTAAAATTATCGTTAGTAAAACAAATATTTTAAAATTATAAAGTAATTTAAAATTATGCTCAAGTATGAAATATGCACGGGGTATTACATTCTACCCTCCTAACAAAAATTTTGTCCCGAAATTTCACTTACTAAATGTTTAGACTACAGTTGGGTATTTTGCTAAAATTTCGTCTTCCCTTTCCCAGGTCGCTTCTTCTCTCCCATGCCTATTCCATTGCACTAGTATTAAGGGAATCTGCCGATTTCTGAGGATATGCATTTTTCTTTCCAGAATAGTTGCAGGTACTTCCTCATATGTCATGTCCCGATTTAATTCTAAGTCTTTAAAATTGATAACATGATCTGGATCCTTAATGTATTTCCTTATCATCGATACGTGAAATACATCGTGCACTTGTGACAGGTCCGGGGGTAATGCAAGGCGGTAAGCTACTTCTCCAATTCTTTCCAGGATTTCGAAAGACCCTATGTAACGTGGTTTTAGTTTCCCTCTTTTTCCGAACCGCACGAAACCCTTAATTGGAGCTACTCGAAGAAAAACTTTCTCCCCGACATCAAACTGCAGATCTTTTCTCCGCGTGTCAGCATATGATTTTTGACGGTCTTGCGCGACTTTAATTCTGTCCCTTACTATTGTAACAACTTCTACGAATTTTTCAATTAATTTGGGACCAAGAATCATTCGAACTCCAACTTCATCCCAGCACACTGGCGTCCTGCATCTCCTACCATATAGTGCTTCAAATGATGCCATCTTACGTAGCTTGGAAACTATTGTTGTATGCGAATTCTATCAAAGCAAGATGATCTTCCGAGCTGCCCGGGGTCTAGGGCACATGCTCTTAACATGTCTTCAAGTGTCTGAATCGTCCTTTCCGATTGGCCATCTGTTTGCGGGTGATAGGTGGTACTAAAGTGGAGCTTCGTTCCCATGGCTTGTTGGAGACTCTTCCAAAATTTTGAAGTAAAACGTGGGTCTCGATCTGAAACGATAGAGACTGGTATGCCATGTAGCCTGATGATTCCTTCTACGTATAATTGAGTAAGCTTATCCAGTGAATATGTCATTCGAACTGGAATGAAATGAGACATCTTTGTTAATCGATCTACCACTACCCAAATAACATCGTGGTGTCGCTTCGTCCTTGGGAGCCCGGTAACAAAATCCATAGTGACATGTTCCCATTTCCATTCTGGTATTTCTAGTGGATTTAACAATCCTGATGGTCGTTGATAGTCGGCTTTGATTTGTTGACAAGTCAAACATCTCCTCACGAATTCGGCGATAGTTCTCTTCATTTCTCTCCACCAGAATGTTTCCCTTAGATCTCTATACATCTTTGTTTCCCCTGGGTGTACTGTGTAAGGAGTGGTATGTGCTTCTTTAAGAATTTCCTCTCTCAAAGATCTGTCATGGCCTACGCACAATCTTCCTTTAAACGTTAAGGTTCCATCTGAGGTAATGGAAAAACCTTTAATGTCTCATTTTTCTGCCTTTGTCTTAATCTTGTCAAGAAACTTGTCACTCTTTTGTGCCTCTTTGATCCTTGCCTTCAGGGTTGGTTGTACCATTAGCGCAGATAACAACCCATTTATGCAACATGGTTCAATATACTCTAACCTTAATTGTGAAAATTCTCGAATTAGTGATTCTTGCTTGGTAGGCGTTAGTGTAGATATGAATGCCAACTGAAGGTTACCCTTCCGGCTAAGGGCATCAGCTACAACATTTGCTTTCCCAGGATGGTAGTGGATCGTACAATCATAATCCTTTACTAACTCCAGCCATCTTCTTTGCCTCATGTTCAGGTCCTTTTGGGTAAAGAAGTATTTGAGGCTTTTGTGGTCAGTGTAGATTTCACACTTCCAACCGTACAAATAATGCCTCCAAATCTTCAGTGCATGAACTACTGCTGCCAACTCCAAGTCATGAGTTGGGTAGTTTTGCTCATGGGGTTTTAGTTGCCGTGATGCGTAATCACTAACCTTTCTATTTTGCATAAGAACGCATCCTAAACCCATTTTCGAGGCATCCGTATAAATTGAGAATCCTTCAGTACCATCTGGGATGGTTAATATTGGAGCTGACACTAGTCTCCGTTTTAGCTCTTGGAAACTCTCTTCGCAATTGGGCGACCAGACAAACTTTTCGTTTTTCTTAAGTCAGTTGCGTTAGGGGCCTCGCAATTCGAGAGAAATCTTGAATGAACCTCCTATAGTATCCAGCCAAACCCATGAAGCTTCGAACTTCATTCACATTCCTTGGAGCTTTCCAATTTACTACAGCTTCCACTTTTGCGGGATCTACTTCAATTCCCTTTGCCGAAATAATTTGTCCCAAAAATATAACTCTTTGATCAAGATACTGATGAAATGTTCGATTCATCATATCCATAAAAACTGCCGGTGCATTGGTTACTCCAAAATGCATTACTGTGAACTCATAATGACCATATCGTGTTCTAAATTCCATTTTGGGTATATCATTCTCCTTAACTTTGAGCTGGTGATATCCCGATCTCAAGTCAATTTTGGAGAAAACACTTGCATCTTTTAATTGGTCGAACAAGTCCTCAATCCTGGGAAGTGGATATTTATTTTTTATCGTTAACCGATTTAATTCTCGATAGTCAATGCACATTCTAAGCGTTCCATCTTTCTTTTTAACGAATAGGACTGGCGCTCCCCAAGGCGAAACACTGGGTCTGATAAATTTCTTCTCTAAAAGTTCTTGTATTTGTTCTTTCAATTCTTGCAACTCCTTTGGGGTCATTCTATATGGTGCTTTTGACACAGGCGTAGCTCTTGGGACTAGATCTATGGCGAATTCTATCTGGCGATCTGGGGGAATTCCTGCTAAATTTTCGGGAAAAACATCAGGGTAGTCCCTTACTACGGGTACATCTGATGGGAACTCACTTTTCCCCTTTTCTTTTACTATATTTACCAAAAACCCCCGACATCCCTCTTTCCTCAACATTCTTACAGCCTTCATTGCTGATGTGATGGGTATATTTAGGTCGCACCTTGTTCCTCGAAAGGTGAAACACTGGCCATTATCTCGCTTAAAGTTTATCTCACGGTCGGCACACCGTATTATGACTTTATTTCTAGTCAGCCAGTCTATTCCCAGTATTACGTCAAAATCCTTCATTCTTAAGACATGGAGGTTTGACACTATTTTACATTCGCCAAAATCTAACACAACATTTTTTTACTTGTCCCTGAACTTTTATTGTATCTCCCGATGGGATGCTTACGTTTAGTACTTCTTGTTTGTCTAAATTTAATCCCACTTTAGTCCTAAATTTCTCGGACATAAATGAATGAGATGCGCCAGTATCGAAAAGAACATAGGCTGGGGAGTTAAATATGGTTATCATACATGTCATTGTCTTATTCTCGATTGGATCTCCTTCACTTCCGTTCTTCTCATTAATTATCGCATTCATCTGGGCTCTTCCTCTAGGTCCTGGGGTAGGGATATTCCTTCTCGGAGGTGCTGTTGGTTGGTTATTCCTCCCTGGAGGTGGACCTAGAGGTAGATTCCTTGTTCGTACTTCCCCGACCATTGGTTCAGGACATTCTGTAGCCCGATGCCCGGGCTGACGACATCGGTAACAAACTCCTTTCCCGTAAAGACATTCTCCCGTGTGTTTTTTCCCACAATTCTTACAAGAGGGTTTTGTTTCGGTGATTGACTGGTTTCGTTTTGCAGGTGGTTGGAAATTATTTCTCCCAGATTACCACCTCTTTTTGATGGTGCCTCTTGGGTTTTCTGCCCATATTCCAATCCATGGTTTATCGAGATAATCAAAGCCCTATCGAAGACTTCGTGGTACTGTGGAAGTTTTAGTCCACTCACAATACCTCCAATTTCAGGGCGCAGACCACGCTCAAATCTTCTGGCTTTTCTTTCATCGGTGTCTACCAGATGAAGGGCATAACGAGATAGGTGATTAAACCAATGTTCATATTCAGTCACAGTAAGCGTCCCTTGTCGAAGATTTACGAACTTGGATTCTTTTTGGTCTCGTAGCGCTTATGGGAAATAACGCCTTAAAACAGCTTCTTTAAAATTTTCCCAAGTCAGGGCATGCCTTCCTTCAGGTGTTAAAGTACGCTCGTAAGATTCCCACCATTGAGCAGCATCTTCAGCCAGTTAAAACTGTGTGCAGGAGACCTTCTGTGCTTCATTCAATTCCATTAGTCGATAAATACGCTCAATTTCTGCCAACCATTCTTCAGTGGCCATGGGCCCTTCTTTTCCTTTGAACCGTGGTGGTTGAAAATGCCGGAATTGTTTCACGACATCATTAGTTTTAGGTTCTCTTGCAGGCGTTGGCGTCTGTTGCTGAACTAGTCCTTGTAACGAGTTGAAAAACTCTTTTGCTATATCTGCCCCTGAACTTCTGTGTCTTGGGGCGGGTTGTTCGTCCGGTACTTTCATTGGTGGATTCACTCGTGGTCGTCCCCGTTTAGGCATAATAATAAACTGTTTAGGATTCGCAACATTATTAGGAAACAAACTATTGATGTAAATATATAAAAATAGAAGGATGCAGCTACATTAATAAGCAAACTACGAAATTTTATTATAACATATGCTACTTAACGAGACAAAATATCATAAGTTAGTACATATATGTGTTGGGGTTATACGTGAAAGTATGCTTTTACTTTGTATAACCTATGTATTAAACACTTATTTACTGAAATAAATCGTTTATCACTGTTGCTTTAAATATGATTGAATGTTATATATATTTATTGCAAACAGTTCATTACACGCGTTACATTGTAGTTAACGTGGTGATACCAAATCACAGAAGATCACGTTAACAGTTCCTTGTAAACGAGTGTGTGTTTCACAACTTAGATAGATCCGAACAATCTATAGGTAGAAGTTGATGTGTAAGGCTCAGATTGGCTTGTCTTGACCAAGAGATTACACTAGTACATTCAATGTGCTGAAGCGGACCTACAAAGAGGATAAACTCATTCGCACTGACTTAAGGGATGAAGAGTTAGACCTCAGTGGTTGTTGATTTCTTAATCTCTGTCACTTAATAAGGATTGTGTGTAATTAATAGTTATTGCTTTGACTTATAAATGGGAAGAGAATCATTGTGACTTCGATACCCCATATCTTGGGCAATAATATTAATTACACGACAGTTGCTAAATTAATACAGAGAATTGTGTGCTTGCAAAAGTCTTACTTGATTGGTCCCCTTGGTGGGCCCGGAACCTTTATCATACCAAATCTTGCAAGTGGAATTAATTTTTCGGTATGGATAATAAAGTTGGGCTGTCCTTACTCCAAGGATAAAGATATTAATTAATATGAAGCTTTTCAGTGGCTTAATTAATTAATGGACTAAATAATCTTAAACACGAGAAATAATAATCGGGGGCCATATTACCGTAATATGGGTTAAGATTGGATAGTGCAAATTAATTATATAGTGGTATTAATTAATATTAATGGGCTGAGTTATATTGTGGCTCAATATTGGAATTCAGAAGTCCATTGGAAGATCCATCTTAATTCTCCAAGGCCCCTCAAGTAGCCCAATTAAAGTCCAATAAATAAAAGGTGCTTAAAAATAAAATAAATTATTGTTGCAATATTTCCTCAAATTTTTGAAAATTATTAAAGAAAAGAGGGAGAAGATTTTTCTTGAAAAGATTTTATGGAAGGGAGATAATGTATTCTTGGAATACAAGATTATCCCATAAATTCAAGAAAACTCCCACTTGGTTTCTTGAAAATTTTCTTGATTTTCTTGGAAAGATTTTATGGAAGATATGTATTCTTGGAATACAAGAATATCTCATAAATTCAAGAAAGATCCAATCTTGAAATTCTTTTCTTGAATTTTTTGAAATATTAGGCAAATAAAGGGTGTGAGATTTTTGTGGAAAAATACACATGGAAAGAAGAATATATTGGATATATTCAATATTTCTTGGAGATCAAGAAAAGATCTTTCCTAGCCCTAATTGCTCCAAAATTTTCGAACCCCCTCTTATTATAAATAGGGGATGAATTTTTTCATTCCCAGCGAGTGTTCCATGTGTTGGAAATATTATAAATCCACAAAGGTGGTGCAACAATAATTTTACTTTCCTTGTTTTATAAATCGTTCATCGGAGAACCTTCCACCGGGGTTATTGGACGAGGACTTGGGAATACTTGAGAAGGACTTTTGGTTGGTATCCAGATACTTGATGCTGTCTGTCTCAGATCGTCTCTCCAACGGGTACATTTACGTAAACTCCTAGAAATTCCGCATGCTAGGATCTTTTACGTGAAATATTATTTGCATGTTGTTGTTGGATGAATTATTATTTGAATTCACTTAGGTAAACTCATGCTAGTAATAATTGTTAATTTAAATTTTTGTTTATGAGGTCATCCCGATAGATCCTGACATATGTTATCCCAACAATATGCGTCTAAGGACTTCATGTTCATGCGGGGAAAATATGAACACAAGTCTACCGAGTCCGAGACCTCTGCTATACAAAATGAGGTCTGCTAGTTAACTATCCGATAACCATATATTTCTATTACATAGAAAGTTTATTCTCTCATCTCTCGTCTAGTCGGGGGGGGACTCGGTCCTGCTTCATCTTCTCCAAAGTTCTCTCCATGCCTCTCTTGGCCATGATCCTCAAACCGAGTCAAGAAACATGCCACATGGTGCTCTCCTCCTGCCACAGATTCAACATCAAAACGGAAATGGTGATCAGGTTCCTCGGGTTCATCAAGCAGGCCAGCTTCTTCCCTGTGAATACGCGCCACCTTCCGATCTCTTTCAGCAAGTTTTATTTCCTCGGTGGCTTTGCGCCTACAGGCGCTAACTCTTTGGTCTTACTCCATCGCCTCCTATTTCAGGATAGCTACCCGTCCCTCACGACTGTTGGCCTGACTATCATAATCATCTGCCAATTGTTGTGCACGAACTCGATCTTCCACATCCCATACCAACCGCCTACAATACTGAGTGTAGTCAATTCTGATTCCATGATGTGAATCATTCTCCTCCAAGCTATCATATATCTCCCTTGCTCGTGCCCTCCAAGGTATGCTGACTCCATCTCGTAATAACCTGGCAGCTTGTACGTCTGAAACGACGTAATCTTCCTACAGGGCGAAGAATCTAAGGTCTATTGCTCTTGCGACGTAGTCTCGTATCAGCTCCTGATCATATTGTTGGACACCCTGGTATTGAATTATGTACACAATGTACGGTGATAGTGTGTCTAAATAGACACGGGGTTGTGTTTAGTATAATCAGAGTAATGTTACACTGAATGTTGGAACACTCAAAGTAACAATTAAATAACAGAAACAGCGGAAGACTCAGAAACACAACACACGAAATTAATAAGACTTTGCACAATCTATATCAATATAGATTGTGAAGCCTTATAGCCGAAATCACTATTTATCAAAATAATCAATACAAAGAGGTTCACAAATCGAATCCCCTTGAAACAAGATCAGGACTACCAAAGGTGACCTGTTCTATGAGTGTGAAACTATCTAACACCGAGACTAACACTCCACATAAAATAAATCTAGCACCAACTCGAGGTATTGTAAACCCTATAATTACTCTCTATGGTAAAATAAACTCCACAACAACGACCCTATCACTCTGGATGCACTCACGCACTCTACAGTTGATGCTTGATTGTTGCTTCGACTAAACAACACACGATTAATGGCAATGTTCGGCACTTGATGTGAACATCAAGGTCTTCTATTTATAGACTTTGTGTAGCCTTACTAGAGCCTCCTTGAAGGATCTAGAAACTCTTCAATCCACTCTTCCATGATCTTTGTAACTGCCCAGATAGTGGGTCTTCTCCAATCTTCTGAAAACAGCCGCATGATCTAGTCACTTCTACTCGATTCTTGAAGCTTGTGGAACCTTCTGGAATCTTGTAGAACAACTAGATTGTCAACCTGCAGTCAACAATATCAAAGACAACATTGAACATAGAAGTGTTAGTGGTTAAGAAGAAATGACGAATACTGATGTTGTATCCAATGTTGTAACATCGGTGGCAACATCAACAATCTCCCCCATTCGATCTTTCTGCTACAACACACCTGAAATATCAAATACATCAGGTACTTTGCATGATAGATCTCATAATCATATCAGCTGCACTACTAAGTGTCAAACCATTTTGTAGCTATCAAGAATTGAATAAACATAATCAAACAATTTCATTTGTTTGATAAACTTCAATCTGCAGAAAAACTTGTCAGAGCATAGTGCAAAACATATCAGAGCATATGAAGAAAATCAGAGCTTATGTTTATTACAATGAAACTCATCAGAGCAGGATGTAAGAACATCTCAGAGTAAGGAAAATGATACAAGTACAATGTGTATCACTCCTTAAGCCTGCAGACAAAGTAGAACATATATTACTTGAACATATTTCCACAAATCATCAAGGAAATAGAGTAGAGCTGTCAGGAAGAAAGTTAACAGATTATTCTGAACAATCTACACAAACTACTCTTTTCCAAAACACAAGGTAAGATTATCAAAGCAATGAAAACAAGGATATCAAAGCAAAGATACAAAATCTTAACCTAAAAACAGAATATGACAATCAAAACATATTAATCATCAATACTCAAAATAAACAGAATATTAGAGCAAGTCATAATACTCAGAAATAAATAGAATATCAGGGCATCAACACTAATATTCATCAACAAGCAAAACCTACCAACTAGTGTTCAATAATTACATAAACAAATTAACAGAGTTTAGTAAATAATTTGCAAAAATAGAAATAAGATCATATGAATAAAGAAGGACAAACAAAGAGAGTTGGAGGTGATCAAACTGAAACAATCAGCTGCAGCATCATCAAGTCCTGCACATGCTCCCCCTCAACTTGTTCTTAACTCCCCCTATCTTCATGATCTCAAGTCAAACTACCCCATTCAACCATCATGGGAGATCACCGTAGATTTCCTCTATGATATCATCAATGTCAGCCTCATCATTATCATCACCTTGTTCAACAGTTTGTTCAGCCAGAGGATCTGGCTCATTTTCTTCATGCACAGCAGCCTCATCAACATCAGAACAACAACTCAAAGAAAGAACCTCGGCAGAAAATTTCAAAAGCTACTCCCGTGGAGCGAGAAAGCAACCTCTCCCAAAAAAAAATCATAACATTCAGCTCAGCAATCTGATCCTGCAAATTCTCAATTTCCTGAAGTATGAAATTCCTGTGAATAGTAACTGACTGAACTGGAGAATTTCTCAAGTCAGTGTCACCATTATTGTTGCCAGCATTTGGTGAAACATCCGGATTTTGAACAGCAGGTTCAATAACCTCAGGCTCAGCTTCATCTCCCTCTGCATTAGGCCTTCTGTATGGTAAGTCCCTAATCATGTTTCCTCTCAACAGAACTTTGGAGATTCTTAAATCAGGTATCATCCCACCAAGACTTTCAACAGGTTCCCTTGTAATGTCCAAATTGTCCAGCAAAGCAAAGATCATACATGGATATGGTAAAACACTTTTCTTACCACCTACACACTTCATAGCATGATCAAAAATTGTTCTTCCCAGATTGAAATTATTAATGACCACTATCCTATACATCAGGATAGCTTGAGCTTTGGTGATCTTAGTAGTGTTGGTAGTTGGCAACCAGTTGTACACAACAAATTTGTGAACAACTGAAAACAGACTTATCAACTTGGATGACAACACCTTTGTTGTCCATCTCCTAACCATTCCACCAGTAATAGCTGTCACAATTTCATTCAAATGAGGGACAACTTCTTTATCTACATCAGGTGTTCTCAAGAAAGCATTTATCACACCAGGATTGAAGCCTACATTATGACCTCTAAACATCACATTTCCATATCTCCTAGAGTTCCTTCTACCAGTTCTTTTCCTCAAATTGCAGTAAAATTCATATACCCAAGTGTCAAAGAAAGGTGAAGCAAACTGTACAACATGCAAAAGGTTCATTTTCTCAAAGAATTGAATCAGATTTTGCCTATCAAATTCATAAACTCTTATCCTCCTTTCAGACAATAAAAGTCTCCTTCTCATAATAGCAAACTTAGGACTAGCAGTACCATGATATGCATCATCACTATCATCATCATCATCATCATCATCATCATCATCATCATCATCATCATCATCAGGTTCAGAATATTTGTTACCTGAACTACTAGAGTCTGATTCATCAGGGTCATCAGAGTCATCTGGTTCTCCTGATGGTGTTGCAGCACCTTGCTCAACATCTTCATCAACATCAGAGTCAGCAACAGGTTCATGCCTCCTCTTTGTTCTCAACTCAGTTCTAGCATTTGCAGCAGCTTCAGGATCATTTCTGGATTTTGTTCCTCTCATTCCTAGCCAACAATTCAGCAAGAGGAATGATTTCATCAGAACTCTCTGAATCGGCATGAGCATTAGCAGTCCTATCCTCATCATCATCAGCATCAACATCAGGCTCAAATGCTTCACTTGGTTCAGTTACTTCAGCAATTGATTTTTCACTCGCCTCATCAACAGATTTTTCACTCTCCTCAGCAGACTTCTCACTTTCCTCAGCCTCTTTCAAACTCTTTTATGATTCAGATGAATCAGATACAGCAATAGGCCTTGAGGCTTGATCCAAATCAGAAATCTTACCCCTCTTTGTCTCAGAGTAGTCAACCCTGGGCTTGTAGCGGTTCGACCTTCTTCTTGGTTTCACAAGGCTTCTCTTCCTCTTCGGCTTCTTGGAGGAAGGACCAGCAGCTGCAATGTCAGCCTTAGCCTTCTAAACGGGCTCCCCCATGGAAATATCTTCCATCTCAACATCAGCTTGAGTATTGGGTTGCGCGGGCTCAACATTCTCAGCAGCAGGTTTTGAATTTTCGGCCCCAATAGTGAAATCATCTGGGAAAACACCACGAGAAGGGTTCGAGGATGAGACATTCGAGAATGGTAGGATGTTTACCTCGAATTCTCCAAAATTGATCGTCGCAGGAGTTTCAGAGCGTAGAAGCGAAATGATCGCCTCGCTCACATTCAACGGATGTTCAGTTTCAGAGAATGCAACTGAAATTGGTTCAGGGTTCAGCGGATTCTGGAGTGTTGGGTTGGATGATTCAACAGTAGGTGTGGCATTTGGTGAGTTGATCGAAGTCGCCATTGATTCAAGAAGGTGTAGCGGGTTCGCAATTTCAGGGTTTTCAGAGGAAGGATTTGAAGGCGTGTTTGGCAAAGTGTCCTGATTTCCAGCCACTGTGCTATATATATCAAAAGTGTTAGTGGAAAAATAGAATTAAAAAATCAATTCCAACTAATATCTTATGACAAAACCAGTAATACCTCACTTTCTTCAAACTTTCGTACGCAAAACTCAGTCCAAGTTTAAGTACAAGGAACAACACGCATTCAATCCTTAAATAGAATTCGAAATCTGCAAGTTACAAGTCATGATCCCACAAAGTGAATGTTCTAGAAATGGAGATCATGGGGTGCAATGTGATGAAACCATCACTCCCACTACTTCCAATATCCAATCCATACGATTTCTGCCAATTTTTACAAAAAAAAAAAAAAAAGCCAGAAAAAAATAAAACAATGTACAATCTGAAAATAAAGCGTGTCTAATTTTTGTATTGAATAATCAATTTAATCAAATAGTCACAATTAAATAATTATCCAAGTAAAAATCAGTCAAATCAAGTCAATGTTGTAATCAAGAACGGCACACACACACTTCAACATTCATTTTGCCTGATTTACTCAGCCAATGTTGCACTTTTCATCTTTTCTTTTCTTTTCATACACTTAACTCATATTGATCCACCTTTTGAAAAGAGAACATCGTAGTAGCGAACTTCATGCCCCATAGTTACTCAATGGATTATGAGCAAACTGATGTTATATCAATCACCTTTTGAAAAGAAGACATCGTAGTAGCGAACTCCGTGATCCATAGTTACTCAGTGAGAGATTACATCCAATATGTGCATCTTTTCTTTTGTGCATTTAAGAAGTGTGTGTCCAGAAAATCACAATGACTTGACTCAATAAGAATTTAACCAAAATATCATTTAATCAGTGAGAAACGATCAAATCAACCAAGTGCTACAAAAATCAAACCCGATGTTACTTCAAATGTTGACACATTTGTTACAACATCCACCCTACAGAACTCAGATAGTACACAAACCAAGAGATTTCCTCAGAAAGGAAAACCTCTCATGATCAAGGGCTTTAGTAAAAATATCAGCAAGTTGATTATCAGTGGGAACATACTCTAACTTCACAATTTCCTTTTCTACAAGGTCTCTTATGAAATGATGTCTTATACTTATGTGCTTGGTAAGAGAATGTTGTACTGGGTTTTTAGAAATGTTAATAGCATTGGTATTATCACAAAACACAGTCAGAATATCATTCTCAAGTCCATAGTCATCAAACATCTTTTTCAACCAAAAAAGTTGTGTACAACAACTACCAGCAGCAATATATTCAGATTCTGCAGTAGATTGTGAAACACAATTTTGTTTCTTACTATGCCAGGAAATCAAATTGTTACTCATGTAAAAGCATCCACCACTTGTGCTTTTCCTATCATCAATGTCTCCAGCCCAATCAACATCACTATATCCAGTCAATACACCGCTTGTTTCCTTTGTATACCATATACCAAGATCTGGTGTTCCAGCAACATATCTGATAATCCTCTTCACAGCATTCATGTGAGATTCATTTGGACTAGCTTGATACATAGCACAAACACAAACACTATACATAATGTCAGGTCTACTAGAGGTAAGATAAAGAAGACTACCTATCATGGATCTGTACAATGTGTGATCAACATCTTGACCAGCACTGTCTTTGTTCAACTTCTGAGTTGATCCCATAGGTGTTTTCATATGCTTCGAGTTCTCAAGACCAAATCTCTTAACCAGGTTCTTTGCATATTTGCTTTGGCAAATGAAGAATCCTTCATCTTTTTGCTTGATCTGCAGACCTAAAAAGTAATTCAAGTCTCCAACCATGCTCATCTCAAAAGTAGATGACATTGCCTCAACAAATTGATTAAGTTCTTCATGCATAGCATTTAGAATTAAGTAGAAACTGATTAAGTTCTTCATGCATAGCATTTATCCAATTTTAAGGCTTCTTTGATATTCTTAGGCTCAATTACAGAATGATAACATTCAGAATTAACCATGTTGCATATAGAAGACATACAAACAGATCTCACCACATCTTTTGAGCTTACCTTTCTTCGGGTTTGTACTCCAACAGAAGAATCACCAATGATTTGGTTTGAAGGATGGATTTTCATGATTCTGGAAGAGGTACCTTGTCATGAGTGTATTGAGGATTGCCTTCTGAACTTTCTGTTTTTGGATTTTCAGAGAATGTTGTCCCAGATATCGTGGCATTAGGTGTAACATCCTTTGAATTTTCAGAATTTCCAGTTCCAGCAGAAATCTCAATATGCTCAGACACATCTTCTTCAGTACTTTTTCCTGCTATGTTAGTTGTATCATCAAAAACAACATTCACAGACTCTTGAACAGTGTTTAACCTAAGGTTGAAAATTCTATAGGTTTTACTATTTCTAGAATAGCCTAAGAAAAAACCTTTGTCACTTTTAAAGTCAAACTTTCGAAGTTGGTCTCTATCATTCAGAATGTAACACACACAACCAAACACATGAAAGTATTTCAGATTTGGTTTCTTATTGTTCAGAATCTCATAAGCAGTTTTTGAACTTTGTGGCCTCATAAAAACTCTGTTAATAATATGGCATGCAGTGTTTAATGCTTCAGCCCAAAACCTTTTAGAAAGATGTTTAGCTTGCAACATTACCCTAGCCATTTCTTGAAGAGTTCTATTCTTCGTTTCAACTATTCCATTTTGTTGTGGAGTTTTAGGAGATGAAAATTCCTGCATTATACCCTTATTTTCACAGATTTTAGAAAACAAGATATTTTCAAATTCCCTACCATGATCTGACTTAATCTTACTCACTTTCAAGTTGTATACAATTTTAAACCTTTTATGCAAAACTTTAAAAGCAGCAAAAGTTTCAGATTTTTCTTTCAAAAACTCAATCCAGATATATCTAGAGAAATCATCTACCACAACCAATGAATACCTTTTACCTCCAAGACTTTCTGTTTCCATAGGACCCATAAGATCCATATGTAGCAGCTCAAAACACCGTGTTGTCGAACAATGTGACAACATCTTGTGTGACATTCGGACTTGTTTACCTTTCTGACAGGAACCACAAATTATGGTTTCTCTTATATTCAGCTTTAGCAAACCTCTTACAGCACCTATCTTCACAAGTTTCTGGATATTCATGTAGTTAACATGTCCAAGTTTTTGATGCCATAAAACTTCTTCAGCATTTTTGGCAAAATTGCAAACATTGTTAGTTCCAATAAGATAATAATTATCAATTGACCTATTACCAGTCATAAGACACTCATTTTCATTATTCAGAACATGACAAGAATTCTTATCAAACTTGACATGTAAATTGTCATCACATAGTTGACTTATACTAATCAAATTAGCAAGCAAACCTTAAACATGTAAGACATTAGACAACTTAGGAAATCCTTCAACATTGAGAGTACCTTTCCCAACAATCTTTCCTTTTGAACCACCACCATAAGTGACATTTCCTCTATCAAATTTTTCATAATCAGACAAGAAATTCACTTGACCAGTCATGTGCCTAGAACAACCATTATCAAAATACCATAAACCAGGCACACATGATTTCAGAGATGTATACACAACATTACAAGTCACATCTTGTTTACTGACACATTCAGTTTTACGTTTTGAGCAAGAAATCAAGGAGTATTGATGGATTTTGTATGGTTTGGTGCTTGAACTTCAATAGTAATGTGTCTCTTTCTTTCTTTTATTTATTTGTTGCTTATTTTGATATGAGTTCTTTGATTTCTTGTTGTTTAGCCATGGGTTTTGCCTTGTGCACCATGGGCTAAGGTTATTAGTGTTTGGGTGTTTAGAATTGTGGTGATGATTGTTTAATTGCTTTGATTATGGTTGTTCATCTTTATTGATGGTTATCCTTTAGATTAGGGGAATTTACTTGTTCTATTTTGGTGGTTTTGCTATTAGCTTGTGTGTTTTTGCTAGTTTATTTCAAACGAGAGTTGGATAGATGGTTTTAGGCATATGGGTATTGGTTTAATTCATCCGAATTGGAGTCTATTAGGTTCTATCGCAACGAGAGTTGGGTAGGTACTTGAGAACCCCCCTAATCTACATTGTCATCTTGAATTAAAACCTTGAGTGGGTAGTGAAGGGAACATAGGAGCATCAACCTTAGTCTACAAGTGGCAACACACGGTGATGGAGTAGTTAGTTAATTAGAGGACCATATCCGTGCAATTACCCGGGCTAGCAAAGGGAGATTCACCTCTCGACCCTAGGATTTAAAACGATATCATACCCTAGGCTTACCAAGTACGGGAATGGTATATGTGTAGTGATCGCCCTTATGGAATAACCGGAAATAGAGGCAAACACCATAATTGATCTTTTGACAATCGTCTCACAAGGAAAAACACCTGAGCACATCTTCTCTCGCTAATAAACAAAATTGTTTTCTATTTAATTGCTTTCTCTTAGCTTGCTCGTTTATTATTTTGATCTTTGTTTCACTTGTTGATTATTGCTTGCTTTTATTTTACCAAACATGTTACACTATAATCTCGCGCCGACACATAGAAATTGGGCTATATTCCACACCTAGTCCCGTGGATTGATATTAAACCGGGCACTTCAACGACCCTCTTATACTTGAGAGGTTAGTGTGTTGCAAAATACGTGTCATTAAACTTTCTTCATCTGTTGTGAGATTTACCTCGATTCGTCCACTTTTTGGCTATAGTATCAAGTATAAATTTAGAATTAAATAAAAAATGGACGTTACTATTTTTCTCAATTGAGAATTCAAAGAAGAGGATAATGTTTGTAAATTGAAGAAGTCGAATTACAAACTTAAACAAATCCTCAAAACAGTGGTACTTGAGATTTCATACTATGATTGTCTCGTAGTAACTTTGTTAGACAAAGACCACTATATTTATGTTTAACAGTCCAAAGATAGTTCTGTAATTCTATGATTATATGTTGATACACTGTTAGCTGAAAAGACACAATGAGAATCTTTTGGTGAAAGCTTCATAAAGATCGTTCACGGAAGGTACTTGGAAAGTTTTAACTGACTTATGTAGTAAGACTTCTAAAACGATTCATATGAATGTATAAAAGCATGTTGATTCTCATGTTATAAAAAAAACGAGTCACTGAACTATGATGAATGTCTAAAGACTGAAAGATGAAATGTGAAATGTACCATAAGCAAATTCAATTGGATGTCTGATGTATAGTAAGTTGTGCACGCATCCAGACATTTGTTAAGTTGTTGGTTTGGTTAATTAGCAGATATCAGTTAATCCGGAAAAATGACACTAAAAGATAGTGTGTGGGATTTTTGAGATATCGGAAGGGTTCTGCAGATTATTATCTCAAAGAGATAATTTAAACATAGAGAATATACAGACACTAATTGGAATTATGATTTAGACGAACGTAAATCAAATCCTAGTTATGCCTTCTTGCTTAATAATCAAGCAAACTCGTGGTATATAATGAAATAAGTTTGTTTAGCACTGACCACTATTAAAGCTAAACTTGTGGCATGTGCATCTATAGTCAAAATGAAAATTTTGGTTATGAATTTTCATGAAATATTTGGGATTAGTAAGCACTCAATTTAGAGTTATATTGATTCACTCTGAAATCAAACACTCTAGTAGGAGTTGTAAAGATTGATTGTGAAATCAAACACTCCAGTGGGAATTGTAAAGATTGATTATAAAAGCAAACACTGCAGTGGGAGCTGTTATGATTCATCGTCTTAATCAAAGCAGTTAAAGCTTACTCTAAAGATTCCAAGTATCATAAAAAGTTTGACTTTGTAAAGACGTTACAAAGAAGAAAGAGTGATTCTTGAATAAATTTCTGCTAACTTGATGTTGACAGATTTGTTGTCAAACCTAATTACAGAAGATGTGTAAGACATCTTAAAGATTTTGGGTTTGTATGGATTTAAATGGATTATGAAGTAGTTGTTAATGTTACTAGACATTTATGTATCGGGAACTATATGAAATGTTCATATAATAGTATGTCGACAAATTGATTGGCTCTCTCATATGAGCAATCGCCTCTGACATCGAGGTATGTGCAGAGATGAGATTATATTGTAGATAATCGCAATAGATTTTACCACGAATCTATTTGACTTGTTACAAAGCTAAATCAATGGATTCCTAGACATTAGAATGAAAAAATCCAAGTTAAGTGTCGATGATACACTTGAACTGTGATTTACACGATGTCAAAATAAATAAAATGACATACGCTTTCATCCTGGGAAGTTAAGACATCGTGACATGTGCTAAGTTGACCATAAGGAAATGAGAAAGATATCTCTATTTTCTCATTGTATGAAGTCTTCAGGTTTTGATAAGCCTCTTAAAAGTACCCTTAGGACTTTTAACTAGATTTCAAAGTCTTCACTTTAGTGTTGCTACTTTAGCATGCTACCAATAGGTATGATTAATGCAGCAATGCGGTACATGTCTATGAAAGCAGCTTTAGTGGGAGTCTGTAGATTTTTTGTGTGAAAGGAAGGACATCTTTATTAACACTTTATATTGTGTTCATTGACCGGTCAATCGAGTTGAGAACTTGATTATGAATACATAGATCTCATGAAAGGTTGAATATGCTCTAATAGTTTCAAGGGATTGAAAGAGATATGTCAACTTGTGTTAACTGAAAGAGTTCTGGGGTATAACGAGTTTTGAATTCTTCATATAAAGCTGGTTGAGTTGCTATATATCATTAACACGTTATATATCATGAAAAACTCATATTCTCGAGGGACACATGATTTATTTGCCCATATGAAAATGCATTATGTACTCAAACTTCATGTGTGAGTGGGAGATGAAAGCAAATAAAATAATAATTAATATTTATTAATTATTATTTAATTAATCCACACTTGAAGTGGATAATGTGGACAAAAGTTAGTAGATAACTTTCTCTTTTATTTGAAAAGTGGGTACGCAAGTATTTCTGATAAAGGGGATGAGATATTATTAGGCCCATATGCAAAATCTCATCACAGGGAAAATATACGTAAGATACAAGAAATTCCACGGTGATTTCTTCATCACTTTCTACCATCACGATCATACCAAATTAAAAGGGCTCTTAAATTGTGATTAATGGAAGCAATCCGTGAATCAATTCGTGTGATTATTTTTCGAACTCTTAGAATCCAGGCAATAGAATTCAACCAGGTTTGGTATTCTTCCGCTGTAATTCTGAAATATAGGTAAGTGATTTCTTACCCCCTGTTCCAACACCTACAAAATCCTTACTTTTGGACATCAATTTTGGCGGCTACTGTATTTTTTATAAATATAGATTAACTTCAAATGTTCCTTGTATTTTCCATTCTTGAGTTCATTTATATATTATGAATTTAGGAGTATAATCATTAGTTATTGATATATTGTTTCTTTTAATTATTTCTCACTCATATTCTTCTAATTGTAATACGATTTGATATGGTATTATATTTTCTTAATAATTTTAAACACACAAAATGTATATTAAAAAAGAAAAGCAAGTTGTTTAGCAAAAGTTTTCCTTTTAAAAAAACTTTGTTTTATATGTTTTATAAAAAAATAAATAATTTTTTTTAAAGATTAATATTAATGCAGCGTTTTTTCATGACCCGATGCAAATGGAACTTGGCATGGACTGGTACATGATGATGAAGGTCACTTTAAATTTTATCATACATTTGTTGTTACGACAAGTATATATCAGAGTTGAAGAAGGTAAGGTTATGGGGCTTCACGAGGCACTTTCGTGTGGATTAAATAGTTGGGATTTGAAAAGGTTGGTATGAAAGTGGATGTGTCATATTATTAAATATTAGATGTGTTACTTCACTTGAACATTATTTTGTAATGTAATTAAAATGAAAATATATCACCTTTTTTTTATTATTATTAAATTTCCTATTGTATCTTATATATTGAACTTATAGTATTTGAATTGTTGCTTTGTTCCTTAATTAAATTAAGTTATTGAAAATGCTCAAATTTTATGTGAGTTATATATATAATTTACATGTGTTATATATAATAAAATATAAATAAATGCACATATTTTTATCGTATCGAACCCTAAAGTTTTAGAAAATTCTTAAATTTGTACTCGTATCTTATCTTCCCCGCACCCGCACTCTATACAATATAAATCTAAACCTTTTACCTTTAATAATAGTATAAAAAATATGTTGTAAAACATGAGAATAACAATAAACACTATAAGAAAAAACACCTGTTACTACACAAATCTAAATACATTATTTTTGAAAAGTCATTATAGCTATTCTATTGCTACGTAGGCTCTAAAACTACATGTAATTACACTTCTCATGATATCTATTAATACACTTTTTACCAAGTGTCATAATACCCATAACACAACGCCTATTACGACTCTATGACTACTGTAGTTATAACTTGAGTGTCTTTCTTCTAAATAGTTATCTTATATTACTAATAACTTTAAAAATTAATGTAGAGAAGCGGAATTTAAAAATAGTAATAGCCACTTTAAAAAAAATAAAATTTGATGAAATAAGAAACAGCGAGCGGGAGAACGAAATAATCAAGGAGGGAGAAAAACTCTAGAGCCCTGGCCACGACCTTCTTTTGCATAGCAGTTTTCATAACACTCATTCTCTATCCAAAGACAGGCCTTGTTCCTCTTACCCACAGACACATAGCATATTCTTGAGATGGTGAGAGAGAGGAAGAAAATCAAAGTAAGTTTTCTCATCAAATTTATTCATTTCAATTGATTGATTTTCTTTTGTTTAGGGCACAATTCATGGTTTGTAGGATCTGCAAGCGTACTAAACATTTCATTCGTGGTAGATATCTCTGTCCCCCCTCTTCATGTGTATTTTCTGCCAATTAAATGTAGTTTTTTTTATATTTCTTTCAATTGGGGTTCCGAATCATTTGTTTGTGGTGTTTTACTTGAGGAACCACCAATACCTTATAAGCAACATTTCAATTTGGGATTCTTTGAGAGTCTGCTAGATATTTCTTTCAATTTGGTGTTCCCAATTAAATGTTGCTTAAAGTCTATTTTACAACATTTCAATTCATGTTTTACTTGAGGAACCACCAATACCTTATAACATTTAATGGGCTTTGTATTTGTTTGTACTTGCTACATAATTTTTGCTTAGTAGCTGGTTTGCAGATATAGTTTCTTTGTTTAGTCAGCAGAGGGATTGTTAGTGCGATCATTCATATGTTTTACCAAGTAATTCTGCATTACTCGGAGGATTATAGTACACTATAAAACTGGTGATTAGTGATTAACTTGTATATAGTCTTGGTTGTTGGCAGAGAGTGCCTCCACCTCAATGAAGAATTGTTCTTCAAACAATGGGTGACAATTTGACTACTTGTTGACTGCACTTGTCATGTTTTACATTTTGATTATTCTTTTAACTTTGTGGATGTTGGTCACTAAATTGAAGGTAATGGGGGAGAAAAAAATCAGTCTTGAAGCGTTAGCATAGATGTCTAATGATTACGCAGGATCTATTCAATTTAGACAGAGTTGCCCAAAGCATTTGATTAAACTTTGGATAGTGTCTTTTAGAAAGAAAGATGTAAAGAAGATGAAATAGTTTAGGAAACATGAAGGAAAAGCTCTATCATTGATTTGACAACTGAAAGCGAATAATCCATTTTCTTGCTCGATTCCTAATTAGTGTTCTTGTTTCTTTTTCTCGAGAGATTTTTCTTTTTCCATATTTTGTTATATAATTAATTTTTTTTAGCTTATTTTTAATCTTATGTGAATGTGATTCATGAATTTGTCACCTGGTTATGGAACTTATTGTTTAAATTTTTGAATTAAACATTAAGTGTATGAAATTTATTTGAATTACAATAATGGATGTAATAACTGTAAAAATAAGGATTAGTGGAATGAAAGAAAGGGTTGGAGAGTGGGCTTGTGCTTTTCTAGTTTATTTCTTTCTTTGTCAGTTTGATTCTATAAATTTCAGGAAACAGTGTTAGATAGAAATTTCAGAGTCTTGTGATTCTTTCAAAATGATAAGGAAAGATACCCGTCAAAAAGAAAAATGATAAGGAAATATTACAAAAAGCTCGATAAGGATGCTACTAATTGGGAACATGCATGTTGAGCTGTCTGATTTGTATAAGCATCAATTTTTTTAATATGAATTGTCTTGTGAAGAAATATTCTGGGGTGATCCTCTGCTTATATTGTTGTTTAAAGGTCCTCTCTGCATACATTTGTTGGAATTAATTGATAACTTGTAGAACATTTGTGAATTATGTTTGGTACTAAGTTCGTCTAGATCAATATTTTGCATTACCTTGCCCTTGTAAATTTAAAGTTATGCGATTACTCTACTTTTGGTAGTGTTTGTAAACATGATTATTGGAATTAAAATTGTGTGTTGAATTGACTCATAGATCAAGTTTGAATTATTTTGTGGCTTGTTTCTGTTATCCTGCTTTCATGTCCTTTTTAAGTATCATATAGTCAAAATGACAACTTTTGGGAGTTTTTTCTTTATTGAGTTGTTTACTGTGTTAGGGTGGTATTCTATACATCTCTATTTTTTTAGCTGATTGCATAGGACTGTTAAAATATGCTACATTTATGAATGATTCATAATTGCAAATTTGATGGTGAACTTTGTTTCATCCTTAAATTGGAAATTGCCACGGGTTGATATATTTGAGTTAATTTAGTTTGTGAATTATTGTCAAATCTTGTGGTTATTTCACTAATATAATTGCAAAGGTCATGTGCTTTTGCCAAATTGCTACTGATGACTTGTTACAAGCCACTAAAACAGAAGAAAGAGAAAGGCTAGATAGGAGAAAGAGAAGCCCTGAGATGTGGAAGCAAGTGTCAGTACAAGTATATTTTATTGAAATCATGTCTTATGGCTAACTTGTAATCAGAGGAAATGAAAATGTAAGAACTAGATTCGTATATGATCTATTTTGCATTAATATTTGTTTAATAGACAATAAAAGCTTCTTTAACTGGTAATCTGATGTTACCCTTTCATCTTTTTGCTAAATTACACTTGGAGTTTCTTCTTAAATTGCATGCTTTTTTTTTCTGAATATTGTGAAAGCAGATGTCATGTATTAATTGCAGATTGGGAGCCCCAGAAATCCAAGAAAGAGACATAGTGAATTTTTGAAGCTTTCAAGGTTTTAAAGATGCATGGTGCTCATTCTATTTGAGCTGTTCTTTCTTCTCTAGAAAACTTTTTCATTTTGATTGTATATTAGCATGTAACCCTAAAGGTTTTTTAAGGCATCTTCTGTAAACTTTGGATGATAAACCGATAATGTGCTTGGATGAAAGTTGGATGTCATTTTGAAATTGAGATTTTCCGTAGTAGTTTTTTAATTTGTCATACATGATGTATCTGTACGCATTGAATTCTATTTTACATTTTTTATTTATTGAATTGTTTTCTCAAAAAGAAAATCCTAATATATAAAAAAATATTTTAGTATTTGTATTAGCATTAAAATGCTTTTAAACGTGGAAGATGCATCCCAGGCAAGTGACGTGTAAATAATTAAGATGTAATGTAATATAAAATTAATATTATAACAAGCAATTATAATATAATAAATTGTAAAATAATATAGGTAGCGTGTAATTATAATATATATGTCACGACACTTTTGTATGTCATGTTAGGGATGTATGGGAAAAATGTGTGTAGTTACAGTTCACCTTTTAGTGCATTTATAAGCGTAGCAATAGCCTTTTACCTATTATTACATTAGTTTACACTACACTAACAACAAGTGTGGAGATAGATAAAGTGTAGTGAGTGATAATCTACCACCACATTTGTAAATGTCATTTTAAGCAATTTTTCTTGTAGTGAAAGAAGAATGCAAGAATACGGATTTGTTAACCCAGTTCGTCACGAAGGACTACGTCTGGGGGCAACCAAGCCAGGAGTATTTCTCACTATTTCTCTGTAAACTCTCTCCGGAAATACAAAAGATAAAACCTATATATACTAGGAAGTGGGATGTGGCTCTAACAACCCTAAGCCCATGTGGCATGAAGCCCACTAATAATACTAACATTAATAAGTAAATTCCACAATAATAAGATGTATTTACAATACTCCTCCTTGGACATTACAGTGTGATGTTCATGTCTAACTAAAATTTCGCTAGAATAATTCAAAGAGAAAAACTTAGTAAAATAAGAAAAAAATACAACTAATGATCTTCTAAACCAAATCTTCAAAACGCTCCCCCTAAAAGACAACAATCTTCCAAGCCTTTTTGTATTATGCTTCCACACTTTTATGGAGTTCATGTTGGTAAAAGAATTTAAGGGATATAGGTTTTGTTAAGTTCTTTCTAACATACCTATTAATCATATGTGCAACACAAGTTGTGTTTTCCTCATAAAGGAAGGTAGGAGATATACCATTTATAGTAATATCACATGAATCAAAAATTGTGTTTAAATTATAGTCTTGCGAACATTGGATATGTTGAACATGTGCTTAATGTTTTACAATGTCTCATTGTAGGAGAAACACTAAATCTTGCAAGCAAACTCATTGCAAATGCAACATAGAATTTGGTGCAGTTCTTAAAACATAGTAATGTAATAAGGACACTCTGATAAAGAACTTCTGATCCTAACATGTCTTATGTATCTTCTTTAGGTTTAAATTTGTCTTTATCCACTTCAAGGGATCGAACAATTACTAATGTGCTAAGTAGATGAAATTTAATATAAAATCTCTCCAATACCTTCTCCAAGTAAGTTGACTGGTATATAAGGTTTCATTTTCCTTTAGGGAGATGTTCGATTTGCTGGTCAAGACAATGTCTGGTTTCATCCAGAGTTTTATTTCAAATTTCATTTCTAAGATTTAAATTAGTTTTCTTAAATTTCCCTACTTGTCCAACCATATTTAGTTCTTCACATAATGAACCAAGATAATATAAACACCACCAAAATAATTTCTTTATAAACTCGCAAGGAAATATTTTATTATTTATTTATTCCTTATTCATGAGGAAGTAATTGAGTCGATCGTGGAATATTCAACCCAAATGTTTTATGTCATATAATGACCTTTGTAATTTTAATATCGTACATAGTACGATTCTCACCATTCCTCATTTGAGAAATTTCATATCCATCAGGGATCTTCATGTAAATATTGACATATATTGATCAATATAAGCATGTGGTTATAACATCCAACAACTGCATTTCTAAATTTAATTTTTCTTACTACCAAATATATTAAGTGGCGGAACGTTATTCATACATAACAGGAGTACATATTTGATAAAATTAACATCGGGTCTCTGCAAAAACCCATGAGCTACTAATTTCGCTTTGTACCTCATTAAATCATTATTTTCATTTTCTTTTCATACAAATATACATTTATATCCAATATGGATAACATTTATGGGTGTGTGTACGGTAAAGCCAAAAATATTAGCGAGCCGAGCTCAGCCCCAATTGCTTCTTCTATGTTACCTAGTCAAAGTGCTTCTGGCTCAACTATTGACTTGGGTACTGGATCCAAATTTTTATTCGTAATAGTAAGAGCAATTGTGGTCGTGAATACATTGTCGACAACAGTGGTACATTTCTCCTGTATTTATAAAATTATATCAATTTCTATATTAACAAGATCTTCACCATTTCCCAAAATATTTTGATCTAGTCGTTCCGCTATCATAGTATTCTTATTATTTTGTGCATGTGCTTCATTATTAGGATTTTCGTCTTCGGGACGAATCTCTTTAAGAGACATCAAGAGTGACTGAATATGTTTGCTAGCTTTAATAATTACAGCGGATTTATATCTTACATAATAATGGGTCATTTACGCTTCTGGTGTGTAGGGGCATTAATATATATATTTGTATAAAATTGGCACATTTACTTTTTGTGGTGTATTCACAATAAGTATATGTGCTTTAGTCACTTCTTTATCATTAGTAAATTAATCTGGCAGGTCACTTGCTAAATATTGCAAGTTAATTATCTTTTGAACTTCCAATTCAATTTGACTAGTGCGTGGATCTAAATACTGAAGATCTTTTTATATTCCATGAAATTTCTCTACATTCATTTAATTTTAAATTCTTATCTCCCCCTAATGCTGAGAAATGATCTTTGTCAAATGTGCAATCAGCCAACGGGGCCGTTAATTGAGGTATACTGTGGTGGTGATATAGAATCAAATATTACACAGTTAAATATTTGCAGATGGGAAATATTTAGTTCTTAAGCACTAGTTATAAAGGAGAACAATCGTGATATGCAGTGGGTCGGATTTGAATTAGATTAGCATCAAGTAAAATTTTATGCCCCCAACATGAAATAGGTAAGTTGGAATTCTGCAATAATGATCCAGTAATTAATTTGATGAAGTCTATTAGTGATTCAGCTGAACCATTTTAGATGTGGACGTAGGAGACTAAATGCTCAACTTTAATTCTCAATGTCATAATAATCATTAAATATCATCGATGTGAATTTTATTGACATTAATCATTCAAATGGATTTATTAGATAATTCAAAATTTTAAGTTCAATAATATTGACAATAAATTTGCTTCAGACAAATTATATTAGTCCACAAGTATTTTCATTACTTCATTCAATAAAAACAAAGATACAATTCCAACTTTGGACTATGTTGTACTATAATTTTTTTTTCTTTGCACAATCCCTACAAATAAATTAATTTGCATAAGGATTATGTTATTCGACATACTACGTAAAATAGAATTAATCAAAATCTGACTTATCATATTTTGAACCGCTCATGTCATAATTTTGAATAAATTTGCTTCAGGAAAATTAGTAAATCATTCAAAGAATCATCTTATTCAATGTTCATATTTGCTTCGGGCAAACTAGTAAGATAAGATTCTATATAGTGACTCAATTCTAGTTGAAGAGTTTTCAAGTACAATTTATACTGTTTCCACTCAAAACAGGTATCGCTAAATGAATCTCAACGTGGAAAGTGTTGGAATATAGAGGCACGTAAACACTTAATACATGCGCAGCGAAAATAAACAGTTCACCAAAAATGAACATTTAATTGCATAAACGAGTACGAATAAGCATAACAAAAAATCTTACAGTAATTCGAAAGCAGATTTCTCAACTATGGTATCCACGTAATCCCCGTTCACGGGCTTGCACAGAATTGCCAGCTTTGAATCCCGAGATGAATTTGCTAGGAAAATTCTAACTCTAAATTTTATGGAGAAAATATGAACACTTGTATTATGAATTCCCAAGAGCTCATATATATAGGGGAGGTCCATCTTAAATCTTAAGCTAACCTGATTAGGAAATAAGATCCCTAATCTTGTAAAATAAATCTCTTAGATTTAATTCCCATATATAAAATCTCTACGGATTTAATTCCCATGTATATAAAATATCTACGGATTTGATTCAATATATATTAAATCCTATAATAATATTCCATATATTATTATTGGGAATCCTATTTAATTAAATCCAATTTAATTAAACATTAATAATAATTAATTTCAAATTAATCTATTATTAATTAATTCTCCATAAATTAATTATTAAATCCAATTTTACATTTAATCAACCAACTATAATCCGTAAAAGAGAACTACTTGTTGTGTGACCCATAGGCCCTCATATATGGAGCGATTAGTCAAACTAACGGTCTTAATTGAACCCTAGACAATAAATCAGACATTCTCAATATATGAGATACGTTGCGAGAAACGTGCAACTACCTGTAACTGAAACATGGGCTATTACGATTTCCTCCTTTCATTCACGAATACTCGATTAGTCTTGAACATGATGAAGTGTCTATTCAAATAACTTAATCATATTATCTCCAATCACTAATTGATCACTTATGTCATACTTGGCCACAAAGTCCAAGTTGATGTGCATTGGCCAATGATTTTAATCCAATTATGATGAGAAGATAAGCATTCTCTCTAAATCCACTTTGAGGAATGAATCCTTTTCTTGACTCAACTACCACGCAAATGCACTTCGTGATGAACTCAATCCAAGCCTCGGGGCTATTTGAGAATCATGTTTAAGTCATCTGAGTTCTCACAACCTCAAAAATCACAATGACCCAAGGGAACACATATAAGAATAAATGCAAACAATCAAACATAATATTCTAACAAGTGTAATGCCATACATTTAATATTAAATAAACAATAATATTAAACCAATACTGAATATTATCTTAGCATTATGTCCTTACAATGGATTGTCTCTAGGACACTAATACTAACAATCTCCCACTTGAACTAGAGCCAATCACCTACATGTCTAACCCCTAGACCATTGAAATGTCTAGTGTGTACATGAACACTCAAAGCTTTGGTGAAAGGATCAGCCAAATTATCCTCCGTGGGAACACGCTCTAACTCTATCTCTCCTCTAGCGATTATCTCTCTTATAAAGTGATAACACCTCGGTACATGCTTGTTTCTGTTATTGGATCTCGGTTCCTTAGCTTGCACAACCGCACCAGTGTTGTCACAATATAACTTTATTGGACTGCTGGCACTTGAAACTACCCCTAGTTCACTTAAGAACTGTTTTATCCATACAACTTCTTTTGGCGACTTCATGGAAAGAATGTACTCAGCTTCGGTTGTTGAGTCTGCGGTAGTCTCTTGTTTGGAACTATTCCAACTAACAACCCCACCATTGAGAATGAACACATAGCCTGACTGTGACTTGTAATCATCACATTCTGATTGGAAACTAGCGTCAGCATAGCCAGTGGCAACTAGCTCTAACTGTCCTCCGTAGACCACATCTGGCCTAGTGCAAGTCATGGTTTACATGATGGAGCCAATTGCAGATGTATATGGTATATCCTTCATGTGTTGGATATCAGCGTTTGTGGAAGGACAATCCTTCTTAGACATCTTTATCCCATGACATGCCGATAGAGAACCTCTCTTAGAGTTCTCCATCGCAAATCGCTTCAACACCTTGTCTACATAGATGGACTGTGACAGCCCCAACATCTTCTTGGATCTATCCCTATGGATCTTGATCCCTAAGATGTAGCAGGCTTCACCTAGATCCTTCATCATGAAGGTCTTTGACAACCATTCTTTTACGGACTGCATGAGTGGGATATTGTTTCCCATAATTAGTATGTCATCGACATACACAACTATGACGATAATATTCTTCCCATTGCATTTCCGATAGAAGCACGGATCTTTCGAGTTTCTGACGAAGTCAAAAGATTTGACAGCTTCATCAAATCGGATATTCCACCTCCTAGAAGTTTGCTTCAATCCATAAATGGATCGTTTAAGCTTGCACACAAGATTAGATTTTGGCTTTGATATATAACCTTCCGGTTGAGTCATAAATACTTCCTTATCAATGTTACCATTGAAGAAAGTTGTTTTGACGTCCATCTGCTAAATCTCATAATCGAGATGTGCTGCTATCGCAAGTAAAATTTGAATGGACTTGATCTTAGCAACTGGTGAGAAAGTCTCGTCTAGTCAATGCCTTCACGTAGACTATAACCTTTTGCCACCAACCTAACCTTATAGGTTTGTACTTTGTCATTTGCATTAGTCTTACGTTTGAAGGCCCATTTGCAACCTATGGGCTAACCCCTTTCGGCAACTCAACCAAAACCCAGACTTGATTGGTGTACATCGAGTCCATCTCGAATTTCATGGCTTCATGCCACTTCTTTGAGTCAACGTCTAATGATGCCTCTGTGTAAGTTCTGTTGGAATTTATAGTCATGTAAACACGTAATACATGCGCATCGGAATTAAACAGTTCACCAACAACGAACATATAATTGCATAATTAAATTACGGGTAAACGTAAAATGAAATTCTTCAGACGAATTGTACCCCCGGATTCCTCAACTACGGTATCCACGTAACAGTCGTTTACCAATTCGCACAGATCTGCCAGCGTTGAATCCCCGAGATGAATTTGCTAGGAAAATTCTAACTTTAGAGATTTTATGGAGAAAATATGAAGTCTTGTATTACGAATTCCCAAGAGCACATATATATAGGGGAGGTCAGCTTAAATCTTAAGCTAACCTGATTAGGAAATAAAATCCCTAATCTTGTAAATTAAATGTCATAGATTTAATTCTCATATACATAAATCTCTACGGATTTGATTTCCATGTATATCAAATCTCTACGTATTTGATTCCATATATATCAAATCCCATAATAATATTCCATATATTGTTATTGGGAATCATATTTAATTAAATCCAATTTAATCAAATAATAATAATAATTAATTCTAAATATAATTATTATTATATTCTATATAAATTAAATATTAATATCCAATATAATATTTAATCGGCCAACTATAATTAGTAAACAACCATTACTTATTGTGTGACCCATAGGCCCTCATATATCGAGTGATTAGTCAAACTAACGGTCTTAATTGAACCCTAGACAATAAATCAGACATTCTCAATATATGAGGTATGTTGCGAGGAAACGTGTAACTACCTGTAACTGAAACATGGGCTATTACAAGTTCCTCCTTTCATTCACGAATACTCGATTAGTCTTGAACATGATGAAGTGTCTATTCAAATAACTTAATCATATTATCTCCAATAACTAATTGATCACTTATGTCATACTTGGCCACAAAGTCCAAGTTGACGTGCATTGGCCAATGACTTTGATCCAATTATTATGAGAAGATGGGTATTCTCTCTAAATCCACTTTGAGGAATGAATCCTTTTCTTGGCTCAACTACCACGCACATGCACTTCGTGATAAACCCAATCCAAGCCATATCTACCCATGGAAGGGTGCAAGTGTCGGTCATGGTCAAAGTTCATCATTCCACACATGTCGTGCGTATTGACCTCAAGTCAAAGGAGTATCGCATCACTCCCACTAAACGAGACACCCGTAGACACATATAACGAAACTACATCAAATGGTTTCTCGGATGGGTATACCAATACCCTCTAAGGTATTTGTGCATCCATCATGAGATACCTAGTATCTCGTAGTAAGTGAGATCTTACTACACTCTCTAAGAGTATGATGCAGATCGCACACCAATCTCAATTGCATCATCAATATCCCATTCTTGATGATCCTTGATCGTGGCTATTTGAGAATCATGCTTAAGTCATTTGAGTTCTCACAGCCTCAATGACAACAATGACCCAAGGGAACACAGATAAGAACAAATGCAAACAATCAAACATAATATTCTAACAAGTGTAATGTCATACATTTAATATTACATAAACAATAATATTAACCAATACTGAATATTATCTTAATGTCCTTACAATGGATTGTCTCTAGGACACTAACACTAACAGAAAGTTCAAGTCAAGAAGTAATATAGTTAAGAGCAAGTTTGATAGATTTACTTTTAGTAATACAAGATAATTTTTACTACAATTGTCCATAAGAAAAACTTGATATAAAATTTCATATGTAGTTCAGATTCAACAAATTTCAAGGAAACAATCAGCCACAAAGATTAGTAATAATAGGAAAATAAGGATTTTCATAGAAATCTTAATTTCTACAGCAAATAATTCTCAAGCATACACTGCAGCAAACAGTTCTAATTGTAGAAATTTAAAAGGGATCAAGCCTTTTTACCTGAGCAGAACCCTACGATAAGGGTTCCTAATCGTCTAACGAAAGATTCGATTTTGTGTCGAGTGCAGACTCAATGGGAGATTTACATGTTTGATTTATTCTCTTAATTTCTCATCATCTCCTTCTATGAATCTACACATTTTTCCTTCTTCAAAAAAGGATCCAAATATATATACAATAATCAATTGATTCCGGCAAACGAGTTTAAAAGAGAGGCGGCAAGATTTATGAAACCTAAGAGCACTCGTGTTGATAATGTGTTGTAAAATATGAGAATAACAATAAAGAAGAATGCAAGAACACTAATTTATTAACCCAGTTCGTCACGAAGGACTAAGTCTGAGGGCAACCAAGCCAGGAGTATTTCTCACTATTTCTCTGTAAACTCTCTCCGGCAATACAAAAGATAAAATCTATATATATTAGGAAGTGGGTTGTGGCCCTAACAACCCTAAGTCCATGTGGCATTAAGCCCATACTAACGTTAATAAGTAATGTCCACAATAATAAGATGTATTTACAACAAAATAAACTTCTAATTTTATATGTAGAGATAAAATAATCACCTACTCATGTATTTCACATTTAATGAAATGGAATTACAATCCTAGATAATTTGTCTTAGTTGAGCAACCTGGTAAAAGAGAATTGAGAGATAATAACAAGGTTAATTGAAGCAAATTAATTTTTTTTAAATATATAATTTTTCTTAATAAATATTAGTAGAATTTAAAATTAAATACTCGAATTATTATTTTATAAAAATAAAAATCTAACACCAATTAGACCACAGGCTTGTTAATCGACCGGACCCCCACTAAAGATCTCGCTAAGGAAAAATTCTCCATATGGATATAACTTTTACTCAAGAGAAAAATGAAAAATCTTCTAAGTACAAAATTGTGTGGCACCAAAGGCCGAATTAAAGCCCACAAGACCGAAATCAAAACAAAATCACAAAAAGCAAGTGTTGAACCAAAGAACAGTAATGGAACATACTCTATCCATCCCAATTATATATGTTTGTTTGAGTTTTCACAAAGACTAATAAATTGTATTGGAAAAGTAAATTAGACTAGTAAAATTTCTTTAATAACTTTATAGGGAAACAAGCCTACATAATTGAAACATCCATAAAAGGAAATGTAGCCTATATAATTGGGACGGAGGGAGTACAAACTAACTATTTGAATCTTATGAAAGTCTCATGTAACTCTCTTTTCATGGTAACATTCAACCACTCTGGTGCTCGACTCCACCAAACAAATTCCACATCTCCGTTGTGAGTAGCGAGCAAATCAGTCGAAAGATTCACCTCTCTATAAATGTGAGTGACAAACCACTGCATCGTTCCAAGAAGTTGTTAACCCAGCTCCATTTACGTTTGAATCTCCATGGAACATGCAAACAATAATTCACGTAAAAGATCCTAGCATGCAGAATTTCTAGGAGTTTACGTAAATATACCAGTTGGAGAGACAATCTGAGACAGGCAGGATCAGGTATCTGGCTACCAACCAAAAGTCCTTCTCAAGTATTCTCAAGTCCTTGTTCAACAACCTTGGTGGAAGGTTCTCCAATGAACAATTATAAAACAAAGGAAAAATAAATAAATTGTTGCACCACCTTTTTGGATTTCTAATTCTTCCAACTCATGGAATTGTGTCGGGGATGAAAAATGCATCCCCTATTTATAGAGGGGTTGGTCGAAATTTTGGGCTCATTAGGGTTAGGAAAGATCTTTTCTTGATCTCCAAGAAATCTTGAATATATCACATATATCCTTCTTTCCATGTGTATTTTTCCACAAAAATCCCACACCCCAATTTACCTAAATTTTAGAAATTAATAAGTAGGAGATTTGCAAGATTGAATCTTTCTTGAATTTATGAGATATTCTTGTATTCCAAGGATACATATCTTTTTCCATAAAATCTTTTCAAGAAAATCTTTTCTTCCTTCTTATTCCCCTAAATTTCGAAAAATACAATTAAAGAGGTCAAGTGTGAGATTTCTTGAATTTATGGGATAATCTTGTATTCCAAGAATACTTATCTCATTTCCATAAAATCTTTTCAAGAAAATTCTTCTCCCTCTTTTCTTTAATAATTTCGAAAAAATCAAGGAAAAATAGCAACAAAATATTTAATTTATTTTATGCACCTTTTCATTTAATGGACTTTAATTGGGCTACTTGAGGGGTCTTTAGGAGAATTAAGATGGACCTCCCAATGGGCTTCTGAATTCTAATATTGAGCCACAATATAATTCAGCCCATTAATATTAATTAATTTTACTATAAAATTAATATTGCACTATCAATCTCAACCCATATTACGGTAATATGGCTCCTGTTATTATTTCCCGTATTTAAGATTATTTTGTCCATTAATTAATTAAGCCACTAAAAAGATTTATATTAATTAATGTATTTATCCTTAGAGTAAGGACAGCTCAACATTATTTTCCATATCGGAAAATTAATTCCACTTGCAAGATTTGGTATGACAAAGGTTCTGAGCCCACCAAGAGGACTAATCATGCAAGACTTTCCAAGCACACGATTCTCTGTATTAATTTAGCAACTGTCATGTAATTAATATTATTGCCCAAGATATAGGGTATCGAAGTTGCTGTGATTCTCTTCCCATTATAAGTCAAAGCAGTAATTAATAATCGCACATTGTCCTTATTAAGTGACAGAGATTAAGAAATCAACAACCACTGAGGTCTAACTCTTCATCCCATAAGTCAGTGTGAATGAGTTTATCCTCTCTGTAGGTCCGCTTCAGCGCATCAAATGCACTAGTGTAATCTCTTGGTCAAGACAAGTCAATCTGAGCCTTACACATCAACTTCTACCAATAGATTGTTCAGATCTATCTAAGTTGTGAAACACGCACTTGTTTACAAGGGACTGTTAACGTGATCTTCTGTGATCTGATATCACCACGTTAACTACAATGTAACATGTGTTATTCTATGAACAATTTGCAATAAATATATATAACATTCAATCATATTTAAAGCAACAGTGATAAATAATTTATTTCAGTAAATAAGGTTTAATACATAAGTTATACAATGTAAAAGCATACTTTCACGTATAACCCCAACAATCTCCCACTTATACTCAAAGTATGTTTTTAAGTATACCACAACATATCTAATGTATTACTACGTGACATCTAATGTCACCTACACCAACCTAATAACATTTCTCCCACTTATACTCAAAGTAGATTGGCAACGCACTTGTCTCTCGAATGTTAACTGAGGCAGACCCTTTGTGAATGGATCGGCTAGGTAGTCATCCGATGCGAGTTTTGCCACCTTTATATTGTTGGGGTTATACTGGAAAGTATGCTTTTACTTTGTATAACCAAAATGAATTTTCTGTCTTATTTACTGAAATAAATTATTTATCACTGATGCTTTAAATATCATTGAATGTTACATATATTTATTGCATAATTGTTCAATAAACAGTACGTGTTACATTGTAGTTAATTTAGTGATACCAGATCACAGAAGATTAAATTAACAGTCCCTTGTAACTAAAAGTATGCGGTTCACGACCTAAATAGAAATGAACAATCCATCGTGAAAGGTTGAAGTGTAAGGCTCAGATTGGTTTGTCTTGACCAAGAGATTACACTAGTGCATGACTGATGCACTGAACAGGACCTACAGGAGGACAAATTCTTCAGCACTGCACCAGGAAGAATTAGACCTCAGTGGTTCGTTATTTCTTAATCTTCGTCCCTTAAATAGGATCGTGTGTGGTTAGTGATTATTGCTTTGACTTATGACGGGTAGAGAATCAATGAGATTCAATACTTTATATCTTGGGCAATATTACTGGTCACATGCGATTGCTAAGATTTAATACGAAGAATCGTGTGCGAGTACGCTCGTTTGATTTGCCCCCTTGGGAGGTTCATAAGATTTATCATACAAAATCTTGCAAGTGGAATTTGTTTTCGGTATGGATAATAATGTTGAACAGTTCCTTGACCAAGGACAAAAGATATTAATTAATGGAAAGCTATTTCAGTGGCTTGAATTAATTAATGGGCTAGATAATCTTAAACACAGGAAATAATAACCGGGAGCCATATTAACAGTAATATGGGTTAAGATGGATAGTGCAATATTAATTATGTAGTGGGATTAATTAATATTTATGGGCTTGAATAATATTGTGGCTCAATATTAGATATTCAAAGTCCATTAGAAGATCCAATCTTAATTCTCCTAAAGGCCCCTCAAGTAGCCCAAATATAATGTCCAATAACTGAAAAAGTTGTTTAAAATAAAATAAATTATTGTTGCCTAATTTTTCATTATTTTCGAAAATCACAAATAAAAGAGGGAGAAAGATTTTCTTTGAATTTTGTTATGGAATGAGGATAAGTATTCTTGGAATACAAGATTATCTCATTAAATTCAAGAAATCTCCCACTTGGCTATTTGTTGTGATATTTTCGAAAAATACCATAACATAAGGAGAGGAAGATTTTATTAGGGAGATATTTTGGGAAATATAATATATTGGATATATTCAAGATTGTATCTTGAGGAAGAAGCAAGAAAATTTCCCAATCACCCAAAAGCCCTAATATTTTCGTCCCCCTTAGCATTATAAATAGAAAATTGGTTTTTCGAAAAAATATCAGCGTCGATAAAATATCAAATATTTTGAAACGTCGACAGATTGTGTATTTTCGAAAAACTTCAATTGTGAGTGTGCAATTCCATGTGTTGGAAAAATTAGAAATCCACAAAGGTGGTGCAACATAATTTTATTTTTCCTTTTGTTAAATTGTTCGCGAGTTCCTTCCACCGGATTGTTGAACAAGGATAAGGGAATACTTGAGAAGACATTTTGGTGTGTTCGTGTGAACGGGATCCATCTTCTCAACGGTTGTCACTCCGAGAGGTTAGTTTACGTAAACCCGTAGTTATTCCGCATGCGTAGGATTTACGTGAATTATTTGTATACATGATTGGTTGTTGAATTATTATTTGAATTAATATAGGATTAATTCATGCTAGTATTAATTGTTAGAATTAAATTTGTATTTAAATATTCAACCCGAATAGATCCGGGCAATTAATTCCCCAACATATATCTCATCTCTTAACGATTTCTCGTATAAGATGGTGTTTCCTTTTAATGTGTTTGTTGGCCTTGTGGGCTCTCGATTCCCTTGAATTCGCAATTACTCCGACGTTATCACGGAATACCGTGATAGTGCTGGGAAAATTCGGAACTATGTCCAAGTCCACTAAGAAGTTCTTGAGCCACACCTCTTATTTCGCTGCTTCACAAGCAGCTACATATTCGGCTTCCATGGTAGAATTAGCGATGCATTTCTGCTTAACGCTTCTCCATGTTACAGTTCCTCCTCCCAGACAAAACACACTACCTGAGGTAGATTTTCTGGAATCTAGGTCCGATTGGAAATCTGAGTCCATGTATCCCACCGAAAATAAACTGTCTGACTGATAAACCAACATTTTATCTCGAGTTCTCTTCAGATACTTCTGAATGTTTTTAACAGCAGTCCAGTGTTGATTTCCCGGGTTGCTTTGATATCTTGCTACCATGCCTACGGCATAGCAGATATCCGACCTCGTACACAGCATTGCATACATAAGGCTTCCTACTGCCAACGCATAAGGAATGCCTCTCATGTCATCTATCTCCTTTTTTGTCTTAGGGCACATATCTTTGGATAGATGGATTCATGTCTGAAAGGTACAATACCTTTCTTGGAATCCTGCATGCTGAAACGCTTCAAAACTGTATCTATGTATGAAGCTTGCGATAAGCCTATCATCCTTTTCTTGCGATCTCGAGTGATCTTGATCCCAAGGATGTGCCTGACTTCCCCTAAGTCTTTCATATCAAACTATTTTGACAGACATACCCTCACGTCTGACAAAACCTTTACATCGTTTCCGATGAGCAGAATATCGTCTACGTATAGTACTAAGAATACCAAGGCAGTTCTGTCACGCTTCTAGTACACACAACTCTTGAACTCATTTTGATCAAACCCATAAGATATAATTACCTGATCAAAACATTGGTTCCAAGCGTGAGATGCTTGCTTTAGTCCATAAATGGACTTCTTTAGCTTGCAAATAAGATGTTGTTGGCCTTTTGCAATAAAACCTTCGGGCTGTTGCATATAGATTTCCTCGTCAAGACTTCTGTTTAGGAAATCTGTCTTGACATCCATTTGCCAGATCCCAAAATCTAGATGTGCAGCTATTGTCAAGAGAATACGGATGGACTTAAGCATGACTACGGGCGAAAAGGTTTCTTCATAATTGATACCCTCTTTCTGAGTGTATCCCTTTGCCACTAGCCTAGCTTTAAAGGTTTCTACCTTCCCGTCCGGTCCTCTTTTCCTCTTGTAGACCCACTTGCATCTAATGGGTTTTACCCCACTGGGTGGTTCAACTAGCTTCCACACTCGATTATGGTCTATTGAGCCCATCTCGGCTTCCATTGCAGTTTGTCAGGATTCTGAATCCTTGTCTTGGACCGCCTCTTTGTAGGACCATGGATCTGATTCACAATCCCCGAGGATCAAATCCGAAGATTCTCCTATCCCCATGAATCTCTTAGGTTGTCGAACAACCCTCCCACTACGACGAGGTTCCAGTTGTGTTGGTGTGATGCTTGGTATATCAACTTGTACAGTTGGTATAGGAGTTTACCCTCTTAATTCATCTAAGGTAATCTCACTTTTGGGCTTTCTATTGTTCATATAGTCTTCTTCTAAGAATCTAAAGTGTGTACTGATTACAACCTTTTGATCTTCGGGACCATAGAACATGCACCCCTTCGTTCCCATGGGATACCCTATAACAGCCTTAACTCTGAACGTGCGTCCAACTTATCGACTTCCTTGTCTAGCACGTATGCCGGACACCCCCAGATTCTCAAGTGTCTCAGACTGGGCTTGCGCTCGGTCCACAACTCTCTCGGAGTTTTGGGAACCGATTTGGATGGCATTAAGTTCAGAACATAAGCCGTTGTTTCCAAGGCGTGACCCCAAAATGACTTGGGTAGATCTGAATAACTCATCATGGATCTGACAATTTCTAAGAGTGTTCAGTTTCTTCGTTCTGCAACCCCATTTTGTTGAGGGGTTCCGAGTGCAGTCAACTGGAAAATAATTCCCTCGTCTGATAGGTAGTTCAAAAACTCATCGCTGAGGTATTTGCCTCCATGATCAGATCGTAGAAACTTGATACTCTTTTCCCTATGCTTCTCAGCTTCGGCTTTGAACTCTCTGAATTTACCAAAGGTTTCCAATTTATGCTTCATAAGGAAAATGTACTCGAACCATGAGTAATCATCGATGAAAGTCACGAAATACTCATAGCCACCTCTAGCTTTGGTTGACATTTGACCACACACGTCAGTGTGAATGATTTCTAACACTTCTGTGGCTCTAGTCCCCTTGGCTCCAAATGCCCTCTTGGTCATTTTACCCTCTAAACACGATTCGCAAGTTGGAAATGGTTCTAGTTGTAGGTCCTCCAGCAAACCATCTTTCACCAACCTTTGAATCCTATTCAGATTAATATGACCTAATCTGAGATGCCAAAGAAGTGTTTCATTCACGTTATATGAACTTTTTCTCTTATTGTTCAAAACAGTCGATGTGTTATAAGATGCATTTTGTGAGTGTGTGCACAGTTAATAGTATAGAGATTGTTCCGTAAAGTTCCATGACAGATAAACACATCGTTACGAAAGACAATAACTTGTTTATTAAAACGTACAGAATATCCATCAGAAAAGAGTTTAGAAACTGAAATAAGATTTTTTCGAAAAACAAGAACATAAAGAACGTCTCTCAAAACTAAAAATTTGTCTTAAAAGACAGGTGCACATCTCCCACTACTTCAGCTGCTACTCTCGTAGCATCTCCCAGTGTGATGAGGATCTCATTTCCACTAAGTTGTCGGGTCAGCTTGAACCCCTGTAACGTGAAACAAACATGATTAGTGGATCCCGTATCAACTACCCACGAATGGGAAGCATACGCCGCTAAACAAGTTTCAACAATTAGTGCGTGAGAATTACCTTTCATTCCGGCCCGCTTGGGCTTGGAACAGGCAGACCCCCAGTGTCTCTTTTCATCGCACTCCGAACATTTCCTCTTGCTTGAACCTAGATTGGTTGATATTAAGTTGGTTTGGTCTAGCCTTCTCACCTTCTCCTTACCATCCCTTGGCCTAGAAGAAGTGGAACGTCCATTTGCAACCAAACCATCACCCTTGCACCCCATTTTCTCTTCAACCAAAGTTAGAGCTTTTACTAGATCATCCAAAGCATATTCTCGATCGCTCATCAGGTAGTCAATATAGAAATGATCAAAGCTCTTTGGTAGAGAATGGAGGATGAACTCAATTTTGGTCTTGAGATCACATTTTTCGCCAAGAGCTTCAAGATCATCGAAAAGAGTCATTACCCTAAGAACGTGCTCCCTTACGGGCGTTCCTGTTTCCATCCTTAGCATGACCATGTCATGCATGATATTCTGTATTTCCATATGGGACGGATGTGAAAACATCTCATCAAGATTTTGCATAACGTCTGCAACAGTTCCAATGTGTTTCAACAAATCAGACATGGATGCCAAGATTATGTCTTTCATCAATTCATTGGCTTGCTCCCATTCATCCTATCCATAATACAGGTATCAGCAGTAGGTTTTTTGGGTTTAGTTGTGTAAAGCACCTAGTGGAAATGTTGTGCGCTTAGGACCGCTTTTATTTTACGACTCCAATTGACATAGTTCATCCCAGTTAATTGGTATTCTTTGAGCATATAATTCAGTGGATTAAAAAATTGCGACATGTTGAACTTAAATAAACAACAATTGTATAAGCACAAAAATATCACATGATTTTGATCACATTATTCATATCAAAATCTCAAAACAATATGAATATGCATCAGCCGACATCTCAAAACAGTTTAAATAGGTCACGTGGGGTGAACTATCTATTTAAACACATTCAAGCAGGTTACAAACAAGAACAGTTACAAACCTTTAATTCAAAATTAATAGTCGGCTCTCACTTGACCAATATAAAATTGACAGGGACTTCGGGGAAGTATATGCTATCAATTTTATACCTAAGTAATAACCATGATTAAATACAAAATTATTATTTCGTTTTGAACGAGCCTCGTAGGGAGGGTCATCGTCGCCACTAATAATAATCCACAATCATCCTTTTGGGAATTTATTCATGTGAAATCTATCTTTTGGCCGTTCCGATGGGGAAATTTCTCCAAAAATATTCACATATAAATAAATCATAGAGGTCAATATTGACTTAATTTTATTATCCGGAATAAAATCGTCAATAAATAAAACATACTTAGTAATTTTCGAAAGTGAGATTTTCTTTTTGACAATTCAAATATCATGCAAACACATTAACAAATAATAATGCATGAAATTAAAACAAGCATTAAGACAAAATAAATCAAGTTGGGCACATATATTCAACTGTCATGATTTAAATTTCAAGTCTCGATCTTGAGAAAGCGTCTCATTGTTGGCCTTTATCGTTCGTCTCAAAAAGCTCCCACTGAAACCGCAACAATTCTTTAAAAAAATTGTCCTCCATCTTGGGTTAGGACGACGTCCGAACAACGGGTAGCTCACGGCCCGAAGCGCATGTCTGCGTGCACCCCACATCCAAGGCTGGCCATCCCTCGCCCGTCACCCGCAGCCTAAGCGTGCAAGGTGCATTGCCCAGATGGGTCCACGCGCACCCATGAGCGCTCCCATCCGAGATCCCCCGCGCCCGCGTTGCCTCGGCCTCTGACCGTATACGCGCCTCGCACGCGCCCATGCTCATGCCAGCGTGCGGATCCGCCCCGCCCAAGCTCAACCCACGCGCCCGTACGCGACTGCCTAGCAACGTGCGTAGTCACTAGGCCTTCGGCCTAGCCCGCGTGTGCGCCTTAGCTCGCGTACGTCCGGGCACTTGGACGTCCATTTTTAATCCTTCGTCTCCATCTTCGTTCTCGATCCGGTTACAATTTATTTACAAAAAAATAAATAAACCTAGATCTAGACTAGTCTATTACATTGAACAAATCAAACAAATTATAATCTACTCATGGATTTTCTCACGAGGCAAAATGAATTAAAACGAATCGAATTAAAAACCAATAAATTATTTGCATGTAAATAAGTACATTAAAATACCATGATGTTGGGAGATGAATTTAATAAAGAAGATTTTAATTAGATCCCAAAACCCCTGAGTATGACATGTTCAGTATAATCTTGATAGTTGAGTCAGGATTCAGTTTTAGAGTGTTCAGGATGTTATATGCACAATGTATAGTCAGCAGATATAGATCAGGATAGATTCTGAAGATTCTGAAGACTCAGTAAGTTTCTGAAGAAACTAAAGTTTCAGTATGAAACTGAAGTTTCTAAAGTTTAAATATTAAACTGAGAAATCAAGACTCAAAGAAAAATCGAGAAATCAAGACTCAAAGGCAGAAACCGAGAAATCAAGACTCAAAGTGAAATCGAGAAATCAAGACTCAAAGATATCACCAAGATATCTGTGAAGATTCAAGACATCAAGATTCGTAAGACATCAAGACTCGTAAGACATCAAGACTCGTAAGACTCAAGACACTAAGATGTAAGATCAAGATCGAAGACAAAGGATATCAAGGCACAAGAATTATCAAGACTTTGTGAATGTATCAATGCTCAAGATAAACCCTGAATGTTCCGAGGCAATCAAAAATATCTATCTCAAGGATACAATATCGAAAAAACGCGACATTTAGAAAAAATAGATATTGCCCAAGACATTCACATACATGCATAAAAAGGAACTAAAACAAAGTGTTGTTAAGGTTATATCACTTTCGTAGATATTGACCAAAAAGAAGCGATTGTGTTTGTCTACTTAATCAAGACAACAACCAATCGAAAGAAGACAAAGATCAGATTTTTTCTTAATCTTTGAAAAGAGCAGTCCTCATCAAGCATGTCAAGAGAGTACTATGTTCCGCATCGCAAAATGTGGTGATTGGCTGCATGAAAAGCAGATTGCCTAAAACATGCTAGGGAGTTTCAAACCCTAAATATAGTCGTTCATCACACACCATAAGAGGAAACTCATGGAGTTATCTCTTCCAACGGATAGTTTTTCAAGAGTGAACTTGGTGTATGCCTATAAATACTTGTGACCATCTACATTGAAGGTTACAGGAAATTTGTAAGCAACTCAAGAGCTCAAACTTATTATTGCAAGTTGAAGCACTCGAAAACCCAAGAATTTCCCAAGTGCTTTATATCGAAGAGAGCTCATTCACTGAGCCTAGTCTTGATAAGATATATCCAAAAGCTTAGTCGAGATATCCTAGCCTTTGCATTGTTCTTAATTGTAAAGAATATCTCATCCTAGTTGGAAACCAACCAAGAAACCCCAAACCCTTTGTAAGGTAGTTTGAGTGTGATTGTTGGTGAGTTGGAGTTATAAGAGTTAGTAAACTACATTGAGGTAGTCAAAAAAACTAGAGAAGAAGTGAGTAAACTATCTTGGATAGTCGAAAAAGCTTGTGTGTGTTTTTTGAGTAAGTAAACTACGAGAGGTAGTCGAAAAGCTCAAAATAGAAAGGTTAGTAAACTACAGAGGTAGTCAGAAAACCTTAGGAAGTGGAAAGGTTAGTAAACTACAGAGGTAGTCAGAAAACCTTAGGAGGTAATTAAGGAATTTCTCTGAAGAGTCAGAGAGAGTGGACGTAGGAGCTTGAGTCTCTGAACCAAAGATAACTTCTTTGTGTTATTTGCTTTCTGTATTGCTTTGATTAACTGTTGCATACCTTTAAACTGAAAGCATATTTTCACTGATATTCAGTTGGAATCAATCCACTGAAGTTGCATCTAACTGAATCACAGCCTAATCACTATTCCGTTAAAAGGAAGGTTTTTCAGCAAAGTATAAAAATGAGTATAAACTTAGGGCCAACCATTCCGCACATCTGAGTAGCTATTCAAGCAACTCAGTATCTCTGAAAACTCAGGCTCAGTTGGGATTATCTGAGGTTTCTGAAAGCAACTCAGGATCACTATCTCAGGTAGACTTTGACTCAGGGCAATTTGTGCTTCTCAGGACCAAATCATCAGGACAACCTGACCCATTCTGACCTCAGTGAAGAAAAAGTTTTAAAATCACTGAACACGTGTATTCCCCCCCCATACACGTGTAAGACTCGTTTGCACCGGGACCAACAAGTGGTATCAGAGCGGGAGTTCAAAAAATCACTTATTTCAGAAGTGATCACCTGGACTGATCCATTTTTTTTAAAACCCGTCTCTGATCTGATACCAACAAGTGGTATCAGAGCGGGAGTTCAAAAGATCACTAATTTCAAGAGTGATCACCTGAACTGTTCCATTTTTTTTAAAACCCGTCTTTGATCTGATACCAACTGTGGTATCAGAGCAGTGGTTCAACTTGACCACCTGCTTTGTTGACCATAGTCTTATTTGCTAAAAATTCTTGTGGTCTATCTGAACAGATCTTATTTGCTGAAATCTTAAAAGGATCAGACAAAATGCCTTCTAAGAAACTTCCCATGTTCTCAGTTGAGAAATATGATTTGTGGAGATTGAGAATGCAGGCTCATCTGTATTCTAAGCATGAACGAATGTGGAGAGTGGTTTCTAAAGGACCATTCCAATTCACTATTGTGAATCCCAGATTTACTAAAAATGAGCGAAATGATTCCAGGACTGAATTTCCAAAGTCAGATGATTAACTTACTCCTGATGAGAGAAAGTTAGTCAATCTTGTCTATGTTGCCAAAGATACAATATATAACACTATTGATGATGGTGTTATGAGGAAAATCTCTCATTGTGAGAATACAAAGGAAATATGGGATACACTTGTTGAGATTGCTAAGGAAGAAAATGAGTCTGAAGAAAGTTCCAGCTCCTCAGATGAGATGTGCTCAGAAAGTGACAGTGATGACATCTGTCTCATGGTTGTAGGAGAGGTAAGTTCTTCTATCTTTGTTGTTGCTCCTACACAAGCACATGAGTTGTCAAGTTCTACTGTAAACAGTCACTTTGACCTGATGGATTCTTTTGAGAGTCTTATGAAGGACTATGCTGTGTTACAAGAACTGCTGAATGAAACTCAAGAGCAGAACAAAGAACTGACTGCTGAGAATCTAAAGTGGAAAAACTCTAGTAATACTGAGATCACTTCTCAATTAATGGGAACTACTGATGAACTGGATGTTCTGAAAGTACAACTCTCAGAGAAAGAGAAGTTGATAGAGACCCTAAATGGAAAACTAGAGAAATCCACTGAGGAGATTCAGCTGATCAGAACTAAGTTCAATGACCTCTCTGAGAAGCATGAAACTCTACAAAAATGTGAGGATAGTGCGCAGAAGAAGCTAACTCTATTGAATACTGCATCTAAAGTAATAGATGAAATTCAGAGTTATCAGAGACCTGCCACTATAAAATCTGGATTGGGATACATTCCAGGGGGAACCTCACAAGGTCATCTGAATGCTGCATCAAGTAGCAAGAAGACAATCTTTGTTAAACCAGTGGCACCTACACTTCGAACTGAAGAAATGCCCAAGGTTTTAGACAAGGGAAAAGGACCTATGGTTCCAGAAAAACTGAATGTTCAGGTAAGAAAGCCCAAACCTCAGGTGAAGGCTAGAAAACCTGACCACTCAGTAGGAAAATTTCAGGCAAGTACTTCGAAGCCTCAGGCTAAGAATGCAAACCTGAAAGGATCTGCACTGAACCAGCAGAGGAATTTTCAGAAGAGAAACACTCAGCAGAGACATTCTCAACTGAAAAGACCAAGTCCTCAGATTACTGAAAGACCCCAATTTCAGTACAGGCAACCTAAACCCCACTTGCCTAAGGGTAAAGGTTACCTGGACCCAAGTCAACAAAGACTCAGACCAGCTGCACAGAAGCCAAAGTACTTGAACAAAAGGTCTGTACCCAAGAAAAATTCTAAGGCTCATGTTCATGCCAAGGCTAGCACTCATACACACGATACTGCTAAGGCACCTAGAGTGGTAAATGTGTATGTAGATGTTTATGGAAGACAGATCAGCCACTCTAAAGTAATTAGAGTTGTCAGGCAGATTTGGATTCCAAAAGGTACAGCTAACCTAGTAGGACCCTATACCAAATGGGTACCACAGATCTAATCTATTTTTTCAGGTAAACAGAAAAGGGCACTGAGCTGAACGACGACATCATAGCCCTGATAAAAGAAGATCTAAGATGTCATTGTTGGAAGATGAATTTTCTTCTTGGACTTCAAGAGAAACAAGCTAAGGAAGGAATCTTCATCAGAGATCATATTGAAAAAGACATCAGGATGGAGAAGATTCATACTGATAAGCAGAGAGCTGATATCTTGACTAAACCTTTGGCTGAATCAAGATTTCAGGAACTATCAGTTGAATTAGGGATGTTGGATCCAGGTGTATAGAGTAAATCTGAAAAATTGAAGGTTTTCAGATTCATGAAGTTTTTCTCAGGATTCTACTGAAAAACTCAGGATAAAATTGGAAATACTGAACTGAGTCTTGGGAAACTCATGTGTACTAAAGGTCAGTACTCAGTATTATACTGAACCCCTTCAGTACTCAGTATCATACTGACATTTTATCAAGGTCAATACTCAGTAAGACTGATAGAGGGAAATTAGTCTGAAGAAGTAATGACTCATGCAACTCATTTATTGTTTAAGTGAAACTCAGTAATCATTTGCAATAAATACAAAACACCTGAAGAATGTTTTTGGGCGGGATCTTTTGAAATGCCAAGGAAGGTCAACAGTCATTAATTGCTCTGATTCAATTAATCACCAATAAGGTTAAAATAGCGGCATATCTTTCGTGAGATCGTCCTTTCACTTACCCGATTAATCGGTGATCAATCTCAACCGTTGATTTTCATCAATCGATACGACTTCCCACGAATCGATCTATATATTCTTTTGAAAATCCATTCAAGGCCTATTTTATTAAACCTTCGTCTCCAAAAACACTCTGCAACTAAAAACCCTTTTGCCCAGAATTATTCATCATTCCAAAACCCTACCTTCAAAATTCTCAAAATGACTTTCTCTATATTTGATAAACTGGTTGTTTCCAACAAGCCATGGTATGAATATGTAGTATCGCTCGAGAGTTCATCCAACGCTACTCATGAAGAAGAGGTGCTACATATGATCCGAATCGCAAAACTCACAAATCTCGTCGCAAGCCAACCGGAAGCGGAATACTCTAAGGAGGTAATAGAGTTTATTTCGAATCTGAAAATAGATGATGAGGATGGTATGGAATCCCAGATTATTGTTTCTCATCTAGAACATAGCTCGAAATACATAGATTTTGTACGGGAGGTGTATATAGTTCCCAAAAATTTGAATGATGTTTTTGAGTTGTGTGATAGAGGAGAGGATCCCACGACTTATATGTTGGGATGGGAGCAGGAATACCTTGATAGGATAACAGAGCATCCTATTAAGTTTGAGGCAACTTTGAATAAATGGCATTTGAAGCCGAAATACAGAGTTTTGTTAGATATTGTTAGCAAATGTATAATGAGTCGATCAGGGAGTTTTGAGCAGATAAGCACTCCCAAGCTTAGATTGATGGTTGCAATAGAGGATTCACCCACCACAGATTTCAATTGGTTGAAGTATCTGATCAGAGTGGTGAGTGACCAGGCAAAGCTGATCAAGAAGGAGGATGGATCGATCTCGATCAAAGGCAAGATACTCCATGCAACCAAAATAGCTTTTATTTTGGAGATGTGTCGTGAAGAGGAGGATATTTTTGCCGACTCCACTCCTTTCCCAAAGTCTAAAGTTATGTTCAAGCCAACAGCTACCAGAAAGACTTTGAAAGGGAAGAAAGAGAAGAAAGTGGAATCCACTGCTGCTGCTGAAGAAGCCCATCAAGCCAGGGGGAAGGCTTTGATGGAGGTGAAGAGGGAGAAGGGAGAAGCAATGAAGAGGAAAACCCTTGCTCCCAAGCGCAGAAGGATGTTGATTTCCACTGAGGAGGAGGAGAGTGAGCCTGAGGAGGTGCAACCTGAGTGCCAAAAAGCTCAGAAATCACCTTTACAAGTGTTGGCACAGGTTGTATCCACGGCACAGGAGCAAACTGAGGAGCAAGTCTTCTCTGAGGTTCTTGAGACGTCACTGAGCTCAGACAAATTTTCTCAAGAAATCTTCCAAGGACCTCATACCTCAGAGCAAGTTCAGATTCTCACTGAGGAAGTGCCTGCTCAGACCTCAGAGCAAGCTCAGATTCAAACTGAGGAGTTGCCTGCCCAATCCTCAGATCTTACTGAGCCTCAGGAGCTGTTGAACCTTGATGAGCTCCTAAGTGATCCATTTGTTGATCCTTCAGCAGATTCTCCCACTGAACCTGAGAGCCCGAAGCTGAAGAAGGGCAAAGCTGAAGAGACTGAGTGGCGAAGCAAGGGGGAACGGTTCATACTAGACCGGTACCCTGAGCTAAGCACATATCCTGACCTACAGGATCTCTTTTTCAGACTGAGGTCAACAGTCTACATTCTTAACCAGACCCTGCCTGAAATGCTCAACATTGCTTCATTCAGAGGTGAAGACTGGTGGAATGAGGAGACAGCTGTTTTAACAGAGTTCTCCGGGTTCAGAAAAACCAAGCTCAGGATGAAAATTTCTGATTTTGATGAGCTGGTGAAAAGGAAGCTTGCTGAGAGGGAAAATGCTGAGGTTGGTGCCCCGAGCTCCAAAGACAAAAACCAAGATGGGGACCAACAAGGGAATGATGAGAGTCAATCTCAGATGGAGAAAGACAAGATCGATCTTTGGAGATCCTGCATCACACATCCTCGATCAAGTTAGTCTTGTGTAACTTTTGGCACTATTAAAAATTATGCCAGGGCTACTGAAGTATATATCTTTAATTCTGTAATGTCTGATATGCAGACTGAGGCTCAGGTGGACACCCAAGCTCAGGTGGAAACCCAGACTCAGCCGAGACCGAAGCTTCGATTGAGGTCAAGCTCGAGTTGAGATCGAGACTCGATGAGCAACCCGGACTTCGGAAAAGCGAAGAAATCTCATATGCTCCTGAGATTGATCTCACTCCCATTGTGGAGAAGCTGGACAAGGTTGTGCCAATCATGGACAAAGTAGCCCAGATTGAAGAGGTATTGGCCAACCAGACCCAGAAGATGGAAAGTCTGAGTTCTAATTCAGACCTGATGCAACTTCAGACCACTCTGACTGACAAATTGACTGCCATGGAAGGAAAGATGGAAGAAAATATGGATGGAGTCAAAGCTGAAATAAGTGCAGAGCTGAAGCAAAAGTATCAGGAGAGGACTGAATTTCTTGAAGCCAAACTGGTGGAGAAGAATGAGATGCTTATCAAAAATGTTGTTGAGGAAATGAGCTCCATGCTCATGACCAAGATGACAGATATGTTCAAAAAAGCTCTCTCCAATCAGTTTGCCCAGATGTCTGAAGAGTTCTCTGTGGCGAAGAACCACCTGATGAGGCTAGAAGAAGAGCAAGATCAGTTGGCGGGAGAGGTGCGAAGTGTCAGCAAGGAACAATATCATATGGACACTGCACTATCCAAACTTCTGCCAAGGTATGGTGCCAAGAAGGGGGAAAGACCCGGAGCTGATCTGAGAATATTATTGGCACACACCTTGGAAAGAAAGGCAGACAAAGAAGCAGAAAAGAAAAGCATTGCTGAAGCCTTGCAAGAAGTTGAAGCCACTGAGAAGCTGAAATTCAAGAAGGTGGAGAAGCCTGTCTACACTCAAGTTTCTGAGGAAACCATGCAAGAAGTAGCTGCTGAGAAGCTGAGTGCTAGAAGAAAGGTTGGAACAAGCCAAGCCGGAGTTGAACTGCCCATCAAGAGGAAGGCTGTGGCGTTTGTTGAGCCCGAAGGAAAAAGAGCTAAGGCTTCTAAGCCAACTCAGAGGAAGTTGATAATGGATATTGAAGAGTCTGAGGTAGAGCCGCAGAAGGAAGTCTTCAATACCAAAAGAGCTCTGAGATCAATTCAAATTGAGCAATCCAAGAAAATTGTTGCTTCGGTTTCAGGAGTACCCTTAATAAGGAAAAAGAAGGAAGAAGAGTAGAGGCGAAGAAGTGGTTTCAAGAAGTTCGCGAGCAAGAGGAGAGGGACTGCAAAAGCACAAAAGTGGCCGCACATTGACAAGTGGATGCCAATCCAGTTCAATGATGCGTGGGAAGAGATTAAAAGAACCTTTTGGTTTTACTTCGATGTGCTAAGAGAATGGAGAGGGGAGAGCTCAGATTCTAATGAGGCTTTCATTGACTATCTGCTGACCTTCTATCCGAAGTACTTACAAAGCTGGATCAATCTTGCGGATGAAGGAAAGATTCAGATCACTGCCCCTGGTCCATACTCCTACCCTCCTCCTAGGCTAGAGAATGGCTTGGTGAATGAAACAGCCATTTCTCAGGAGATTGCTCAGTACGCCATTCAGTTAGGCCTGACGGGTAACAATCCTGATATCATCAAGGAGAGAGATGCACTGAAGAAAAGATATTATGGAATGTTTAACCTTGAAGTGCCTGCGGATGAGGTGGAAGAAGAGAACTGAAGAGCTAAAGCTGAAGAGCAAAGAAGACTGAAGAATCAAGACTGAAGACTCTTGTAATTTCTTTATCTTTTTGTCTTTTATTTTCTGATAAGTTCATTGTAAACTGTAACATTCTATCATACATCAATGAAACTTTATCTTTTATACTCAAAGATAATACCTCATTATCTTTTTACATGTCTTTACTTTTGATATGCCTTATGATTGTTTCTGAGGAAATTGTTGGGAGATTTATTATGAAATTGTTGGGAGATTGATTGTGAAAATTGTTGGGAGATATACCATTCTTGTAATAGGAAAAACTGAAACCTAAGTATAGGTTAAGTGTTTTGTAACAAGATGGTTTTGGCATCATCAAAAGGGGGGAAATTGTTGGGAGATGAATTTAATAAAGAAGATTTTGATTAGATCCCAAAACCCCAGAGTATGACATGTTCAGTATAATCTTGATAGTTGAGTCAGGATTCAGTTTAAGAGTGTTCAGGATGTTATCTGCACAATGTATAGTCAGCAGATATAGATCAGGATAGATTCTGAAGATTCTGAAGACTCAGTAAGTTTCTGAAGAAACTAAAGTTTCAATATGAAACTGAAGTTTCTAAAGTTTAAATATGAAATCAAGACTCGATTGAAACCGAGAAATCAAGACTTCGATGTGAAACGAGAAATCAAGACTCAAGTGGAAATCGAGAAATCAAGACTCAAGAAAAGACTCGATATCGGTCGATATCTCGTGAAGATTCGTAAGACATCAAGATTCGTAAGACATCAAGACTCGAAGACATCAAGACTCGTAAGACTCAAGACCGCGTAAGACATAAGATCAAGATCAAGATATCAAGACAAAGGATATCAAGGCACAAGAATTATCAAGACTCAGTAATGTACTGAATGCTCAGTATAAACCTGAATGTTCCGAGGCACTGAAAATATCTATCTGAAGGATACAATACTGAGAAAAACGCGATTACTTAGAAAAATAGATATTGCCCAAGACATTCACATGCAGACAAAAGGAACTAAAACAAAGTGTTGTTAAGGTTATATCACTCAGAGATATTGACCAAAAAGAGCCGTTGTGTTTGTCTACTTAACTGAAGACAACAACCAATCAGAAGAAGACAAAGATCAGATTTTCTCGACACTTTGAAGCGACAGTCAACAAGCATGTCAGTAGTACTATGTTCCAGACTGCAAAATGTGGTGACTAGCTGCATGAAAAGCAGATTGCCTAAAACATGCTAGGGAGTTTCAAACCCTAAATATAGTCGTTCATCACACACCATAAAAGGAAACTCATGGAGTTATCTCTTCCAACGGATAGTTTTTCAAGAGTGACCTTGGTGTATGCCTATAAATACTTGTGACCATCTACATTGAAGGTTACGGGAAATTTGTAAGCAACTCAAGAGCTCAAACTTATTATTGCAAGTTGAAGCACTCGAAAACCCAAGAATTTCCCAAGTGCTTTATATCGAAGAGAGCTCATTCACTAAGCCTAGTCTTGATAAGATATATCCAAAAGCTTAGTCGAGATATCCTAGCCTTTGCATTGTTCTTAATTGTAAAGGATATCTCATCCTAGTTGGAAACCAACCAAGAAACCCCAAACCCTTTGTAAGGTAGTTTGAGTGTGATTGTTGGTGAGTTGGAGTTGTAAAGAGTTAGTAAACTACATTGAGGTAGTCAGAAAACTCTAGAGAAGAAGTGAGTAAACTATCTTGGATAGTCAGAAAACTTGTGTGTGTTTTGAGTAAGTAAACTACAGAGGTAGTCAGAAAGCTCAAAATAGAAAGGTTAGTAAACTACAGAGGTAGTCAGAAAACCTTAGGAAGTGGAAAGGTTAGTAAACTACAGAGGTAGTCAGAAAACCTTAGGAGGTGATTAAGGAATTTCTCTGAAGAGTCAGAGAGAGTGGACGTGGGAGCTTGAGTCTCTGAACCACTATAACTTGCTGTGTTATTTGCTTTCTGTATTGTTTTGATTAACTGTTGCATACCTTTAAACTGAAAGCATATTTTCACTGATATTCAGTTGGAATCAATCCACTGAAGTTGCATCTAACTGAATCACAGCCTAATCACTATTCCATTAAAAGGAAGGTTTTTCAGCAAAGTATAAAAACGAGTATAAACTTAGGGCCAACCATTCCGCACATCTGAGTAGCTATTCAAGCAACTCAAGATATCTCTGGCTTCGAGCTCGGTTGGGATTATCCGAGGTTTACGAAAGCGGCTTCGAGATCATTGTCTCAGGTAGACTTTGACTCAAGGCAATTTTTGCTTCTCAGGACCAAATCATCAGGACAACCTGACCCAATCTGACCTCAGTGAAGAAAAAGTTTTAAAATCACTGAACACGTGTATTCCCCCCATACACGTGTAAGACTCGTTTGCACCGGGACCAACACATGACAATTGGATACCTGCAAAACAGATCTTACAGTTCAACTATCCAATTTCAATTTTAATGAACAACAATTTAAATCACAGTTTAAAAGATCAGAGCCCGAACCAAGGCTATGATACCAGTTGTTGGGATACGTTATGCCAGGATCTATCGAGATGACCTCATAAACACAAATTTAAATTACCGATTATTACTAGCATGAATTAACCTACGTGAATTCATATAATAATCAATCCAACAACAACATGCAAACAATAATTCACGTAAAAGATTCTAGCATGCGGAGTTTCTAGGAGTTTACGTAAACATACCCGTTGGAGAGACAATCTGAGATAGGCAGGATCAGGTATCTGGCTACCAACCAAAAGTCATTCTCATGTATTCCCAAGTCCTTGCTCAACAAACTTGGTGGAAGGTTCTCCAATGAACAATTATAAAATAAAGGAAAAATAAATAAATTGTTGCACCACCTTTGTGGATTTCTAATTCTAACACCTTATGGAATTGTGTCGGGGATGAAAAATGTTGGGATTATACTGAAAAGTATGATTTTACTTTGTATAATCAGACTGAATTTCGGACTTATTTACTGAAATAAATTGTTTATCACTGATGCTTTAAATATCATCGAATGTTACATATATTTACTGCATAACTGTTCAATAAATAGTACGTGTTACATTGTAGTTAATTTAGTGATACCAGATCACAGAAGATTAAATTAACAGTTCCATGTAACTAAAAGTACACCATTCACGACGTAGATGAAAATGAACAATCCATCATGAAAGGTTGTAGTGTAAGGCTCAGATTGGTTTGTCTTGACCAAGAGATTACACTAGTGCATGTCTGATGCATTGAAGAGGACCTACAGGAGGACAAATTCTTCAGAACTGAACTAGGAAGAATTAGACCTCAGTGGTTAGTTATTTCTTAATCTTCGTCCCTTAAATAGAATTGCGTGTGGTTAGTAACTATTGCTTTGACTTATTACGGGAATAGAATCAATGAGATTCAATACTCTATATCTTGGGCAATATTATTGGTCACATGCGATTGCTAAGATTTAATATGGAGAATCGTGTGCAAGTACGCTTGTTCGATTTGCCCCCTTGGGAGGTTCATAAGTTTTATCATACCAAATCTTCCAAGTGGAACTAGTTTCCGGTATGGATAATAATGTTGAACCGTTCCTTTACCAAGGATAAAAGATATTAAATAATGGAAAGTTATTTCAGTGGCTTGAATTAATTAATGGGCTAGATAATCTTAAACACGGGAAATAATAACCGGGAGTTATATTAACTGTAATATGGGTTAAGATGGATAGTGCAATATTAATTATGTAGTGGGATTAATTAATATTTATGGGCTTGAATAATATTGTGGCTCAATATTGATAATTCAAGGTCCATTGGAAGGTCCAATCTTAATTCTCCTAAAGGCCCCCCAAGTAGCCAAGATAAAGTCCAATAACTGAAAAAGGTGTTTAAAAATAAAATAAATTTTGTTGGTTATTTTTCCTCTCTTTTTCGAAAATTATAAATAAAAGGGGAGAAAGATTTTCTTTGAATTTTGTTATGGAATGAAGATATGTATTCTTGGAATACAAGATTATCTCATTAAATTCAAGAAATCTCCCACTTGGTTATTCATATGAGATTTTCGAAATTTTCAAAGAATTAAGGGAAAGAAAGATTTTCTTGATTTTCTTGAAAAGATATTATGGAATATATGTATTTCTTGAAATACAAGTATATCTCATAAATTCAAGAAGATCCAAATCTTGGATTCTTGTCTCTTAATTTTCGAAAAATATGCCATAACAAGATGAGGTGGGATTTTTGTGGAATATTTTAATTATGGAGAAAAGAATATAGGAGATATATTCAAGATTTCTTGGAGATCAAGAAAAGATTTTCCCACATTGGTTTTTTGCCAAAATTTTCGACCACCACCCTATCTATAAATAGGGGTTGATTTTTTCATTCCCAAGTACAATTCCATGTGCTGGAAAAATTAGTAAATCCACAAAAGTGGTGCAACAAAGTTTATTTTTCCTTTTGTTAATTGTTCGCGAGTATCCTTCCACCGAATTGTCGAGCAAGGACTAGGGAATACTTGGGAAGGTCTTTTGGTGTGTTTTCATCGACGAGACCATTGTAATTCCAAGAGGTACGTTCACGTAAACTCGTAGTAATTCTGCATGCGTAGGATTTACGTGAACTGTTTATATGCATGATTTGTTGTTGAAATTATTATTTCAATTAATTTAGGATTAATTCATGCTAGTAATAATTGTTAGAATTAAATTTGTATTTAAATATTCATCCCGAATAGATCCGGGCAATTAATTCCCCAACAAAAAATTCATCCCCTATTTATAATAGAGGGGTTGGTCGAAATTTTGGGCTCATTAAGGTTAGGAAATATATTTTCTTGATCTCCAAGAAATCTTGAATATATCTCATATATTCTTCTTTCCATGTGTATTTTTCCACAAAAATCCCACACCACAATTTACCTAAATTTTCTAAAATAATAAGTAGGAGATTTGCAAGATTAGATCTTTCTTGAATTTATGAGATATTCTTGTATTCCAAGGATACATATCTTTTTCCATAAAATATTTTCAAGAAAATCAAGAAAATCTTTTCTTCCTCCTTATTCCCCTAATTTTCAAAAAATACAATTAAAGAGGCCAAGTGGAGATTTCTTGAATTTATGGGATAATCTTGCATTCCAAGAATACTTATCTCATTTCCATAAAATCTTTTCAAGAAAATCCTTCTCCCTTTTTTCTTTAATAATTTCGAAAAAATCAAGGAAAAATAGCAACAAAATATTTAATTTATTTTATACACCTTTTCATTTAATGGACTTTAATTGGGCTACTTGAGGGGCCTTTAGTAGAATTAAGATGGACCTCTCAATGGGCTTCTGAATTTCAATATTGAGCCACAATATAATTCAGCCCATTAATATTAATTAATTCCACTATGTAATTAATATTGCACTATCCATCTCAACTCATATTACAGTAATATGGCTCCCAGTTATTATTTCCCGTGTTTAAGATTATTTTGTCCATTAATTAATTAAGCCACTAAAAAGCTTTATATTAATTAATGTCTTTATCCTTAGAGTAATGACAGCTCAACATTATTATCCATACCGGAAAATTAATTCCACTTGCAAAATTTGGTATGACAAAGGTTCTGAGCCCACCAAGGGGACTAATCATGCAAGACTCTCCAAGCACACGATTCTCTGTATTAATTTAGAAACTGTCATGTAATTAATATTATTGCCCAAGATATAGGGCATCGAAGTCGCAGTGATTCTCTTCCCATTATAAGTCAAAGCAATAATTATTAATCGCACGCAGTCCTTATTAAGTGACAGAGATTAAGAAATCAACAATCACTGAGGTCTAACTCTTCATCCCATAATTCAGTGTGAATGAGTTTATCCTCTCTGTAGGTCCGCTTCAGCGCATCAAATGCACTAGTGTAATATCTTGGTCAAGACAAGTCAATATAAGCCTTACACATCAACTTATACCAATAGATTGTTCAGATCTATCTAAGTTGTGAAACACGCATTTGTTTACAAGGGACTGTTAACGTGATCTTCTATGATCTGGTATCACCACGTTAACTACAATGTAACACGTGTTATTCTATGAACGGTTTGCAATAAATATATATAACATTCAATCATATTTAAAGCAACAGTGATAAATAATTTATTTCAGTAAACATTTCAGTCTTATATATTATTTACATAATATATGTCGTTTTGATATTTTCATCCCTAATTATCTCATACATTCCCCTTATGATTACTTTTCATGGTTATTAAAAACTTTTTTTTTCTACTGTGTGAATAATTTCCCCAGCCAATAGTAATTATTATTAAAAATATTTAATTATAAAAATTAAGATTAATATTGACATAAAAAAATTTAAATGATCATAAAGATTAATTATTATGGGTCTGGATATAGACGAAGAAAGTTCGTAGACAGACGCGATAAAAAAATTAATAAAAGATAATAATTATATTAATTTCATTCTACAAAATATTGAATGACAGATAAAATTAGAAAAATTAATATTAGGAATTAAAAATTATATTATTATTAATACCATAATTAACTTCTCATAAAAATTCAAAGTAGAGTGGGTCTTTAGTGCACCCGAGTGCACCGTGCTCTTGTTGGGGAATAAGTTGCACGGATCTATTCGGGATGAATATTTAAATACAAATTTAATTCTAACAATTATTACTAGCATGAATTAATCCTATATTAATTCAAATAATAATTCAACAACAAATCATGCATATAAACAGTTCACGTAAATTCTACGCATGCGGAATTTCTACGAGTTTACGTAAATATACCTCTTGGAATGGTAATGGCCTCGTAGATTAAACACACCGAAAAACCTTCCCAAGTATTCCCTTAATCCTTGCTCGACAATCCGGTGGTAGGATGCTCGCGAACAATTAACAAAAAAAAATAAACTTTGTTGCACCACCTTTGTGGATTTACTAATTTTTCCAAAGACATGGAATTGTACTTGGGAATGAAACATTCATCCCCTATTTATAGAGGGTGGTGGTCGAAAATTTCATGTGAAATAGGGAGGAAAAAATCTTTTCTTGATCTCCAAGAAATCTTGAATATATCTCATATATTCTTTTCTCCATAATTAAATTATTCCACAAAATCCCACTCTCTTATTTGTTATGGAATATTTCGAAATATTAGGGATCAAGATTCCAAGATTTGGATCTTCTTGAATTTATGAGATATTCTTGTATTTCAAGAAATACATATCTTTCATAATATCTTTTCAAGAAAATCAAGAAAAAATCTTTCTTGCCCTTTATATTCAAAATTTTTCGAAAATATCCCCATAAATAACCAAGTGGGAGATTTCTTGAATTTAATGAGATAATCTTGTATTCCAAGAATACATATCTTCATTCCATAACAAAATTCAAAGAAAATCTTTCTCCTCTTTTATTTATGATTTTCAAATTATGAGGAAAAAAATAAGCAACAAATTTATTTTATTTTTAAACACCTTTTTTTTAGTTATTGGACTTTATGTTGGACTACTTAGGGGCCTTTAGGAGAATTAAGATTGGACCTTCCAATGGATCTTGAATTATCAATATTGAGCCACAATATTATTCAAGCCCATAAATATTAATTAATCCCACTACATAATTAATATTGCACTATCCATCTTAACCCATATTACAGTCAATATGGGCTCTCCTGTTATTATTTCCCGTGTTTAAGATTATCTAGCCCATTAATTAATTCAAGCTCTTGAAATAGCTTTCCATTAATTAATATCTTTTTGTCCTTAGTTAAGAAACGTTCAACATTATTATCCATACCGTAAACTAGTTCCACTTGCAAGATTTGGTATGATAAAGCTTATGAACCTCCCAAGGGGGGCGTCGAACAAAAGCGTGCTTGCGCAGATTCTCCGTATTAAATCTTAGCAATCACATGTGACCAATAATATTGCCCAAGATAAAAAGTATTGAATCTCGTTGATTCTCTACCCATGATAAGTCAAAGCAATAGTTACCAACCACACTTGATCCTATTTAAGGAACGAAGATTAAGAAATAACGAACCACTGAGGTCTAATTCTTCCTTGTTCGATTCAAGAAGAATTTGTCCTCCTCAGTAGGTCCTATTCAAAGGCATCGGTCATGCACTAGTGTAATCTCTTGGTCAAGACAAGCCAATCTGAGCCTTACACTTCAACCTTTCATGATGGATTGTTCATTTCCATCTAGGTCGTGAATGGTGTACTTTTAGTTATAAGGGAATGTTAATTTAATATTCTGTGATCTGGTATCACTAAATTAACTACAATGTAACACGTACTATTTATTGAACAGTTATGCAGTAAATATATGTAACATTCAATGATATTTAAAAGCATCGGTGATAAACAATTTATTTCAAAAATAAGTCCGAAATTAGGTTTTGATTATACAAAGTAAAAGCATACTTTCGATTATAATCCCAACAATCTCCCACTTATACTCAAAGCCCCTTTTAAGTATACTCTGAAATGTCTCTGTAGTTCCTAATCGTGACATCTAATGTCACCTACACGAACCTAATAATTTCTCCTACTTATACTCAAAGCAGATTGGCAACGGTCTTGACACCCATTCCTTCCACATGTCTCTCGAATGTATTCGAGGCGCCCTTTGTGAATGGATCAGTTAGGTTGTCTTCAGACGCTATCTTTGCCACCTCTATATCTCCACTCTTAACGATATCTCGTATAAGATGGTATTTCCTTTCAATGTGTTTCTTTGGCCTTGTGGGCTCTTGGTTCCCTTGAATTTGCAATCGCTCGGCATTGTCACAATAAAATGATGATTCTGCTAGGCAAATTCGAACTACATTCAAGTCCACTAGGAAGTTCTTGAGCCAAAACCGCTTTTTTTCGCTACCTCGCAGCGACTACATATTAGAACTTCCATGGTAGAATCTGCGGCAATTTACGCTTAACGCTTCTCCATGTCATGGCTCCTCCCCCCATGCAAAACACACTACCGGAGGTAGATTTTCTGGAATCTAAGTCTGATTGGAAATCCGAGTCCGTGTAGCCGATGGGGATTAGACTATCTGACTGATAAATTAACATTCTATCCCGAGTTCTTTTCGGATACTTGAATGTTTTTAATCTGGCATCGATGTTCTTTCCCCCGGTTTACTTTGATATCTTGCCACCATGCCAACGACAAAGCGGATATCTGGTCTCGTCACAAAGTTGCATACATAAGGCTTCCGACAAACCAAGCATATGGAATGCCTTTCATGTCATCTATCTCCTTTTTGTGTCTTAGGGCACATTTTCTTGGATAGATGGATTCCATGTCCGAAAAGTTCTGAAGCCTTTCTTGGAATCCTCGCATCTTTGAATCGTTTCAAGACAGTGTCTATGTATGAAGCTTGTGATAAGCCTATCATCATTTTCTTGCGATCTCGAGTGATCTTGATCCCAAGGATGTGTGGGGCTTCCCTAAGTCCTTCATATCAAACTATTTTGAAAGCCATGCCCTTACGTCTGATAACACCTTTACATCATTCCCGATGATCAGAATGTAGTCTACGTATAGTACTAAGAATATCAATGCAGTTCCGACACGCTTTTTGTACACACAACTTTCGAACTCGTTTTGATCAAACCCATAAGACTTTATAACATGATCAAAACATTGGTTCCAAGCTCTGGATGCCTGTTTGAGTCCGTAAATGGACTTCATGAGCTTACAAACGAGGTGTTCTTGGCCTTTTTCAATAAAGCCTTGGGGTTGTTGCATATAGATCTCTTCATCAAGACTTCCGTTAAGGAAAGCTGTCTTGACATCCATTTGCCAGATTTCAAAGTCGAGATGCACAGCAATCGATAAGAGAATTCGGATGGACTTGAGCATGGCTACGGGCGAAAAAGTTTCCTCATAGTCGATCCCTTCTTTCTGAGTATAACCTTTCGCCACAAGTCTTGCCTTGAAGGTTTCCAACTTCCCGTCCGGACCTCTTTTTCTCTTGTACACCCACTTGCAACCAATGGGTTTAACCCCATTAAGTGGTTCGACTAGCTCCCACACTCTGTTATGATCCATAGAACCCATTTCGGCTTTCATTGTTGTTTGCCAAGAAACTGCATCCTTGTCTTGGATTGCCTCGTCATATGTCCATGGGTCTGATTCGTCTTGTTCGGGGATCAAGTCCGAGGACTCTCCTATCCCCATGAATCTCTTGGGCTGTCTCACAACCCTCCCACTACGACGAGGTTCCGGTTGTGTAAGTGTGTCGTTTGGTATGTCATCTTATGCACATTGGCACCGAGGTTAGCCCTCTTAGCTCATTTAAGGTAATCTCATACGGGTCTTCTTTTCGTTCATATAGTCTTCTTCCAAAAAATCTAAAGTGGGTGCTTATTACCACCTTTTGATCTTCGGGACCATAGAACATACACCCTTTTGTTCCCTCGGGGTATCCCACAAACAACCTTAATTCTGATCGAGGATCCAATTTACCGGCTTCCTTGTCCAACACGTAGGTCGTACACCCCCAAATCTTCAAGTGTCCTAAACTGGGCTTGCGCCCGGTCCACAATTCTTTGGGAGTTTTGGGAACCGATTTGGATGGCACCAAGTTCGAGAATGTAGGGTCTTTGTTTTTCAAGGCATGACCCCAGAACGACTTGGGAAGATCCGCATAACTCATCATAGATCTAACCATTTCCAAAAGAGTTATGTTTCTTCGCTCTACAACCCTGTTTTGTTGAGGGGTTAAGATGCGATCGGTGGGATGCAATCCCTTCATCAGATAAGTAGTTCAAAAACTCATCGCTGAGGTATTCGCCTCCACGATCGGATCGTAGAGACTTGATACGTTTTTCCTTATGATTCTCTGCTTGAGCCTTAAATTCTTTGAATTTCTCAAAGGTCTCGATTTATGCTTCATAAGGAAAATATAACCGCATACTTTGAGTAGTCATCAATAAAAGTGACGAAATACTCATAACCTCCTCTTGCTTTGGTTGACATTGGACCACATACGTCTGTGTGAACGATTTCTAACACTTCTTTGGCTCTATTCCCCTTGGCTCTGAATGCCCTCTTGGTCATTTTACTCTCCAAACATGATTCGCAGGTTGGAATTGGTTCAACTTGGAGAGACTCCAGTGAACCTGCTTCTACCAACATTTGGATCCTCTTTGGATTAATATGTCTCAATCTTAGATGCCATAGAAGTGTCTCGTTCACGTTTTTATTTATCGGAAAGCGATTGATGTGTTATAGGATGCATTTAAATAAGTGGTGTGCCTGATTAATTGTATAGAGATTTTCCATCAATGTCCCGTAATGATACACTCATCATTTCAAGAAATTATTTCATTCTTATTAGAAGAAAAACTAAGTGTCTATTAACGTAATTTTAGAAACCGAAAGTGAATTCTTTCTAAAAATCGGAACATAAAGAACATCTCTTAAAATTAGAACTCTGTCTTCAAAAGACAGGTGCACTTCTCCCACTGCTTCAGCTGCCACTCTCGTAGCATCGTCCAGTGTGATGAGGATCTCACTGCCACTAAGTTGTCGGATCAATTTGAACTCGTGAAGCAAACATGATTAGTGGATCCCGTATCAACTACCCACAAATGAGAAGTATACGCCGCTAAACAAGTTTCAACAATTAGTGCGTGAGAATTACCTTTCTTTCCGGCCCTTTTGGGGTTGGAACAAAAAAAACCTCCATTGTCCTCTTCCTCTTTGGATTTTCCTTGACACCACCAAAGATTCGTCATCTTATCATTGCCCTTGGCAACAGTTGAGTCTGATTGCTTATGGCCTTTGGTCACCTTCTTCTTCTTGCCATCCCTTGGCCTAGAAGATGATGATGGACCACTTGCCGTCAAAGCTTGAGTTTGGTGCCCTATCAACATCTCTGCCGAGACCAAAGCTTGCAACAAATCAGCTAGCGAGGCAAAATTGCTCGAAAACTTTTTGGGCGGAGAGAAATACCAAATTCATCCGAGTCTCCAGTTATAATCTGCACTCGAGAACCTCAAGTTTGTTCAGATGGGCCATCAATTTTGAGGGCGTAATCCCTTACGGGTTTGTCCTCCACCATTTTCAAATGACGACATCTCTCTCAAGGTGATCCGATGAGTCTCGCATTTTTGACTTCGTCGGTTAAACTCATCCCGATTTTGGTGTGTCAAGAATCCACTTGTGCTTTTGTGCAGTTAGGACAATTTTAATTTTTTGTTTCCAATCAATATTGTTGGGAAATTTATAGTTTTGATGAAAGTTCCAAAAACACATGTAATAGGACCCGGTCGGACACATAGGTGACCGGTGTTTATATTACTCTATAGGAGACCGATTGATAATGATTGTATAGAACAACCGATGAAATAGATAGATCACATATTGAGGGGGAAACTCAATATGTATAGGTCAGATCTGAAGACTCAAAGGACAGCTGATATCCGACAGGCCAGAATGCAAGACAAGAACAGAAGATCAGATCGATCTGATCTAGTCAGATATCTCAGCTGAAGTCATAAAGCTCAAACTCAGAATACTTGAAGATCAGATGACTTCCAGAAGATCAGACCAGAAGACCTACATCAGCCGAGTCTTCTAGTTGAAGCTAAGTCAACCGGCACCAGAAGACTCTATCGGTAGACCGATTCGGGCCAGATCGATCAAAGTCACCCACCAGTGAAATCTGATATTTCACCTAATCATACGTCGATGATCTGAACAAGAAGAATGTCAACCTTAGTTGGAAGAACAAACACTGAAAAGTGAGTCTGCTATCCAATAAGAACAAGACACGTATGATCGGAGAGGAAGCAATTCTTGGGATTTGATGATGCTTCTATGTAACGGCTATAAAAACACTTTTCACGCTTTCGGCCATTCCATTCCCAAGCTCGTCACATCAAGCTGCAAGTCTACAAAAATATAGCCCGAAATTCAAATTGCTCACCAACTCTTCTTTGATTTCAAGGTCTATAAATATGGGATCACACTTGAGTGAAAAAAAAAAAAAAAGGGAACGAAAAAAATTTGAAAAATCAAGAAGCTCAAGCTAATATCAGACTTCCGCACAAGAACACGAACAAGAAGATTAATTTTTATTAAGTGTTCATCCCATAAAGTTCTTAGCATAGAAATCTTTTCATCTAGTCATAAGGTCAACTTATACGCTGTTGAAAAGATTTCATAGTTGGAACAAAACAATCTTACCCAAACCCCCAAGTTAGGTTAAGTTGTTTAGCAAGATTCGGACTAGGGTTTCTAGTTACGATCTCCGGGATCGGTTGAGTGTGAACTCCTTAAACATCTAGTTGGTGTCTTGTGTTGGACTTACACATAAAACAAAGTCCAGTTGGTTTAGTAGGTGCCCTTTGTGATAGGGAAGAGTGGGCGTAGGGGCGGGTTTGTCCGAACCACTATAAATCTTGTGTGCCTTTACCGCTTTGATTAACGATTACAATCGCGCACACAACCTTTAAAGCGCATACATATTCCAAATCGAGATCGATTAGCACCAAGCTTCGATCGATCAAACTTGACACTTGATCCAACTGATTAAAAGATTAACTTTGGGATCGATTTATCAAAACCGGTTTTTCACACGGTAAAACTTAAGCTTCCGCACACATCGATTAAATCGATAGTTACCGAATCGATCTGCCTTGAGCGTCGATCGATAAGTTGGTTATCGGCCCAAAACCGATTCACTCACACTCGATCGGGTTAATCGTCCTCACACCGATTTGCACAAAAGTTTTCAGAAGTCTATTCACCCCTCCCCTCTAGACTTCTGCCCTCAAAAAACCCGTTCGGGACCTACAAGTGGTATCAAAGCAGTTGGTTCTACTGACCACTGACTTTGTGTATCATCGATTCTTGAGGAAGAATCTTTGTGGTCGACTGAACTGATCTTGAAAAACCGTTTTTAAACTCATTCATTTTCCAAAATCACTCAGCATGGATAACACCTCGGTATGTATCATGATCTGCCGAAGTTCTCAATCGATGAGTATTGCAGATTGGGCCATATATATGTCCAACCATCTAGGTTCGATCAGTGGCAGAATGATGGAAGTCATCGAAAGAGGACCCATCATCATATATTACGACAACCTGCGCGGTTGGAGGAGATCCGAACTTTTGCCCCGGAAGTCTTGTGCGAAAAAAGCCCAAATTGATGGATGCAGAGAAAGAAAAGTCGCACACTCTAGTTACTATCGCAAGGCACATTATCATGAAAACAATGGATAAGGTCACCAAGGAAAAGATTAAGTATCTCAAATATCAAAAGCAATGTGGGATACTCTTTGAGATATCGCGAGGAAATGAACAGATAAAAGACAAATGTCTACAAGTTTAACCGGTGAAGTTCGAAAAAAAGCAAGATGTTTGCTTCAACGAAACCATCAACGAACTCGATGGAAGGATTACGATGTCAATAAACAAGCTTTCGAGAACTTGGTAGAGATGTCGATAAAGATATAAACTACAAAATTTTAAGGTCTCTCACCAAGAAATGGGACATGAAGGTCACGGTAATCAAGGATTGCCAAGATATTTCAAAAATGAAACCAAGTAGCTTGTTCTTGAGCCTTAAAGCTCACGAGTTCGATTTGATTGAAAGAGGACAAGCTGATGAAGATGAGGTGCCCGCCCAAGCCTCAACTTCAAAAATCGCTTGCTTTTAAGGCAACCAAGAAGAAAGCGAAGGCCAACGAACCTGTTGGGAATATAATAAGTCAGGCAGAACAGATCGCTCTGCTTACCAGGAAGCTTGAGAAGTCAAACGTCCAACTTGGTAAGTATCGAAGATTTTATAAGGACTATCAACATAGCCGAGGGAGAGATAGGAGATCAGCCAACAAATCTCCAGAAAGAACCAGATCTGATGATCGGAGGGATCACAGAGATGTAAAGAAAAGAGATAATCAGACTGAGGAAGGAAGAGATAACCAAATCGAGATGAAGAAGCTCGACTACTATCGAAAGGGAAGTCACCGATAGGTCATACAGATGGAGTGATTCACCCGGAAGGAAAGGTTCGGTGGATCAAGGAGCGTGCTTCAACCGTGAGAAGCCCAGTCACTATAAATAAGCAGACCCCCAAACCCGACGCCAAGAGAAAAGGAAGAAAAGAGAAATGAAGAGAGCAACGTTATAGGGACGGAAGAGCCATGGTTGTTCGCGTCGTCGAGAATTGGCGATTCCTATCTACCCTCTGAGGACTCTGGACACTCCTCTGTAGAAGACTTCTTTGATCGGCTGATCTTTGTTGACTTCTATGAAAATGAAGATCGATATTCTCTTGAACGATGATGAGATCTGCTGATGGCGGGGAGGACCAATCTGAGGTAACCTCCAAACCTGCTTCGTTTAAACTTTCACACTGCTATCATTAGCACACCTTTGGGAGATTGACTGCGGCTCTACTTTCGGAAACAATTGCTTGAGGATCTCTCCAATGCGATGAGAGACTTATGCTATAGTGGAAGCTGAAAATGATAAGTTGAGGACCGAAATAATCGACTTGCTAAAAAAAAATGATCTCGATAAAGCCTCACGAACTTAGATCACCAAACTAAACTCGAGAAGGCAAATCGAGAAATTGAAAATTCTCGAAGTTAAAGCTTCTGATCAGGAGAAGCAGATCAAAGATTAGCTGGCAATTAACAAACAGCAAGCTGATGACTTCAAAATCCTGCAAGCAAAATTCGATGAGCTGTTCCAAAAGCATGAAAGTCTAAAATCATCTGAGAATAATCTGCGTAAGAAAATAGAGGTTTTCACAAAATCATCTAAAACTGTTCAAGACATGAACACCTACTTTCGAACAACGATTAATAAGAAGGGACTTGGCTATGAGAACCATTCCACATCCTCAAAAGCCCCCGCTGATTCATCTCAAAAAGGTGTAATCAGACGAGTTTCTGACAAAGATACACCAAAAGCCAAACATGTATCTAATAAGGGAAAAAAACCGGTTGAAAGCGGGTAAAGCGGTGGTGCTAACCCGGAAGGAAATGAAATGGACCCCAATCGGTAAAGCATCGGTCGAGGAATCAACGAAGAACCCCGGTTCTTACGAAGAGACCTCAACTTTGATCAACAGATCGAGAATCGAAAAAACAACAACCCGTAAAAGGGAAGTCCAATCGAGACCCAATCAAGGTCACCGCCTAATAAAGCATGCTTGAGTAAACCGCAAACCACCTATGCTTAAAAAGATATGAATCTTTTGATGGTAGCGATCGTACCTACCCCTATAATCGAAATCTAGAAATTGCTTTTTTGAACCACACTGCTTGAATAAAAAAAAAGAAAGCAAAGAAAAGATAAATCCCAAGTCTTCTAAGTCATCCAAGGTTCACACTAATAATCATACAAATCGAAAAAGCATATCTGAGAGACGTATGATTATGTTGATAGGTATGGGAGACAAATCAGGGCCTTCGATCTAACCGATCACAATAGAAGTGCTCTGTTTGTATGGATCCCCAAAACTAATCCTAACCCCTCGGGACCCAATCCAAAAGGGTACCTAAAGCATGATTTGGTCATAGGATCGCGTGGGGATGCCAACAAAGGAGGTGTGCAAGCAACTATCTGGTACATCGATAGTGGATGTTCAAGGCACATGACAGAAGCAAGCACCTCCTCGGCTCTTTACATAGAAACGAAAGGCCAGCGTGTACTCTTCGGTGATGATAACTTTGGTTATACCAAAGGATTTAACCTTAGAAATGATGATGTACAAATAACTGAGTCTCGTATGTCGAAGGTCCGAAGCACAACCTATTATCGGTTTCACAATTACGTGACAATGGATTCATGTTGAGTTCTCGATCGACCAATGCACTATCAAGAATCGAGCCACTCAACAGATTTTGCTAATCGGTTCAAGGAAAGGGACGATCTACACAACCGATTGGAAACAGTTGCCCAAAAATGCATGCACGATTGTCAAGAGTTCCAAAAGTAGCGATTGGCTCTGCACAAAAGAATGAGCCATCTCGAACTTTAAAACTCTTAATAAGATAGCAAGGATGTCTCTAGTGGAAGGACTTCCGAATGAAGTATTTTCAAAGGATCGGACATGTCTTGCATGTCGGAAGGGAAAACAGTCAAAGCTTCATTCAAGGGAATTCCGGACGCATCAATCAAGTACTGCAAATTGCTTCATATGGATCTATTTGGACCCGATTACACTGTCGGTCTCAACGGACGAAAAATATACTCGTAATCGTGGATGACTATTCCAAGTTTACACGGTTATATTCTTACATAAGAAGAATGAGGCGACAAACGAAGATACCCGAGTCGCTAAAAAGATTACAAAATGAGAAGGGTGTCGATTGTAGTAAAAATCGGATCGATAAAAAAAATGCAAATTTACGAACTCTTTTATTCTTGATTTTTTGCTATAAGTTTGGTATCTGACATGAAACATCACCGCAAGGGCGCCACAACAAAATGGAGTAGGCGAGCGGAGAACAGAACTCTCAAAGAAGTTCTTTCGCACGATGTTAATTTGAACATGCAATACCAAGCCGTTTATAAAGCAATCAACAACTTTGCATGCCATACTCGAACAGATGTCTTCCGACTAAGGCTCACTACAAAACACCCTATGAACTATGGAAGGACGAAAAAAACCTCGTGTCTCTTACTTCCATGTTTTTTAGGTGCAAGTGTTTCATACACAACAATGGGAAGAGTCGGTTGAAGACTTTTGAGGCCAAGTCGATGAGGGTATATTCTTAGGATATTCCTCATCTAGCAAGGCTTTCGGGGTTTACAACAGCAGCGAACCCTACTTGTGGAAGAAACACCCCATGTAGTCTTTGATGAAGCATCTTACGATCAAGAGAAATCGCCTCGAACAAGATGTACTGATCAACAAGTACACGATGCTTTCGGAAAATGGATCGACTAATGATCAAGGAAAAAGAATCGAAACCGTAATTCAGATACATTCCGGATCTAGCTGATTCACGGATCATTCGGATCCTAAGGTACTAAAAAACTGTCGGTGAAGAAGTTCGACATAAAGACGAGATCAACCCCGAACCATCCGGTTCGGAGGGAACACTGAAGTTCCCACGAGCACGACATCGACACATGATGAGTCCAACATCAGCTGAGACTTGTTCTTATCAAGTGGATCATAACTCTGCACCACTCCCAATCGCTAGTAATGAAATTTAATCAGAAACGGACGATGTTCTCCAAACCGACGCAAATCAGAACAGAAGGACCTGGATAACCCGTCATCCAACCGATCGATAATCGGAGACCCATCCGATAAAGTTAAAACTAGACATCGACAGAAAGTGCCATGTATTGTTTGTTATCCATCATGAAGGAACCAACAACAATAGAGGAAGCTCTACAAGACGCAAGCTGGATCCTAGCCATGCAGGAGGAGCTTGAACAGTTCGAGAGAAATCAAGTTTGGGAACTGGTAGACAGACCAAATCATCAAGACGTTATTGGCATGAAGTGGGTATTCAAGAACAAGAGAGATGAGAAAAACATCATCACCGTAAATAAGGCAAGACTTGTTGCTAAGGGGTATTCACAATCGAAGGAATTGATTATGATGAGACCTTTGCACGGCCGCTTCGTCTAGAAGCCATTCGGTTTGTTTACGGCATATGCTTCCCACGAGGGTTCATGTATATCGATGGACGTAAAGAGTGCTTTCTTAAACGGGGGTACTAGCAGAGGAAGTTTATGTCGAACAACCTCCGTGCTTTGAAAAGAGCAACCTGTGTGTACCCGTTTGAAAAAGCTCTCTATGGCACAAACAGGCTCCTCGAGCTTGGTATGATACACTCTCTCGGTTCTTGATCGAAAGTGGGTTCACTAAAGGAAATAAAAGGAATGTAACCTTATTCGAGAATAGAAGATGGAGAAGATATTCGATGGTTCGATTTACGTGGGCGACATCATCTTCTTGATCTCCCAACAAAAGTCTATGTGAAAGATTCAAAGAAAACCGATGCAAGGGAAATTCGAGATGTCCATGATGGGTCGATGAATTACTTTACGGGTCTTCAAGTAAAGCAAAGTACGTAGGATATTCATCTCGCCAAGCAAAGTACACTAGGAATTTATTGGCTAAGTTTGGAGTTCAAAATTGTAAGGAAGCCAAAATTCCTATGATGACCGGATTCAAGATGGATCCGATGAGGATGGTCGAAAAAACAAATCGGAAGGAATATAGGGCTCTCATTGGATCTCTACTATACCGACTACCCGCCAGACCCGGATATAACCTTCGCGATGGTGTATGTGCGATTTCGAGCAAATCCAATGATAAGTCACCTAGAAAGCGACTAAAAAGCGGATTCTTAAGTATCTGAAGGGACAAGAACCTTGGTTTATTTTACCCATCGAGATGATAATCTAGACTTAGTGGGTATTCGATTACGATTATGGAGGTTGCAAGATTGACGAAAAAATCCACCTCGGAACTTGTCAATTCTTAGGAAGTAAAAAAGGCCGATCTCGTGGTTTTCAAAGAAGCGGATTTATCGGTTGCAACATCTACTCTTGAAAGCGAATATATGGTCTGCGAGGAAAATTTTCCCAAACTAACTCTGGCTTAGTCGGCGGTGAGGATTATAACATTGAAGCTAAGAATGTACCTATTTTACGTAGATGATAATAGTCTTTATTGCAATCACTCGTAATCTGTTCTACATACAAGATGCAAGCATGTGGATGTCGGACACCATTTTATAAGAGATCATGTTGAAAAGAAGAATATCGAAATGGAAAAGATTCATATCGATATACGTAAAATCGATATTCTAACCAAGCCACTAAATTGAGATCGATTCGAAGAATTATGCAATGAGCTAGGGCTTCCGGATCTTGGAGAAAATGCACCTAAAATGTTTGATGGAATGATCTCCGAACCGGTGGTTGAGAAACTAATCGATTCAAGTAAAATCGGTTGAATTTGGTATCTCAACCGATCGGAAGATAAGTCAAGGAACCGATATGAGAAGGTCTTGATCGATTTTAAAGTTTATCGATTAAATGAACCCGATCGTTTAAAGGATTATCCGATTAAATGCTTCGGTTATACTTTGTAAGTCGATTAAGCTGATATTCAACAAGCAAGATTCACAAGTGGTATTCACAAGATTAAAGCTTAAAATCGCATAAGGATACAGGAATTTTACACAACAATGGAATAATAGAACTTTTCATTGATAAAGACCCGAAGGTCAGATTACATTACAAGATACAAGTACAAAGGACCCGGAGGTCAGTACATAAGTCATAACCAAAAACCCGAAAACCTTAACCCTAAACCCTCATCCTAACCCAAGTAGAGCAGGGGAGAGAGAGATTTTAAATCTGATACTCTCATTTTCCCCCACTTAACAAGGGTGAGAGAGGCTTTAAAGAAATCCTAAAGCCGCCAAAGTTTAAAAAACAAAGGAGCGACAATGCCTTGATAGGATTTTTAAGCCAGGAGCCCTAAGAAAGAGTCAGTGGGCTCTCCAGCTGTTAAATGGTGAGTTGATATACGAAGATCAGTTGTTGACTGATCAAGATCGCATATCAAACTCACGTTCATTTTCAGACTAAGTCTGTTGATGGTAGTTACGTCATAACGATAGACACACAAGGTGCATACGGTTAGGAGAAGTGTCTTCTCAGTTGCAACAGCAGGCCCGCCGCCATGGTGGTAGAGAAGCTTTGCAACAATCGTATGTGAAATCTTTGATGACGAATTTAAAACAAAGATAAAGGGACCTTGAGGGTTGATTTGAGAAGTCAAATCATTGAAAAAGGGGTAAAGGTGTTTGCCGGAAGTTTCACCGGAAATAAGGGTTCACCAGGATACATGATTCTACAAAGAAGATAAGTATGGTGATTGGGTTATGTTGTGTAAAACAATTGGTCCAATTTATAGAGGCCAAGCAAGGGTGCAAATGCAAATTCGAGTTCTCAAAACCTTTTAGAAATCAGACCAAAAAGGACAAATGTGTAGGAATCACGCGATCGATAATTGGAGAAATTTACGGTAGGATTGACATATCGAAAGATTCGGGCGATAATTACGCGATGTCAAATCGCGCCAACTTAGGAATAGAGACTACTATTCTAGACTAAGTTTTGGCGGTAACACTTATTCCAAGAATTGGATTGACTTGAGAAGAATCGAGTTAGGTCAACCAAAATCGATACATCTGGTGATCGATCGATGAGGAAGATCACCGAGCTTAAAACTCCAACAAATCGGATACATCGATCTATGGGAAAAACGAAATATCAGTTGAAGGGGGAACTTCAACTAATCAAGGAGGATCAGAAGGGAAATCAGACGTATTCAAGGAAGATCAGTTAAAAGGATCAGTTGGGAAATTTTAAGGCTTAGGCGTAATACTAAGATCAACAAGTGAAATCAACATGGACAAGTGGTATTGATGATTACAATATCACCAACCAACGAATCTCGCCTTTTCTTTTCTCTTGTTCTTTGCTTATTTATCGGATCTTATCTGATATTATTTGCCTTACTGTACCCATTATCCTTGTGACGTATTTCCTGCAAATCATTTAATGCGGACGTGGGGAACATGTATTAACTGCTACTAAATGTGCTTTTAAATCCAAAAGGTTTTTTAAATGACGTGTTTTTCCCCGACCTACGATCAAAACTTAATCTGGAACGTTTAATCTTTTCAAACGGTTGATCTTCCAAATCTTGTCTTCTTTTTACCTCCTCGTCTTTATAAAGATCATCAAAAACCATACCAGAGTTTTCCATTTCACAAACTTGCGATTTATTCTCTGAAAACTCCAGATTACTTCTCTCAGATTCAAAGTTTTTTCCTAAGTTTCAAAATCATCTTTCCGAAAAACAGAATCTGGTAATCTATGTTTATTTGATGTATTTTTTTTAAATCCATTGATCTTAAATGTTTCTATCCTGTGTTATGCTTTATTGTTTCTTAGTTTCCGCCAGTGTGATATTCTTTGTATTAATGCACAATTTTTTAACCAAATCTATCTTATCTCAGAGATGATCACTCACCAGTATGGGTAAAATAATGTGCAACTATCTTGAATCGGCAACAAAGATTGTGGATGATAAGTTAAATGCATTCAATATCACTTTCGATCCGAATCCATGGAGGTCGAGCAAATTCTGCAAAAGCGTGCCTTGAGAAATTTTATACGCTCACTTGCAATCCAAAGATGCAAAGATGAAGCACTAAATTCCTAAGGAATTTAAGAGTGGATCTGGATGCTCCGGAGAAGAACTACTTTCGGCAATCCCGGAGAAGAAATCGACCGTCGAATGAGGATATAACACGTCTGTTCACCTACCCAAAGGATCGAATCTACTTTGCTCATTACAGGAGAACGAAGATGAGCCGATCGAAAAAAAAAGCTCTTGAAGAAGCAAAACATCATCATCGGGTTTTTTCGTCGCCAATGCTCAAGAGGAAATACCGATTGTTGTTTGACATATTGTCAAAAACAATTATGGGTATGCATTCAGCCCGAATGCTATTACATCCGCCAAACAAATCAGATGCGGATGGTCGCAATAATTGATGAAGCCAAGAACATCAATTGGCATGGGTTTACGAAGGCCATTCTACTCCAAGAACATGATAAATTTGGAGTTGATGAGTGGAGGCGGTATATCCGAAGAAGAAGATCGGCAATCTCAACAAGGTTGCGCTTATCCTACAGATAAAATGCCAAAGGCCAAATGGGAACAGAATGGATCAAGTCCTATAAGGCTTTTCTAACGACCACTTCAACATCTTTTGGGCCACCAGACGATGATATCGCCAACCCCCCCAAAGTCAAAGAAAGGAAGCAAGAAAGCTACACCAGATCTTTTGGGTGAATCACCGAAATTGGTGAAGGCCCCCCCATGCCCACCAGATGCCCCCCGGAAGAAGAAAAGAAAAATGGTGAAGGCCCGGGAGAAGAAGAGGCCGAAGAAAGCGACAAGCCTCCACAACTCGATCTTTAGAAGATGAGTCGATGAAGAAGGAGCCCTAGAACGATCACCATTGCACCACAAAAATCGTGAAGCATCGCCCAGCAAAGCTTCTCAAGTCGAGAGCTCGCCAGATCATTCTCGAGGAAGAAGCTCGAGACGAACGATCTCCTTCTCCAAATGCTACAAAATGATTCACCACTGCATCTAATGGTCACGAAAGATGTCACTCCTATTCTTCCACCGCTCATGAACACGAAATCGCATCGTTCGCGAACCGAAAGCACGATGTGGAACGAAGCACTGCTTCCACAGTGAGAATATCTGCTGAGTTGAACCGTCGGCCATCTTCTGTAGACTTCGAAGCACAAACGAGAACTTTCCACATCTCAAAAAACCGAATCCGATGGACAATTCACGAGTCCGATCAACAAAGATCATAATCGGGAAATTGATCGAAATGCGAATCGAAGAGAAATTGATGAGTTGTATCGAATCGGTCGCCCATCCGCCATAAGAGAGAAGTCATGGAGATCCTCACCGAGAGATCTCTGACTAAAAAGCTTCTCGCACTTTATAATAATTATTGAGCAGATGGGCGGTGCGGATGAGTTTGCGGACTTCGATTTCGACATGAGGAAATTGCTAAAGTGGGATCATCGGTGAGCTGATAATCGCTAAATCCGTCAAAGCTCGATCCACGGAAGCTAGGGTTGCGGAACGGAAGGACGAACCGAGACTAACGACAAAGCTCTGAGGCAGATCTTTATCATAAAGGATGCGCAGGAGCCGCCGATGATAGTGGAGCTGTGTCTTTAGCCGATTCATGACCAACCACCGGAGGCACAAACAACCAATCGGATCAAGTGACACTCAATATTCCAACATCACACGCCACTATTGATCAACTTCAAGAGATCAAATCTTGTCTCAAAGATCTCCGAAAGAAGAAGTTGAGGGATCGATAGGCGATCAAAGGCGATTGCCATCAAAGAAATAACGATCAAAGGGAATTGGCTATTTCCCAGTTAAGAGCAATCAAAGATCGGTTCTCCCAAATCGGTCCCATCAAGTCACCGAATCGATAAAGACCGTTGATGCCAAATCGACTCGGTGGATAAACAACAAGTTTTTTTTTACGATGCTCACCGACAAGCTAGAATTGATGAAGAGAAACTTGACAAACCGATTAAAACACTCTCTACCGCCATGGAATCTGCCAAGATCGAAATGATATCGAAGATTCAAAATCTAACCGCTCAAACTCAAGGCATATCTCATTGCGAGATCTCAACAAAAGGCGTCGCAATCAACTTTGGTTCTCGACCTCCCACCTCACTACTTTTTTGATCAAACCAAAAAAGGGGAAGGACAGATTGAGAAACCAACTGACATAACAGGTGCAGGGACATCACAAACTCGGACTACTGGAAAGATGTCCAAAGAGCAGATAGCTGAAGAAGCCCGAAAAAGCCAAGAAGAAAGAAGGGCGTAAAAAAAAAGAGGCGTAAAAATCAAGAAGAAATTCGGATTGAGAGCGAAGAAAGGAAGAATTTGGAAAATCCGTACGAACCTAAGTTTTGAAAAAGAGTTGATGAGATCATCCCAAAAAACTGCTGCAAGATCTTAAGAGATTTGAGGAATGGAATAAGATCGAGGAGTGAATGGCTTCGGATGCCTTTGTTCTTAATCTTGTTCCACAAGAAGAATCTCCTGATGAAGAATTCCTCAACTGGTTAGAAAATAAATACCCGGATTTTCTGAAGTATCTGGAAAATGAGGCCAAGCTTATCAATGTAAAAATATCTCGCCAAGAGTAATATCTCGCCAATGAGGCCAAGCTTATCAAGAATTTATTTCATTCTTATTAGAAGAAACTAAGTGTCTATTAACAGAATTTTAGAAACTTAAAGTGAATTCTTTCTAAAACTGGGAACATAAAGAACATCTCTTAAAATTAGAACTCTGTCTTCAAAAGACAGGTGCACTTCTCCCACTGCTTCAGCTGCCACTCTCGTAGCATCGTCCAGTGTGATGAGGATCTCACTGCCACTAAGTTGTCGGATCAATTTGAACTCGTGAAGCAAACATGATTAGTGGATCCCGTATCAACTACCCACGAATGAGAAGTATACGCCGCTAAACAAGTTTCAACAATTAGTGCGTGAGAATTACCTTTCTTTCCGGCCCTTTTGGGGTTGGAACAGGCAAACCTCCATTGTCCTCTTCCTCTTTGGATTTTCCTTGACACCACCAGCATTCGTCATCTTATCATTGCCCTTGGCAACAGTTGAGTCTGATTGCTTATGGCCTTTGGTCACCTTCTTCTTCTTGCCATCCCTTGGCCTAGAAGATGATGACGGACCACTTGCCGTCAAAGCTTGAGTTTGGTGCCCTATCAACATCTCTGTCGAGACCAAAGCTTGCAACAAATCAGCTAGCGAGGCAAAATTGCTCAGAAACTTTTGGGCAGAGAGTGAAATACCAAATTCATCTGAGTCTCCAGATTATAATCTGCACTCAGAACCTCAAGTTTGTTCAGATGGGCCATCAATTTTGAGGACGTAATCCCTTACGGGTTTGTCCTCCACCATTTTCAGCGACGACATCTCTCGCAAGGTGATCTGACGAGTCTCGCATTTTTGACTCGTCAGTTGGCTCATCTGATTTTGGTGTGTCAAGAATCCACTTGTGCTTTTGTGCAGTTAGGACAATTTTAATTTTTTGTTTCCAATCAATATTGTTGGGAAATTTATAGTTTTGATGAAAGTTCCAAAAACACATGTAATAGGACCAGTCAGACCTGTTAGCTGACTGATATTTATATTACCTGCTATAGGAGACCAGTTGATAATGATTGTATAGAACAACTGATGAAATAGATAGGTCACATATTGAGGGGGAAACTCAATATGTATAGGTCAGATCTGAAGACTCAAAGGACAGCTGATATCCGACAGGCCAGAATGCAAGACAAGAACAGAAGATCAGATCGATCTGATCTAGTCAGATATCTCAGCTGAAGTCATAAAGCTCAAACTCAGAATACTTGAAGATCAGATGACTTCCAGAAGATCAGACCAGAAGACCTACATCAGCCGAGTCTTCTAGTTGAAGCTAAGTCAACCGGCACCAGAAGACTCTATCAGGTAGACTGATCAGTTCAGACTGATCAGGTCAGCTCACCAGGTGAAATCTGATATTTCACCTAATCATACGTCGATGATCTGAACAAGAAGAATGTCAACCTTAGTTGGAAGAACAAACACTGAAAAGTGAGTCTGCTATCCAATAAGAACAAGACACGTATGATCGGAGCCGGCAATTGCGGGATTTGATGATGCTTCTATGTAACGGCTATAAAAACACTTTTCACGCTTTCGGCCATTCCATTCCTGAAGCTCGTCACATCAAGCCTGCAAGTCTACAAAATATAGCCTGAAATTCAAATTGCTCACCAACGGCTCTTTGATTTCAAGGTCTATAAATATGGGATCACACTTCAGAGTGAAAAAAAAAAAAGAGGGAACGGAAACGCTGAAAAATCAAGAAGCTCAAGCTAATATCAGACTTCCGCACAAGAACACGAACAAGAAGATTAATTTTTATTAAGTGTTCATCCCATAAAGTTCTTAGCATAGAAATCTTTTCATCTAGCTGTTAGGCTGCTTATACGCAAGAAAAGATTTCATAGTTGGAACCAAAACAATCTTACCCAAACCCCCAAGTTAGGTTAAGTTGTTTAGCAAGATTTCAGACTAGGGTTTCTAGTTCTGATCTCTGGGATCGGTTGAGTGTGAACTCCTTAAACATCTAGTTGGTGTACTGTGTTGGACTTACACATAAAACAAAGTCCAGTTGGTTAAGTAGGTGCCCCTTGTGATAGGGAAGAGTGGACGTAGGACTGGTTTGTCCGAACCACTATAAATCTTGTGTGCCTTTACCGCTTTGATTAACTGATTACACAATCGCACACAACCTTTAAAGCGCATACATATTCCAAACTGAGATCAGTTAGCACCAAGCTTCTGATCTGATCAAACTTGACACTTCAGTCAACTGATTAAAAGATTAACTTTGGGATCTGATTTATCAAAACTGGTTTTTCACACGGGTAAAACTTAAGCTTCCGCACACATCAGTTAAACTGATAGTTACCGAACTGATCTGCCTTCAGGCGATCAGTAAGTTGGTTATCAGCCCAAACTGATTCACTCACACTCTGATCAGGTTAACTGCCCTCACACCTGATTTGCACAAAAGTTTTCAGAAGTCTATTCACCCCTCCCCTCTAGACTTCTGCCCTCACAAAACCCGTTCGGGACCTACAAATATGGTTTCCATACATATTGTATTGACTTTAAGTATATTAATAGTGGATTAAAAGGTAACGACATGCTGAACTGAAATAAATAATAATATGCATAAGCATAAATATATCACAATTGGAGCAATTAGCGTATCACTGAGATTAGGGAGTATCAGGAAAGAGGACGTGGAATTATGGAATGGGCTTTAGGAATTACTTTTGGGCCAAAACCCAATTACCCAATAACATTAGCCTATCACATTGCACAGAAAAAAATACAAAGTTAATTTCCCGTACGTGAGAGCACAAACACGAAGACACAAAAGCTCCACCTTACTCGGAGCAATCACAGGTCCTTTAAAATTGAGCTTGAGTTTTATTTTTAAATTTTTTAGTTTATGAGTTTTATGCATAGGTGGGACAAGATCCCATAAACTAAAAATTTCTTGTACCATGCACAAAAGTCACATTTGAAGAGTTCAAACATTAGAAACATAGATGGACTATGAACATTATAATATGGCGTAGTATGGGCTAGAGTAATGAATCTTATTCCTCCTATTCACATACATTTACTAAATTAGAGAATATCATAACATCATTCCTTTTATTTCACATACATTAGGTAGTGTACATCTAATTTAATTATTTTCTCAGGCTTCCTCAGAAAAAACCTTTCGAACCACATCCCTCGCTTTGCACCTAGCAACCAAGGGTATCCTTTTATGCATGGATATCCCAGTTTTCCCTTCTTCCATATCCACCAATTCCACATCAACCCGTTGCCAATCAAAGCACTGAATCAACGACCCGATCGCCAAACTCATGACCCCCAGCGAGCCGTTACGGACCACCTCCTCCCCCCATCCCAAAAGGCAACAACTTCGACGGCCCGAATTCCCCTGCTTCAAACCGTTCAAACCTGCTCTTTGATTATACTTCGCACTTCCCCTGCCAACTGATCATGCTCATTCTCTAACCTTCTCATGTAATTTTTAGCCATTTAGAACTCATCTGAAAGAGGTGCGAACTGATTTGAGAAGACATCATGCATCATCTCTGTCATCTTGGTCATGAGCATAGAGCCCATTTCCTCAACACTGTTGTTGGGAAATAAATTTAATAAAGAGGATTTTGATTAGATCCCAAAACCCCTGAGTATGACATGTTCAGGATAATCTTGATAGATGAGTCAGGATTCAGTTTTAGAGTGTTCAGGATATTATCTGCACCGTGTATAGTCGGCAGATATAGAACGAAAGTTAGTTTAAAGACTCGAAGAAATCGAGATATTGAAGACTTCGATGGGATCTTGAGAACGAAGGAAGACTCGAGAGAACTCAAGAACTCGAGAGAACTGAAGAACTCGGAGAACACGGAGACTCGGAGAACTCGAAGACTCGAGAAAATATCAAGGCACAAGAATTATCGAAGACTCGATAATATCTTGAATGCTCGATATATCCTGAATGTTCCGAGGCAATCAAGCCGAGGAATATAGCCGTTGGAATCCAAATTGGCGTGGACCAACGAGAGGAAGACAACCAAACTGAAAAAAGTGCGCAGAACTTACAAAGAATAGTATGGATTTGAATGTGATTCTCTCCAACGGTAACATTCAAATCCACACTATAAATACAAGTTCTTCCTTCATTATCGAGGTGGATGCGTGGAGATCATGCACAAAATGCTACAAAGCCAAAGAGCGTTATAGTCAAAGCATTCCCACCCTAGAACACAAGTCTGCAGAGATATACAAATATATTCAAAGAGTGTTCTAGAACCCAACCTAAGCAACCCACGATGTATCATAAGCTTAGAGAGATTTTCCCAACCTTAGCATTGAGGCTAAACCATTGTAAGGGAAAATCTCACCATAGTTGGAGACAACACCAAACCCAAACCCAGTGGTGAAAGTGAGGTATTTGTTAGGCAATCCCGAGTGAGGGTGATAAGTCCCGTTGGAGTGTGAACTCGTTAAACATCTGTAGGCAATCCCGTGGAGGGTGATAAGTCCCGAGGCGAACCCGAGAGAGGGTTATAAGTCCAGTTCGAGTGTGAGCTCGGTAAATATCTATAGGCAATCCCGTGGAGGGTGATAAGTCCCGTTGATAAGGAATTTCCCTAGAGAGGGAGAGTGGATGTAGGACTGGTTGTCCGAACCACTATATATTGCTGTGTTGTTTACTGCTTTATGTTTATACTTGTCATATGCATCTAGTTATAAGTAAAACACAACACATTGAGCTCAAAAAGAGGCAAAAAATTGGAAACACTCTGCCTTTCCCCTGTTTTATATGCACCGAAACAGAAACGTTTTGCTTCCGCACGCGCAAAATAGGTTTTCAAAACCGGGACAAACAAGTGGTATTAGAGCAGGTGCTCAAAAGATTACTTCTTCAATGTAATCGCCTGAGCAGATCTATTTTTAAACCTGTCTCTGATCTGATACCAACAAGTGGTATCAGAGCAAACAGAAAGTTTTACACAACAATGGAATAATAGAACTTTTCATTGATAAAAACCCGAGGGTCAGGTTACATTACAAGTTACAAATGCAAGAAAACCCGGAGGTCAATACATAACTCTAAACCCTAAATCCTTAAGCCATAACCCTAAACCTTCATCCAAACCCAAACCCGATCTACAGGGTAGTGATTAAGAGGAGGAAAGAGAGAGATTTTAAGATCTCATGCTCTCATTTTCCCCCACTTAACAGGGTGAGGGAGGCTTGAAAGGTAATCCTATGCCGCAAACTGATGGACTCTCCAATGGAGTGAGAGCGGCCTTGATAGGATTTTTAAGCCAGGAGCCCTAAGAAAGAGTCAGTGGGCTCTCCAGCTGTTAAATGGTGAGTTTGATATAGGAAGATCAGTTGTTGTCTGATCAAGATCGAATATCAAACTCACGTTCATTTTCGGTGGAATGCCGTTGATCTTTGATTACGTCATAACGATAGACACACAAGGTGCATCTGGTTAGGAGAAGTGTCTTCTCGGTTACAACAAAGAGCCCATCCATCGTGGTGGTAGAGAAGCTTTGCGACAATCGTATGTGGAATCATTGATGGCAGCAAAAACAAAGAATAAGGGGACGAAAGGGTTGATTTGAGAAGATGAAATCATGGAAAAAGGGGTAAAAGTGTTTGCCGGAAGTCTCACCGGAAACAAGGGTTCACCAAGATACATGATTCTACAAAGAAGATATGTATGGTGAATGAGTTATGTTGTGTAAAATATTGGTCCAATTTATAGAGGCCAAGCAAGGTGCGAGATGCAAATTTGAGTTCTCAAAGCCTTTTTAGAAAAATTTGCATCACAAGGACAAATGTAGAAATCACGCGACCGATAATTGGATAAAGTTACGGCGGATTGACATATCGAGAGTGTCAGACGATATCTACGCATGTCAAATCGCACCAACTTAGGGAATAGAGGCTACTACTCTAGACTAAGTTTTGGCAGTAACACTTTCCAAGAATTTACTTAATCTGAGGAGAATCGACAGGTCAACAAAAATCGATTACATACAAAGCTGATCTAATGAAGAAAATCAGCTGAGCTTGAAAACTTCACCAAATCAGATATATCGGTCTATATCAGTTGAAAAGGGAACTTCAACTTGAGGGGGAACTCACAGAATCAAAAGTAGATGATCAAGATCAAGACATGGCTGCAGACGAGACTGATCGAGATCAAATAAGTTAGATGAGTTCAAATGATGAGCTGTGTAAAAACCAGAAGTGAAGAAAAAAGCTAAAACCAAAGAAATCGTCGAGAGAAGGTTGCAAATCGAAGATAAGCAAAAAGAGATCGATCAAGATCGACGTGATCGAGATCGATATGATAATGAAAGCGGATGAAGATCGATCGAGATCGACGCGTGATCAAGATCAGATATAATAAACCTGATATGCTAACCTGATATAATGACCTGATGCTATTCTGATATGTTGATCTAAAGATGTGTTGATCTAATTAGTCGAGCTAATCAGATCAGGCAAAGAAGAAATCAGATAGCTTGGGTAAAGTGATCTGAGGCTCAGTAAGTAAAGTGAAACTGAGACTCAGTATAGGTCAAAAGACCTGAGGGTCAAGATGTCTGAAGTCAAAAGAAACTGAACTCAGTCAGCATGAGTGTCAGTATACCTGATCAGACAAGGTCCTTTGAAGAAGAATGAGGAGCCGAAATAAGAAGAAGCGATCAAGACCAAGATGAAGACTTGTAATTCTTTATGTTTTTGTCTTTATTTCTTTGATAAGTTCATTGTAATCTGTAACTGATAACATACAATCAATGAAACCTTTATCTTTATGCTCAAAGATAATACCTCATTATCTTTTTTTTAACATGTCTTTCATTTTGATATGCCTGATTGAATGTCTCTGATCTGAGTATATGCTCATATAAAGGGGAAACTATATGATGCTATGGGAGAAATTGCTTAAGTATTTAGTAATGATCTATTTAGGAAAGATTCATTACTAAAGAAATCTGTTGAATGATTTAAATTGATTGGAGATTTACCATTCTTGTAATAGGAAAAACTGAAACCTGAGTATAGGTTATATGTTTGTAACAAGATAGGTTTTGGCATCATCAAAAAGGGGGAAATTGTTGGGAAATAAATTTAATAAAGAGGATTTTGATTAGATCCCAAAACCCCTGAGTATGACATGTTCAGGATAATCTTGATAGATGAGTCAGGATTCAGTTTTAGAGTGTTCAGGATATTATCTGCACCGTGTATAGTCGGCAGATATAGAACATGTTAGTTTCTGAAGACTCAGTAAGAAACTGAGATATTGAAGACTCGATGAGATCTATCGAGAACTCAAGGAAGACTTCGAGAGAACTCAAGAACTTCGAGAAACTCAAGAACTCGAGAGAACACGGAGACTCGAGAACACGAAGACTCGGAGAAATATCAAGGCACAAGATGATGCGAAGACTTCAAGAATATCTTGAATGCTTCGATATATCCTGAATGTTCCGAGGCAATCGAAGCCGAGGAATATAGCCGTTGGAATCCAAATGGCGTGGACAACGAGAGGAAGACAACCAAACTGAAAAAGTGCGGAACTTACAAAGAATAGTATGGATTTGAATGTGATTCTCTCCAATCTGAACATTCAAATCCACACTATAAATACAAGTTCTTCCTTCATTATCGAGGTGGATGCGTGGAGATCATGCACAAAATGCTACAAAGCCAAAGAGCGTTATAGTCAAAGCATTCCCACCCTAGAACACAAGTCTGTAGATATACAAATATATTCAAAGAGTGTTCTAGAACCCAACCTAAGCAACCCACGATGTATCATAAGCTTAGAGAGATTTTCCCAACCTTAGCATTGAGGCTAAACCATTGTAAGGGAAAATCTCACCATAGTTGGAGACAACACCAAACCCAAACCCAGTGGTGAAAGTGAGGTATTTGTTAGGCAATCCCGAGTGAGGGTGATAAGTCCCGTTGGAGTGTGAACTCGTTAAACATCTGTAGGCAATCCCGTGGAGGGTGATAAGTCCCGAGGCGAACCCGAGAGAGGGTTATAAGTCCAGTTCGAGTGTGAGCTCGGTAAATATCTATAGGCAATCCCGTGGAGGGTGATAAGTCCCGTTGATAAGGAATTTCCCTAGAGAGGGAGAGTGGATGTAGGACTGGTTGTCCGAACCACTATATATTGCTGTGTTGTTTACTGCTTTATGTTTATACTTGTCATATGCATCTAGTTATAAGTAAAACACAACACATTGAGCTCAAAAAGAGGCAAAAAATTGGAAACACTCTGCCTTTCCCCTGTTTTATATGCACCGAAACAGAAACGTTTTGCTTCCGCACGCGCAAAATAGGTTTTCAAAACCGGGACAAACAACTGTCTTGATCATCAGATCATTCTTCTCAACCAGCTTGGCTTCAAGATAGGCAGTTCTTTCCTGATACATCTGCTTCATCTCTGCATTGAGCTCAGTTTTGACTACATCAATCTTTCCTTCCAAAGTAGTCATTTTATCTACAAGAGTTGTTTGTAGTTGCAGCATGTCTGAAGATGAACTCAGATTTTCCAGCTTTGGAGATTGGCTTGCCAAGATTTCTTCAATTTGAGTCACTTTCTCCACCATTGGCACCACCTTCTCTAATTTATCCAGGATAGGACTGAAATCAATTTCTGGAGGTAAATCATTTGTCTCCAACTGAGCTGGTTGCTCCAACTGAGCCTCAGTCTGCATATCATACATAACAGATTTAAAGATAGGAACTTTAGTAGCTTTGGCATAATGTTTAATAGTGTCAAAAGATACCTGAAGAGTGTTAACTTCAGTCTGAGGATGTGTGATATCAGTTTGTGCAGCATCAGTGTCCTTCTCCATCTGTCTTTCAGTCTCTTTTTCTTTCTCAGTATCTGTCTGAGGTTCCTTCTGCCCCTCAGCATCATCTTGTTTGTCACCCTCTTTATCTTGATCCTCATCTCCTACTGGATTCATAGAACTGGAGGCATCAACATCAGCTTTCCTTTTCTCAGCTACCTTTCTCTTTACTAGCTCATCAAAGTCAGCAATTTTCATTCTGAGCTTGGTCTTCCTGAACCCAGAGAACTCTGTCAAAACAACAGTCTCAGCATTCCACCAATCTTCTCCTCTGAAGGAGGCTATATTCAGCATCTCCGGAAGAGTCTGATTCAGGATGTAGACCGTGGTTCTGAGTCTGAAGAAGAGATCCTGAAGGTCAGGATATGCAATAAGCTCAGGGTATCTGTCCAGGATGAACTGTTCCCCCTTGCTTCGCCATTCAGTTTCTTCTGCCTCTCCTTTCTTCAAATTTGGGCTCTCAGGGACAGTAGGATCGGATTGTATGAGTTCTGGTGTTGATGGATCAAGAAATGGTTCATTTAGAAGTGTATCCAAGTTCAGCAATTCCTGAGGTTCAGACTGATCTGAAGTCTGAACAGGTCTCTCTTTAGTAGGAATCTGAGGTCCCTTGAAGATTTCCTGAGAAATTTTATCTGAGCTCAGAGAAGTTTCGAGTACCTCAGAGAAAACCTATTCCTCAGTTTCTTGCTCCTGCGCAGTTGTCACAACCTGAGCAAGAACATGAAGTGGAGATTTCAGCCCTTGCTGGCCTTCAGGTTGAGTTTCTTCAGTGTTACTGACCTCCTCCTCAGTAATAGATTGAAGCTTTCTGCGTTTCTGAGGAGCCAGTGTTTTCTTCTTCAGTTTTTCTCATTTCTCTCTTTTAACTTGCATCAGGGCTTTCCCCCTGGCTTGTTTGGCTTCAACATCTTCTTCTTCAGCAGTCTCCTCCTGAGACTCAGAGTTTTTCTCTTTCTTTCCTCTCAAAGTCTTCTTTGTTGGTGGTTTGAACATGATTTTTTACTTTGGAAAGGATGTGGAATTGGCAAAGATGTCCTCCTCTTCTCTGCACATTTCCAAGATAAATGCAATCTTGGTTGCATGTAAGATCTTTCCTTTGACAACTACAGAACCATTCACCTTCTGAATTTGTTTGGCTTGATCACTCACCACTTTGATTAAATAGTGTAACCAGTTAAATGCCGTGGAAGGTGAATCTTCAATCGCCGCCATTAGCCTTAACTTAGGCGTGCTTATCTGTTCAAAGCTGCCAGATCTACTCATGATGCATTTGCTTACAATGTCCAACAATACTCGATATTTAGGCTTCAAATGCCTCTTATTCAGAGTAGCTTCAAACTTTACTGGATGCTCTGTAATTTTATCCAGATATTCTTGTTCCCTACCCATCATATATACCGTAGGGTCTTCACCTCTATCACTTAATTCATATATGGCATTAAGATTCTTAGGAATAATATATAATTCCCTAACAAAATCCACATATTTTGAACTATGCTCCAAATGCGAGACAGTAATCTGAGATTCTATGCAATTCCCATCATCTAACTTAAAATTAGAGATAAACTCAATTACCTCTTTCGCATATTCGGCCTCTGGTTGATTCGCGACCAGGCAAGTTAGCTTTGCCAAACGAATCATATGCAACGCCTCCTCCTTCTGAGTTGCATTGGACGAGCTTTCGAGAGAGACGACATATTCATACCAAGGTTTATTGGAAATGGCGAGCTTGTAGTATACAGAAAACGTCATTTTTAGAGAATTTTTGGTGAAGGGTTTTGAGATAGATGAAAATTTCTGGGCAACCGAGTGTTTTTAAAGCAGAGTGTTTGAAGATGAAGCTTTTTTTTTTTTTTTGGAATCGGGCTTTTAAAGAAATTTTTCAAAGGATATAGGATTTTGATTTATGGAAAATTGCATAGATGAAGAAATCGACGATTGAGATTAAAAACCGACTAAATCGGGTATATGAAAGGACGATTTCACAAATACAAAGCCGTCAATTTATCCCTATTGGTGATTAATGAACAGTGCATTTAATTACTGTTCCTGCAGACCATTGACTTTCCTCGTGTATTTTAAAGGTCCCGCCCAATTATTCCTTCAGGTGTTTTGTCCTTTATTGTCAATGATTACTGAGATTCAGTTAGACAATAAATGTGTTGCATGAGTCAATACTTCTTCAGACTAATTTCCTCCATCAGTCTTACTGAGTTTTGACCTTGATAAAATGTCAGTATAATACTGAGTACTGATCTTGATAAAAAGTCAGTATAATACTGAGTACTGATCTTCAGGATAACTGAGTTTCCCAAGACTCAGTGTTCAGTACTCTCAATTTTATCCTGAATTTTTCAGTAAAAACCTGAGAAAACTTCATGCATCTGAAAACCTTCAATTTTTCAGATTAGCTTTATTCACCTGGATCCAACATACCTAATTCAACTGATAGTTCCTGAAATCTTGATTCAGCCAAAGGTTTAGTCAAGATATTAGCTCTCTGTTTATCAGTATGAATTTTCTTCATTCTGATATCTTTCTTCTCAACATGATCTCTGATGAAGTGATGTCTGATATAAACATGCTTACATCTGGTGTGCAATACCGGATTTTGTGTAATAGCAATTGCACTATTATTATCACAAAATATAGGTACTTCATTGGCTATAATCTTATAATCCCTCAATTGTTGTCTGAGCCAAAGAATCTGTGCACAACAGCTTCCTGCAGCCATGTATTCAGCTTCAGTAGTACTGGTTGCTACTGAGGTTTGTTTCTTTGAAAACCATGATATTAGTTTACTTCCAAGAAATTGACAAGTTCCTGTGGTAGACTTCCTGTCAATTTTACATCCTCCATAATCAGCATTTGAATAACCAGTTAATTCAAGGTTATCATCAGCAGGATACCATAATCCTCTATTCACAGTGCCTTTAAGATATTTCAGAATCTTTTTGGCAGCCTCCATGTGATTAGCCTTAGGATTAGCTTGGTATCTTGCACATATTCCAACAGCAAATGTTATATCAGGCCTACTTGCTGTGAGATATAGCAGTGATCCAATGATCCCTCTATAATCAGTGAGATTTACTGATTTGCCTTCAGGATCAGGATCCATCTTGTAGTTAGTATTCATAGGAATTCTAACTGCATTGCAATTCTGTACACCATACTTTGCAATCAGATCTCTGGTGTATTTTGCTTGATTGATGAAAATTCCTTCCTTAGTTTGTTTCACCTGAAGTCCAAGAAAGAAATTCATCTCCCCCATCATTGACATCTCAAACTTTCCTTTCATCAGGGTAGAAAACTTTTCACACAGCTGATGATTTGGAGATCCAAATATGATGTCATCTACATAAATCTGAACAAGTAAGATGTCTTTCCCATCTTCTATCCTCGAACAGTCCTATCAACAGTTCCTTTGATAAAACCATGGTCGATGAAAGAAACCGAGAAAGGGTATCATACCATGCTCGGGGTGCTTACTTAAGACCATACAAAAGCTTTCTGAGCACAGAAACTTGGTCATTCTGTGCGAAACCGGGAGGTTGTTCCACATAAACCTCTTCCTTAAGCACACCATTCGAAAATGCACTTTTCACATCCATCGATGGACTGTGAATTTCATGTGGGCAAAGATATGCAAGAAACAATCGATGGCTTCTAGTCTTGCAACATGTGAAAAGGTTTCATCATAATCCAAGTCTTTTTTCTTGGGAATAACCTTGTCTGAACTAGCCTTGCCTTGTTTCTCACAATGTTGTTGTTTTCATCTCTCTTATTCTTGAACACCCACTTAGTTCCAATCACATTGTGCCTCTTGGAGTTCATCCACTAGCTCCCAAACTTCATTCCTTGAGAACCCATTCACTCTTCTTGCATAACAAAGAATCCAAAATGAATCTTGTAGAGCTTCTTCAATCTCGATGAGTTCTTTTTCGAGATAGGAAGAAGTAGCGCGAAACAAAGCTTTTTTCCATGGAACCTTCTTGTTTTTGACACCATCGATAGATCACCCACAACCCGACTTGTAGGATGACTATCCAACCATTTTCTCTGGATGTTCCCCTTCAAGAAGTATCCTCAACATCGAAATGTTAGGTTCGGGTAGTTCATTAAATTCGGGGAACAATGAAAGGAGAAAGAGAAACATCTTTCTCGGGGAAATTCTATTCGGGGACATTGTCGAGACATTTGTTCCCCATTGGTTGATAGATTCGAGTTTGCCTCACCAGACCACATCTTCATCGGCATTATATACGAGTCCGAATTGGTGTATGTTTAGATTGGTCGACCTTAATGTTGGCTTTCCTTCCGATGGAGAATTTCCATCCCGAGTCTCACCATCCTCGAAGTTTTTCCATCCCGAACTTCTTTGTGCGAGTCCGATTCACTCCATTCATAGAAAGTGACCGACTTCTTCATTTTCGTGTTCGGGGATGTTTTATCATTCTTTTTGGGCTAAGTCTGGTGATTCTCTTGATCGGTTCTCCCGAGTCATGTTCCTGTTTCTTACGAACACAAGTAGATTCATCAAAAAATAGCATGAGGTGTTTCTCCACAATAAGAGTCATACGATTGTAAACTCTGAAGGCTTTACTGACTTCAGAATATCCTAAGAATGTTCCTTCATCAGCTTTGCTATCAAAAGTTTTCAACCGATCTTTACCATTATTGTGTATGAAACACTTGCAACCAAACACACGAAAAAAGAAAGAAACAAGAGGCTTCCTTTCATTCCACAAATCATATGGAGTTTTTCCTTGGTTCTTGGTCAAGATGGATCCATTACGAGAGTACCATGCGGTGTTGATAACCGACCCAAAAATCTTTTAGGAATATCGACTTCAAGAATCATTGTCCTTCTGCGAACTTTTTTTTAGAGTATATTTCTTCTTTCAAAGAACACCATTACTTTGTGGGGTTCTTGCGGTGATGTTTCATGAGCTATTCCATTTCTTTGCCTGAATAATCGGATATAATATGATTGATAAACTCGTTCCTTTATCCGATCGATTTTGACCACCACGCCGATTCTTTTCAAGATCTTGAGCCTTTTTCGATGAGTTCGAGCAGGTTTTGTATGAGTCTCTTTCTTCTTGAGTAAGAATATGACCCATGTGTATCTAGAGTAGTCATCAACTACCACAAGTGTGTATTTTTATGTCATTAGTGCTCACAGTGTTCTTGGACCAAAGAGATCCATATGTAACAGCTTGTAGTATTCTATCGATAAAACATCTACTTTGCTTTTGAAAAGATGCTTTCGATTTATTTTCCTTTCGACAAGCATCACATACATGATCTTTACTAAACACTTCATTGGGTAACCCCCTCACAAGTGTTAATCTTGCAAGTTTGTTCAGGGTTTTGAAGTTTAAGTGATTCATTCTTTTGTGCCACAACCAACTGGTATCAGTGGAACTTTTTGCAACCGAACATGTATCTTTAGGAGTTGAACTCCAATAAGCAAGATACACATTTCTTTTTCTAGTACCAGTCAGTAAAATTTTCTGTGAAGTATTGTCTTTTACATAACATAAGTTCTTTGAGAACTCAACACTGAATCCTTTGTCACAGAATTGACTGATAGAAAGCAAGTTATGCTTTAGACCAGACACATATGAAACACCATGGATATGAACAGAGTCAACTTCAAGAGTTCCATATCCTTCAGTTTGTCCTTTGGAATTGTCTCCAAATGTGATCTGAGGGCCTTTTTGCTCAACATAGTCAGTGATTATTTGTTTATATCCTGTCATATGTCTTGAACATCCACTGTCCAGATACCATACAGTAGGAACCAATTCATTTCCACTCATCAGTGTTATGTTGTTTTCATTCAGCTAAGTGCCCTTTTCCTTCACCTGAAAAACAGATCAGTTCTTAGGTACCCATTTGGTGTAGGGTCCTACCAGGTTAGTTGTACCTTTTGGAACCCAAATCTGCCTAACAACTCTAATTACTTTAGAGTGGCTTATTTGCCTCTCATAAACATCCACATACACATTTACCACCCTAGGAGCCTTGGCAGTACCCTGTGTATGAGTGTCAGCCTTAGCATGAACATGAGCCTTAGAGTTCTTCTTGGGTTCAGGCCTTTTGTTCAAGTCCCTTAGTTTTTGTGCAGCTGGTCTCTGTCTCTGCTGATTTGGGTTCAGGAAACTTTTTGTTTAGGCAAGTGGGGTTTGGGTTGCCTGTACTGAAATTGGGGTCTTTCAGAAAAAAACCCACCGACCCGGCCGGTATCAGCCAACCCGCTATTGCTTATGTCTCGAATCACTGTTCACCTTTATGTTGTTAATATCATCTCATACATGCTCTTAGAATTAACCGGCTTCTACAATATCTTTTTTTCCATGTATACCCTTTTTAATAAAACCCCCCACACACAGGCTGCCCTTTGCTCCGCCTCTTCCTGGGAGAACAGGGTTGCTGCCGCCGCCGCCACCCTTGCTCCGTCGCTGCCGCCACCACCCCTGCCGCTGCCCTTGCTCTGCCTCCGCCCTTAATGCGCACCGTCTTTGCTCCGCCACCGCCTACGGAGAACTATGACCTCTGCCGCCGCCCGTCGTCGTCCTAGGAGAACCATGGATTTCTCCATTTGCTAGAGAGAAAAAGGGGGAAAATCCTAAATTAATCGTCTCTATCTCATTTGCTAGCAGCATCTTGTATTTGTATGTATTGCTTTTTGACATATATTCTTCTCCGAATTCCTCAATCGGCACCTGGATTTCTCCATTGATTTCTCGTCCTTGAGTATATCAGCTTCATTTGAATTGAATTGAGTTTTTCGATTTATCATTTTTTCTTAAGCTCCAGAAAGGTTTTTCAATTTTTGTGTGATTCGTGCAAAAATTACTTCGATTTGGGGGCAGAATATGTCGAAGAAGATGAGGACAAAGTAGTAATTTGTTAATATTTTCAATTTTTATTTTATTTTATTCACTTTTAATAAACCCTATCAATCACGTTACAATGTTTTACATCTATTTTTTAATATTGACTATCAATTAATTTTGTAGGAGTTCATCTCATTAAATTAGTTTAGACATTAATATTGTAGGAATTTTTATCATGGTCACCAATCGAATCCTTACATAGTACAAGTACCAACTAAAGATTTTAAAAAACTAAAATAAATTTGCTGAGGGCGACAACACTTCTTAATTAATAGCCAGCTTTATGGAGGATTTTTTTTTTTTTGGAAAGGAAGCTTTATGGAGGAATTGAATCTCAAATTTTCAATCGGCTTATTGGAGATTTATAACCCTCGTTGTTACCAAGTGCCCACATCGCTCGGGACCCACTTAATTTATTTAACTATATTTGTTTTAAAATTTAATTTGATGTATAAAATTTTGGGAATATTTAATAAAAGAGTGGGCAAATCATTAAATAATCATTAAATTTCGGGTACATGTTTAATGATTACTCAATTTCTATGTAGTTGGGTAACGAAAATTTTTATTATCAATTTTAAATAGTAGAAATGTAGCATTTTATATACAACATATTCAATTTTAATTATGTCAAAATGTTACGTTTAAAACCTAATAAACAATATGAAAATAAATTTATGAATGTTAATAAATTTTACAATCAAATGTAATAATAATATTTATTTTTTTACCAAAAGTACATATATAAATATTGATCTATTATGTGTGTGTATATATATTAAAAAGTGATAAGTGGTGGAGAATATTATTTAATTTTTTACTATATTCAAATTATTATGTTTTTAAATTAGTTTACTATAATTAATATGTCTCTAAGTTTTATTTATTAAAAAGTAATAATTTTGGATATGCAAAAAAAAAATAATAATAATAATAATAGTGTCACTATCTTGTGAGTCTCGAGTCTCGAGTCTCGATAAAGTGTAATAGCTCAAATGATTATAACACAACTACTTATGCCGTAGAGGTCATGAATTTTGAGTCATTTGTCTTGCAAAAAGAATATATATATATATATATATATATATATATATATATTGTGAGTCTGGATTCATTAGTCAAAATTAATATTTCTTCATAATTAATCGAATCTTAAATCGTGAGTTTGAGTCATTTGTCTTGCAAAAAAAAAAATGTGAGTTTGGATTCATTAGTCGAAATAAATATTTCTCCATAATTAATTGAACCCTAAGTCGTAAACCATAAAACCTATTGTACTACTCTAAATTCAAACTACTATGTTTCTAAATATTATTTATGTTTACTCCATAAATAATATTTCACAAATTGAACCCTAAATCGTAAATCATGAAACCTATTGTACCACTCTAAATCCAAACTACTATATATGTTTATCTAAATTTTATTTATGTTTGTAATTACCATAATTAGTTGAACCCTAAATCTTAAACCATAAAATCTAATACTATGTTTATTTAAATTATATTCATGTTTACTCCATAATTAATATTTCTCCAATGGAACATAAATCGTAAACCAAGAAACCTAATGTACCACTCACTACAAGAAAAAAGGTTTTTAGCATCGGATTTTTTTTTTTAAACTAAAGGTTAAATATTTGATACCAAAGAGTTTTAGTATCAAATATTTTTCCGATACACTTCCAATACTTATACCCCCGATTCTAAAGACCTGGTATCAGAAAATGAGTTCTGATACTAAATGATTAACTCTTTAGTATCAGAAAGACATTTAGTATCAGATAATAGTATCAAGTTTTTTTGATACAACATAATATTTATAGTATCCGAGACTTTTTTTCTGATACTAAGGATTTGAACTCTTTAGTATCAGAAAAACATTAAGTATCGAAAAATAGTATCAACTTTTTTGTTACAACAATACATTTATAGTATCCGAAACTTATACCGATACTAAACATATGGTATCAATACATGTTTTCTGATACTAAAAGATTGAACTTTTCGTATTGGAAAAATATTTAGTATTGGATTAAATTTCAATAAAATTTTGATACTAATATTTGTATTTATATATAAAAACAAATCAAATTCTAACATCCTTCCATTTTCAAGAATAATCATTTCACAAATGGTAGTCTTCATATTCTAAACATCAAAATGAGAAATAAAGTGGTTGTACAACAAAAGGATGAGTCAAATTAAACAATTAAAAATCCTACCATCTCATCCTTACTTAATCTTCCCCTTTATTTCTCAAGCATAGTATCTCAGAAAGACAATATTTGAGAATATCTCCACCCCTATTTTGGATCATAAATCAAGAAACCTGTAGACACAACATTTATTGATGTGATCAGTGAGATTTCAAAATTGTACATGTAGATCACACAAAGAAAAGGGCAAAAAAAAAAAGGCAAAAGAATAAGCTGTAATTTTCACAGATTACCATATCCACTATAAAGTAAAAATAACATTAGCAGATACACAATTGGAGTAAAAAGAAATAAGTTAGAAAACTAACATGCGTTCCACGATTACTATTATAACAATTCATGAGAAGAATGACATCCAAACCCAATTTCTCAAATCATGTATAATCGTGAAGAGGGTTTTGGAACTCACAGGTTTAATTTATTTTGAAGGTACAAAAAAACTTCATTCATTTGACACTTAAATGAATAGTTTGATCATTATCAGTCTATTACATCTTTGGTTTCTTGCACAACCTTCTCTCCCTTCTTACAAGTACCATGAGCTTTAAGAAGCATGAAACATATATTCTACTGAAAGCACAATAAAGTAATGCAACACAGAAGCACCACCAAGAATTAAAAAATAAAAGAAAAAGAAGCTAAAAAAACAAAAAAGATCAAATCATAGTTTTAGGAATGATCAAGACTCAAGATGCAAGGATATTGTCCTGATAAATTCAACAAAATTTAGAATTCAGCTCTTCACACATGCCAAAAATTCACACATAACACAAAAACACAAAAGTTTAACAAACAAATATCAGCCACAATAAAAAAATCTCATAAGCTTGATAAGGGAGAGAAAATACTTATCTTCAGCAAGGAGTGGAAGTTGAAGAAGAATTTCAAAGGGCTATGTGTCAACTTTCATCACTACGAACTCAGAGATCCCTCTGTTAATTACTTACCAAAAAGATGTTAAGAGAAGATGTTAAAGTTAAGGAAGACCAAAAAAAAGAATATGCTAAAATTTACAAATAATATGCTGGAGCAGTAGATGTTCCGTGTAAAATGAAAACGATCAACAGCTTCTAAAAATGAGTTGGAACTGGAAAGGAAGCAGTTAAGAGAAAAAATAAATTACATTGCCTTAGCTCACAAAGAACTAATATGTTTGATTATAGCGATTTCTTCTCATTAAACATTGGAGAAGAGTCTCTCTTGGACCAGGCTGCAAAACCACAAATGTATTCTGAAACTGGAAGCCTTAGCAAGCATTTGCTGATGCATTGGAGGAAGAGTTTTACTTGGCTTCAAAATAATGTGTTAAAGCCTTAGCAAGCATTTGTTGATACATTTATGCTAAACATGAAACAGAACACTCATATACAACCCTAAAAAGATGTGCAGGAACAGAAAAACTTCAACGTGAACCAGAAGAAAAAATTGAAATGAAAAACAACTCATCATTAGCACCAGAGAGCAAAATTGTTCGACTTGCAGGAGATAGACTCTGTGTGTGCTTAGAGAAATTGGACTTGTTCAAATGAACAAAAGCAGCATTATTCAACAAGACCTTTGTCTGTTCAGTGCAATTTTCACGTAGAGAAAGACATAAACGCAGGCTCAATAGCAAAAGGAGCACAATGAACTTTGGAGCTAAAGTGTTAGTCTTAGTCCAGTAAAACATATTTTTATCTAATTCTTAGCTACTGCGAGAAATAGATAAACACACACACAACAGTAAGGATATTTCCTTGTAACAGAGGGATGATAAATTCATCGACCAGCAAAACGAAAGTGCACAATTTGAAAATGCCCAAAATTACTCTTCACTAAATAGAGCATATGCCAAGACATGAAGTCTTTAAAAAGAGAACCCTTCTACCCTAAGTCTCAGAAGGAAATTCATGCGCTTTGTATCGACAAAAAAACTACTAAGCTCTCTTATGCAAATAGCTTGGAGGATTCATTTATTTCTAACCTTATTCTCAATAAGCTCCTCTAATAAAGTCCAGATTCCAAACAAATTGTGGGTCACCCCGCAATTCACCGTAATTCAATTTAAGGAAAGTGCAATTTAAGTTAAAAACAAAGTTAAAGATACTGAAAGTAAAATCATTTACAAAGCACAACCAATGTATAAGAACAACTAAATACATTTTTGGTTCAATGCATAGCACACGATCACAACCCGTCCCGGCATTAGCTAAATCTGCTCCCCAAATTGATTAAACCTCACAAATGTTTGATGATAATGAAAGCCCCATTTCATCCAGATGTGGAAGATAATTTCAGAATTCAGTCAAAACAACACCTTCCATAAAATCGATGCTTCCATAAAATTTATAATAGGGGATTTTTTCGAAGGTGACCTTTCAAAATCCCTTCCATTGGTGACAAGGCGTTGAATCTCCTCTTCAATGCACACATCAAGAATCCAATAAAGAAGATCAATGCACATCAAGATTCATCAAATCATAATGTTTTCATAAATGAAATTTTGTAAAATATGTTTCTGGTACATGTGAATCCAATATGAACCTCTTCTTAATTATAAATACTTACAGAAACCTTGGTAATGAGAATAAAAGGAGAAAATGTGTAAAAATATGTCATTCAAAGGTTTAGACATTAAGAACTATATGATATAATGTAAGAACATATATATAATAAAGGGTATATACAGTGGAAGGGGTAAGTAAAAGTGGCAAATGAGTCGTTAAACACCACTTCAATAAATGTAAAGGTCATTATCTCATTATCATCAGGTATATCCACTCCAATAACCTTGCAAAGTTTATAACTTAATAACATAACTTATCACAACAAAATTGAAGTCATTTTCGGTGATAAAAATAGTATTTCTCCATATTATCAGATTAAATGCACTGTTTAACAAAACTAATATATAATTTCAATCACATTACCAACAAGAGCCATCATTGAGGTAGTAGAGAGACACACAAATATGATCAATTCTCCACAATGCAGCAAACAAATCCTCTCATAACCATCTAAGATTTATATGTTTGCCAGATGACAAAAGATTAGTTCCAGCACACAAATTCATTAATGTAGCACATTTTAAATTAGAGTTCAAACATGACTTTTTGAAATGAGATATATAAAAAAATTAGGGCACATGAGATCACCTTATGAGACAGAAGCCAACGGAAGGCATTCTCCCATCGCTCGCTATATTCCTCGTTATTGCTGATGGTGATAAATTGTTACCGACGAACAAAAGGCCGACGACTGTCGCTCCTCACTTAAGCCCTCAGCAAATAGTTTACCCAAGGCTGACGAATCAAACTTCACACATTTTAGGAGGATGTTTCCAAAATTTAATCACAATTAAAATAATATTTTTTTTAAAATTAAAGCTGTGAGTGACAATTTTAAAAAAATGCTACTGCAAGTACCTCATAAATCCATAAGGGCATGTTTGTTTTGAGACTAATTCAGATGGACTTTGGACTTAATTTACAATTTCACATACTCATTTACTACAATACTAAATTCAGGATTCTAAAATCCAATTTAAAACATAATAAACCCTTCTACACCTATTCCCCATTTAAATAATTAATTATTAAAAGCAAAACCCACCACTTGTTTGTAGCAGATTAAAAAAAAGGGAAGCCTAACCAGTCAAATCTTACTTAACCTTTTCCTTCTTTTCAGCGTGTACACCTTTCTCCTTCAATTCTCTCACCTTTCTCCTTCAAGATAGAATACCTCGTAAAAAATACAATTCAATTTTCACCAAGAATTCAGGAAATTGATATTTGAATTAGTCGTACATCTTTTCTTAGCCACCATGTTGGAATTAATTTCTGATGAGGAAACATCGAAATTTAATTGTCAATTTACTTCGAATTAGATATTTATAAATTATATTTCATTATTCTATTGTGTCATTTGTATATATAACTATATATTCTCATTAATAATAATATTATCATTTTTACACAATTTACAATACAATATTCTACCATTCAATCATTACAATAATAATATAATAATACAAATCAATCAACTTTTTTACAATTCTATATAATCATACCCTATAAAATTTCAAAATAAACAGTATATAATTTTACTATTCATTAAAATTTTAAAATCCTAAATTTCAAAATTCAAAATTTCTCCCGCCCACTGCAAGCCTAAAACAAACATACTCTAAAAAAAACTAGTTTGTACGTTTCACAGTAGATAGGAAATGCAACTTGTCCACGCATGTGCTTGGAACTTGGAAGTTTCCTCTTTGCCTAGAATGCTGCCGAAAACATAAGACTAATCTAGAAAATTACTAAGGATGCAACTTTGAGAAATTATTATATTCGTGTGTCTTATATATACACGAGTTATCTCTCATTAACTAAGTTTATGCTATGAACTTGAATTATTTGATCAATTTCATTTATTTTTAGTATATTTTTTTAAATCACTATACTTGATCCGTATTATACCCTTGTATAGGATCAAATGTAATTAATTAAAAGCAAAGTTCATATCATAAAAGGGGTATATACATGTTTTTGTCTATATACATGATAATTGATTTGTTTTAACCACACAAACATATATACAAACAATTAATCTTTAGAAATTATATAATAATTTTAATTTAATTTAATTTAGTATTAATCATTTGAAAGATTTACAATACCATCAACTAAATATTGCTTTCTACAATTATATACAAATATTGTTTTCTACAATTATATCCTCTCAACTCAACCCATGTTATTACTTTGTACATATTAAAAATTATTTTATCTCCTCATCTACTTTAATAATAACGTAGAAAGATTTACAATACCATCAACTAAAATCAATTTATCACTTCAAATATTAATAAACAACTCTTACATTAATTAATTTCATGTAATTAGTAAATGATTGATCGATTACTGGATGGAGGGAATATCTTTAATGTAGGATATAATAGTAAATAAATTAGAAAAACATAACTTTATACAAAAAATTAATCTATACGACATAAAAAGAGAATCAACCTATATAATTATGGTTAAAAGTTTAATAATAACACTTCGTATTTACAACAGTCATACATAACATATTCACAACAATAAGACTTAAAAAAAAAAAATCACATGAAACTCCTTCACATTAAACCTGTTCATAATTGTGGAGGAGAAAGTACAAAACAAGATGAAATGAAATTTGGAAAAAGTCACTTTTGGATTTCGTGTCAAAATTGTGTGTAAAATTCAAATTGGTCCACGAAAACTTCACATGGAAAGTCCGAGTCAATTAATTTCGACAATGTTCCGATATTTAAAGGGGCTGGACACTTGAATTATGACACACAATTAAAAAACAATCAATCATGGAAACAAACTGGCTCCATTATCTCTCCCTCGTAATTTTCCTTATCATCGCAATCGCATTCAACTACTCATCAAAACGCAAACTCCCACCTTCTCCCGGCCTAAAACTCCCTCTATTGGGCCACCTCCACCTCCTCAAATTCCCGGTCCATCGCACCTACCACCATCTCTCCACGAAACTGGGTCCCATCTTCTCTCTCCAGCTCGGGACCCGCCACGTGGTGGTGGTCTCCTCCCACACAATAGTCGAGGAGTGCTTCACAAAAAACGACGTCGTTTTAGCCAACAGGCCCCGTTTCATCATCGGTAAATACATCGGCTACAACTACGCCACCTTAGTCGCCGCCCCGTACGGCGACTACTGGCGCAACCTCCGCCGACTAACCACCGTGGAAATATTCTCCAATTCTCGTCTCAATTTGTTTCAATCCATCCGGCACGACGAGGTAGCCCTTATGCTGAAAAAGGTGTACGACAACTCGTGCCGTGACTCGGGCCGAGTCGAACTCATGCCTCTGCTGTCCGAGTTGACGTTTAATAATATTATGAGAATGGTGTGTGGGAAGAGGTATTTTGGCGTGGATGAGAGCAATGATGAGGCTAAGGAGTTTCGTGAGCTTAAAGATGAGGTTTTCGCACGTGCGGGATTATCTAATCCTGCGGATTTTTTTCCCGTGTTTAGATGGATTGATTATAAGGGTTTTGAGAAGAGCTTTAAAAGGGTACATGGGAGAATGGATGGTTTTCTTCAAGGTTTGATCGATGAGCACCGCCGTAGAAAAGGGGGAAACACCATGATTGATCATTTGCTTTCTTTGCAACACTCTGAACCGGAGTCTTACACGGATGTGATCATCAAATCGATTATAACCGTAATTCTTCTTCAACTCTTGCTCAATTTTAAGATATTTACAAGGTTAATTTAATATTAATTCACAGCTTTTTGTCAAATTTCAATTTAACCGATATCTTTAACATTGCTCGAAATTAAGATAGAATTATGAATGAAGATAGTATTATATTATTGAGTTGTAACCAAATTTAATTTAAAGGAACGAATATGAAACAATGCAGGTAATGCTACTAGCCGGAACCGACACGTCATCGGTGACAATAGAGTGGGCGATGTCCGTCCTCCTAAACCACCCTGAAAAGCTGGAAAAGGCCAAAGCAGAAATCGACAATCTCGTCGGCGACGACCGCCTCGTGAACGAATCAGATCTGCAGAGCCTCCCGTACCTCCAAAACATCATATCCGAAACCATGAGACTATTTCCACCCACACCATTGCTCTTGCCACACGAAGCCTCCGCTGACTTGAAGCTCGCGGGATACGACATACCACGGGGCACAATCCTGCTCGTGAATGCGTGGGCCATTCATAGGGACCCGGCGGTTTGGGATGACCCGACGACCTTCAAGCCCGAACGGTTCGAAGCAGGGGAATTCGGGCCGTCGAAGCTGTTGCCGTTTGGGATGGGGAGGAGGTCGTGCCCGGGTAGTGGGTTGGCGAACCGGGTTGTGGGTCTGGCGATCGGGTCTTTAATTCAGGGGTTTGAGTGGGGACGGGTTGACGAGGAGTTGGTGGATTTAAGTGAAGGGAAAGGGTTGTCGATGAGTAAGAAGGTACCGTTGGTCGCCACGTGCAAGGCACGCCGCGTGCTTCGTAATGTTCTTGGCTGAAAAATATAATTGTTTTTAATCGAATTAATTCTATATAAATTAATGTAATACCTCTTATTTTATTTTTATGTAACTTGTTCCCAGAAACCTTATCTCTAAGTTCTGAGTCCAAAATCTCATTTATTCTTTTATTTTCTCGTCTATTATTGCGTAATAGATAAATCAACAAACAGAGGAACTGTCTTGCCTTTCTGAAGATAAATGAGTCAAAGTACTAAATAATCCTTGAGATGCTCTCATGTCCATGAGTTCGAATATTCTCATTTGGATCGGTACATTTGAGATGATCATGATCAAGGTAAAAAATTATAATCAAGATAAAATAGTGACACTTAATATACATAATAGTTACACTCAACAAAAGAGTTCACGTGACTCAAGTACACAGGAGACCTACTCATTGAATCAGATCCTATTGGGTTTCGAGGCCACCGTCTCCAGCACAAAATTAGGGTTTATCTCGGACTCAGGTATCCTTTTCCGGCAACGGTGTAGGCAAGAACACCCCTTTCCCTCTTCTCCCTCAATTTCGGTTTCACCACTGAATTCTCACACAAAGAATTTGAATTTACACCACACCATATGCAGCCCTAGCACCAAGACTTTATAGGGGGCAATCAACATGATTGACACAATGTGCCGGTTGTCAATTGCCAAGAAATCAGGGCTGCAAAAGGTAAGTCAACCGTGTAATTGAGATTGGAGCAATTAGCGTATCACTGAGATTATGGAGTATCAGGAAAGAGGACGTGGAATTATGTAATGGGCTTTAGGAATTACTTTTGGGCCAAAACCCAATTACCCAATAACATTAGTCCATCACATCTCCACATTTTTGGTCCAATGCCAATACACCGTTCCATATTTAGGAAATTAGGATTTCATCATCACCCAACCTCGCTCCCACATACCTGCACAGAAAAAAAACACAAAGTTAGTTCACATACGTGAGAGCACAAACACAAAGACACAAAAGCTCCACCTTACTCGGAGCAATCACAAAAGCACACAAAGACAAGCACAGGGTCACATGCACCAAAACACACAAAGAGGCATGCACAAAGACACACAAAGAAACATGCACAAAGACACACAAAGAAGCACAAAGAAACATGCACCAAGACACACAGAAACATGCACAAACGGCACATAAAGCACAAAGGAGCACAAAGAGCACATAGAGAACACACGAGCACAAAGAGCACAAAAGAGCACCCAAAACTCAAAGGACAACACCGAAGTCCTCATAACCTTCACAACTAGTAGCCACATTAGCACGATTCTCTGGTTGGTCATTATTAGGCTCCTGGTTCTTCCTAGGCTTAGTGCATTCCCTAATCATATGACCAGGATCACCACAATTATAACACTTCCTAATCCAGGACCTACCACGAGGTTTTGACTTACTTCCAGATTCATTATTCTCATCATTATAACTATCATGCTTCTTACCACCCTTCCCTCTAACATGCATAACCTCACCAGAAGGATTCTTACTCCCATTATGTTTCAAATCCAATTCCTTACTCTTAAGACCATTTACCACAATATCAAACGTCACAGAATCTCTACCATACTTTATAGCAGATTTGACATCATTATAAGAGTCAGGAATAGCATTTAACAAAACAAGAGGAGAATATTCATCAATATGCTTATCACCAGTCAACTTAATATCCTGAATCAATTTAGTAAACACATCCAAATTCTCTTCAATATCACGATTCAAATCAAGCTTAAAACGAAAGAATTTTTCAAGCAGGGAGAGTTTACTAGGCAATGAAGTATCAGTGTATAGCTCTGCCAATTTGTCCCATAACTCCTTGGCAGAGTCCATAACACCTACTTTTCTAAGCACAGAATCAGATAAATGCAAAGTGATAGCAGATAAAGCAAGTTCATTTATTTCCTTCTTTTTATCAGCAGTATCAGTGGAAGCATAAGATTCATCAATAGCTTTAAACACACGTTGTTGAATCAAAACACACTTTATTTTTTGTTTCCACATACTAAAATCAGTTTTTCCATCAAAAGGTTGCATGCCAAAAGGAAAATGCGAAGCCATATTAGCAAACATAATTAAAACACACAAAGATAAACACACAAAGAGAATTAAGCGGAAGTAAAATAACAGGTTCAACAAATAAACCTATGCTCTACAACAAGCAATCACAATTTAACACTAAGAAAACAATAAAAGAGTAGGGATAAGCTTTTATACCAGAGCGGAATCCTAAAGTAAGGATCCGAAGAAAATAAAATATCCACCAATACCAAAGTCCACCTCCAACAGGTTGCGCAAAAGGTAATCTTCTTACCTTTTGACGGCGAGCAAGTCTGATCTGGCAGAGGTGCACCAGACGCTTGACGGCAAAGCCGCATACGAGAGGCGAGGTGGCGGCGATGTTCTTGACGGCGAAAAAACCCGCTCGATACCCTTTGTTGGGTTTTGAGGCCACCGCCTCCAAAGACAAAATTAGGGTTTATCTCGGGCTCGGTATCCTTTTTTCCAAGAATCGGTGTAGGCAAGAACACCCCTTTCCTCTTCTCCCTCAATTTCGGTTTCACCACTGAATTCTCACACAAAAAATTTGAATTTACACCACACCATATGCAGCCCTAGCACCAAGACTTTATAGGGGGCAATCAACATGATTGACACAATGTGGCGGTTGTCAATTGCCAAGAAATCAGGGCTGAAAAGGTAAGTCAACCGTGTAAAATCACATGTTTCATATTAAAATCTCAAAAAAATATGAACATGCATCAGCCAACATCTCAAAATAGTTTAAATAAGCCAAGTGGGGTGGGTCATTATTTAAACACATTCAAGCAGGTTATAAACAAGAACAGTTACAAACCTTTAATATCCAGATTAATAGTTGGCTCTCACTTGACCAATATAAAATTGACAGGGACTTCGGGGAAGTATATGCATATCAATCTTATACCTAAGTAATAACCATGATTAAATCTGAAATTATTATTTCGCTTTGAACGAGCCTCGTGGGGAAGGATCATCGCCGCCACTAGTAATAATCCACAATCATCCATCCGAATTTATTCATGTGAAAAGCTATCTTTTGATTTGTCTCCGTGTGGAATTTTCCAAAAGAATTCACAAATAAATAAATCATGGAGGTCAAAATTAATTCAATTTTATTATCCTAATAAAATTATCAATTAATTATTTAAACATACTTAGTAATTTTTGAAGGTGAGATTTTTCATTGGGCAATTCTAATGCAAACACATTTAAACAAATTAAATAAGGCACAAGATATCACAACAATAAATCAAGCAAAGCGAAAAAATAAACATATTGGGCACAAATTATCCAATTGTCACGGTTTGATTTTTCTTGGCTTGATCTTGAAGAAAGCCGTCTTGAATTTCTCCCGCTCGATCGTCTCGAAAAGAACTTCGTCTCAAAAGCATGCGCCAAATAGCTTCGCGATCGGGATGCTTGGCCGCTTCCGGCCCCACCCGCTTGGCGAGTTAACCTCAGCGGCCTCGGCCGCGCCTCGGCGAGCGCGCCGCCCATTACCTCGGCGGCGGCTTCGCGTATCGCGCCTTAGCGCTCGCCCGGCCTCGCCTGCTCGCCCGCGGATCTCCCGCGATCTGCAGCGTCCCCCATCCTTCGCCATCGCCCGCCCGTCACTTCTCGCTCGCGCCCGCTCCGCATAGTCCCGTGCAGCGCCCGTCACCTTGCGTCCGTCGTCTTTCCCGCGTCCGCGCCCGGTAGCGTCGAGCGATCATCCGCGCTAGCGTCGTCGTGCCGTCTGCATAAGCGACGTCAGCGTCGTCTTGGCGTGCCTCCTCGTAACGCGTTTACGCGACGATGCGTCGTCACTTGTCTGATTCGGATCTATCCTTTAATTCTTAAATCTCCTGCTCCGTTTAGATCTCTTATAATTTATTTACAAAAATAAATAAACCTAGATCTGGACTAGTCTATTACATTGATCAAATCAAACAAATCCTAATCTACTCGTGGATTTTCTCCGCGAGGCAAAAACGAATTCGAATCGAATCAATTAAAAACCACAATTTATATGCATGCATAAATAAACACATTAAATTCCATGACAATTGGATACCTGTAAAACAGATCTAGCAATTCTACTATCCAATTTCAAATTTAATGACAGCGAATTAAATTACAATTTAAAATTCAGAGCCCGAAACCGAGGCTCTGATACCAGTTGTTGGGGAATAAGTTGCACGGATCTATTCGGGATGAATATTTGAATACAAATTTAATTCTAACAATTATTACTAGCATGAATTAATCCTATATTAATTCAAATAATAATTCAACAACAAATCATGCATATAAACAGTTCACGTAAATCCTACGCATGCGGAATTTCTACGAGTTTACGTAAACATACCTCTTGGAATGGTAATAGCCTCATTGATTAAACACACCGAAAAACCTTCCCAAGTATTCCCTTAATCCTTGCTCGACAATCCGGTGGTATGATGCTCGCGAACAATTAACAAAAGGAAAATATACTTTGTTGCACCACCTTTGTGAATTTACTAATTTTTCCAGCACATGGAATTGTACTTGGGAATGAAACATTCATCCCCTATTTATAGAGGGTGGTGGTCGAAAATTTCATGTGAAATAGGGAGGAAAAAATCTTTTCTTAATCTCCAAGAAATCTTGAATATATCTCATATATTCTTTTCTCCATAATTAAAATATTCCACAAAATCCCACTCTCTTATTTGTTATGGAATATTTCGAAATATTAGGGATCAAGATTCCAAAATTTTGATCTTCTTGAATTTATGAGATATTCTTGTATTTCAAGAAATACATATCTTTCATAGTATCTTTTCAAGAAAATCAAGAAAATCTTTCTTGCCCTTTATATTCAAAATTTTCGAAAATATCCCCATAAATAACCAAGTGGGAGATTTCTTGAATTTAATGAGATAATCTTGTATTCCAAGAATACATATCTTCATTCCATAACAAAATTCAAAGAAAATATTTCTCCCTCTTTTATTTATGATTTTCGAAATTATGAGGAAAAAATAAGCAACAAATTTATTTTATTTTTAAACATCTTTTTCAGTTATTGGACTTTATGTTGGGCTACTTAGGGGGCCTTTAGGAGAATTAAGATTGAATTTTCCAATGGATCTTGAATTATCAATATTGAGCCACAATATTATTCAAGCCCATAAATATTAATTAATCCCACTACATAATTAATATTGCACTATCCATCTTAACCCATATTACAGTCAATATGGCTCCCGATTATTATTTCCCGTGTTTAAGATTATCTAGCCCATTAATTAATTCAAGCCACTGAAATAGCTTTCCATTAATTAATATCTTTTGTCCTTGGTTAAGGAACGGTTCAACATTATTATCCATACCGAAAACTAGTTCCACTTGCAAGATTTGGTATGATAAAGCTTATGAACCTCCCAAGGGGGCAAATCGAACAAAGCGTTTTTGCACACGCGATTCTCCGTATTAAATCTTAGCAATCACATGTGACCAATAATATTGCCCAAGATAAAAGTATTGAATCTCGTTGATTCTCTACCCATGATAAGTCAAAGCAATAGTTACCAACCACACGTGATCCTATTTAAGGAACGAAGATTAAGAAATAATGAACCAATCGAGGTCTAATTCTTCCTTGTTCGGGCTCAAGAATTTGTCCTCCTCAGAGGTCCTATTCAAATCGGTCATGCACTAGTGTAATCTCTTGGTCAAGACAAGTCAATCTGAGCCTTACACTTCAACCTTTCACGATGGATTGTTCATTTCCATCTACGTCGTGAATGATGTACTTTTAGTTACAAGGGAATGTTAATTTAATCTTCTGTGATCTGGTATCACTAAATTAACTACAATGTAACACGTACTATTTATTGAACAGTTATGCAGTAAATATATGTAACATTCAATGATATTTAAAGCATCAGTGATAAACAATTTATTTCAGTAAATAAGTCCGAAATTCAGTTTTGATTATACAAAGTGTTGGTCCCGGTGGGAAAACCTATTTTGCGCGTGCGGAAGCAAAACGTTTCAGTTCGGTGCATATAAAACAGGGGAGAAGGCAGAGTGTTTCCAATTTTTTTCTCTTCTTCTTAAGCTCATGTGTTGTGTTTTGCTTATAACTAGATGCATATGACAAGTATAAACATAAAGCAGTAAACAACACAGCAATATATAGTGGTTCGGACAACCAGTCCTACATCCACTCTCCCTCTCTAGGGAAATTCCTTCAAACTGGACTTATCACCCTCCACGGGATTGCCTATAGATATTTACCGAGCTCACACTCGAACTGGACTTATAACCCTCTCTCGGGTTCGCCTCGGGACTTATCACCCTCCACGGGATTGCCTACAGATGTTTAACGAGTTCACACTCCAACGGGACTTATCACCCTCTACGGGATTGCCTATAGATGTTTAACGAGTTCACACTCCAACGGGACTTATCACCCTCTACGGGATTGCCTAACAACTACCTCACTTCACCACTGGGTTTGGTTTTGGTGTTGTCTCCAACTATGGTGAGATTTTCCTTTACAATGGTTTAGCCTCAATGCTAAGGTTGGGAAAATCTCTCTAAGCTTATGATACATCGTGGGTTGCTTAGGTTGGGTTCTAGAACACTCTTTGAATATATTTGTATATCTATAGACTTGTGTTCTAGGGTGGGAAAGCTTAACTCTCTTTGGCTCTGTAGCATCGTTGCTATCTTCTTCGCACTTCCACACTCGATAATGAAGGAAGAACTTGTATTTATAGTGTGGATTTGAATGTTACCGTTGGAGAGAATCACATTCAAATCCATACTATTCTTTATAAGCTCTGCAGCTTTTTTTCAGTTGGTTGTCTTCCTCTCGTTGGTCCACGCCACCGATTCCAACGGCTATATTCCTCAAATTGATTGCCTCGGAACATTCAGATATCTTGAGCATTCAAGACATTCTTGAGTCTTTAGTAATTATTGTGCCTTCATATTTCTCACGAAGTCTTCGAGTTCTCTGAGTCTTGAGTTCTCTGAGTCTTGATTTTCTCTCAGTCTTCGTGTTCTCTCGAGTCTTGATTTCTCTGAGTCTTGTGTTCTCTGAGTCTTGTGTCTCAAGATCTCATGAGTCTTGATATCCCGATTTATCTTGAGTCTTGAGAACTAACCTGTTCTATATCTGCCGACTATACATGGTGCAGATAATATCCTGAACACTCTAAAACTGAATCCTGACTCATCTATCAAGATTATCCTGAACATGTCATACTCAGGGGTTTTGGGATCTAATCAAAATCCTCTTTATTAAATTCATTTCCCAACAATTTCCCCCTTTTTGATGATGCAAAAACCTATCTTGTTACAAACATATAACCTATACTCAGGTTTCAGTTTTTCCTATTACAAGAATGGTAAATCTCTAATCAATTTAAATCATTAAATAGATTTCTTCAGTAATGAATCTTTCTTAAATAGATCATTACTAAATACTTAAGCAATTTCTCCCATAGCATCATATAGTTTCCCTTTTATATGAGCATATAATCAGATCAGAGATATTCAATCAGGCATATCAACATAAAAGACATGTAAAAAAGATAATGAGGTATTATCTTTGAGCATAAAGATAAAAGTTTCATTGATTGTATGTTATCAGTTACAGATTACAATGAACTTATTAAAGAAATAAAGACAAAAAACATAAAGAATTACAAGTCTTCAGTTTTGGTCTTCAGTCTTCTGTCTTCAGCTCGGCTCCTCATTCTTCTTCAATGGACCTTGTCTGATCAGGTACACTGACACTCATGCTGACTGAGTTCAGTTTCTTCTGACTTCAGACATCTTGACCCTCAGGTCTTTTGACCTATACTGAGTCTCAGTTTACTTTACTTACTGAGTCTCAGATCACTTTTGCCCAAGCTATCTGATTTCTTCTTTGCCTGATCTGATTAGCTCGACTAATCAGATCAACACATCTTTAGATCAACATAGCATCAGGTCATTATATCAGGTTAGCATATCAGGTTTATCATATCTGATCTTGATCACGTCTGATATCGATCAGTCTTCATCTGCTCATTATCATATCTGATCTCGATCACGTCTGATCTTGATCAGTCTCTTTTGCTCATCTTCTGATTTGCAACCTTCTCTTCTGATTTGCTGGCTTTAACTTTTCTTCATTTCTGATTTGCACAGCTCATCAGTTGAACTCAACTAACTCATTTGATCTCGATCAGTCTTGTCTGCAGCCATGTCTTGATCTTGATCATCTACTTTTGATTCTGTGAGTTCCCCCTCAAGTTGAAGTTCCCTTTTCAACTGATATAGACCGATATATCTGATTTGGTGAAGTTTTCAAACTCAGCTGATTTTCTTCATTAGATCAGCTTTGTATGTAATCATATTTTTGTTGACCTAATCTGATTCTCCTCAGATTAAGCCAATTCTTGGAAAGTGTTACTGCCAAAACTTAGTCTAGAATAGTAGCCTTTATTCCCTAAGTTGGTGCGATTTGACATCATGTAGATATCGTCCCGACACTCTCGATATGTCAATCCCGCCGTAACTTTATCCAATTATCGGTCGCGTGATTTCTACATCATCCTTGTGATGCAAATTTTTCTAAATAGGCTTTGAGAACTCAAATTTGCATCTGCACCCTTGCTTGGCCTCTATAAATTGGACCAATATTTTACACAACATAACTCATTCACCATACTTATCTTCTTTGTAGAATCATGTATCCTGGTGAACCCTTGTTTCCATGAGACTTCCGGAAACACTTTTACCCCCTTTTCCATGATTTCATCTTCTCAAATCAACCCCTCAGGTGTCCCTTTTTATGTTCTCGTCGTCATCAAAGATTTCTCATACAATCGTTGCTAAGCTTCTCTACCATCGAGGGTGGCGGATCTGGCTTTGCAATCGAGAAGACACTTCTCCTAATCGTATGCAGCTTGTGTGTCTTTCTGGATGACGTAACCAGCATTAGCAGACTCAGTCTGAAAATGAACGTGAGTTTGATATTTGATCTCGATCAGACAACAGCTGATCTTCCTATATCAACTCACCATTTAATGTACCGGAGAGCCCAATCGACTCTTTCTTAGGGCTCTGGCTTAAAAATCCTATCAAAGGCCGCTCTCACTCCATTGGAGAGTCCATCGGTTCTTGGCATAGGATTACCTTTCAAGCCTCCTCACCCTATTAAGTGGGGGAAAATGAGAGCATGAGATCTTAAAATCTCTCTCACTCCTCCTCTTAATCACCACCCTGTAGATCGGGTTTGGGTTTGGATGAAGGTTTAGGGTTATGGCTTAAGGTTTAGGGTTTAGAGTTATGTATTGACCTCCAGGTTCTTTTGCATTTGTAACTTGTAATGTAACCTGACCTTCGGGTCTTTATCAATGAAAAGTTCTATTATTCCATTGTTGTGTAAAACTTTCTGTTTCCCTGATACCACTTGTTGATATCAGATCAGAGACAGGTTTAAAAAAAAAGATCTGCTCAGGCGATTACATTGAAGAAGTAATCTTTTGAGCACCGCTTTCTGATACCACTTGTTGGTATCGGATCGAAGACGAGTTTAAAATAGATCTCGCTTCAGCGATTACATTGAAGAAGTAATCTTTTGAGCACCGCCTCGATACCACTTGTTGGTCCCGTGGGAAAACCTATTTTCTTGGCGTCTTGAAGCAAAAAACGTTTGATTCGGTGCATATAAAAACGGGGGAGAAGGCAGAGTGTTTCCAATTTTTTTCTCTTCTTCTTAAGCTCATGTGTTGTGTTTTGCTTATAACTAGATGCATATGACAAGTATAAACATAAAGCGTAAACAACACAAGGAATATATAGTGGTTCGGACAACCGGTCCTACATCCACTCTCCCTCTCTAGGGAAATTCCTTCAAACCGGACTTATCACCCTCCACGGGATTGCTTATAGATATTTAATGAGCTCACACTTTCGAATTCGGACTTATAACCCTCTCTCGGGTTCGCCTCGGGACTTATCACCCTCCACGGGATTGCCTACAGATGTTTAACGAGTTCACACTCCAACGGGACTTATCACCCTCTACGGGATTGCCTATAGATGTTTAACGAGTTCACACTCCAACGGGACTTATCACCCTCTACGGGATTGCCTAACAACTACCTCACTTCACCACTGGGTTTGGTTTTGGTGTTGTCTCCAACTATGGTGAGATTTTCCTTTACAATGGTTTAGCCTCAATGCTAAGGTTGGGAAAATCTCTCTAAGCTTATGATACATCGTGGGTTGCTTAGGTTGGGTTCTAGAACACTCTTTGAATATATTTGTATATCTATAGACTTGTGTTCTAGGGTGGGAAAGCTTAACTCTCTTTGGCTCTGTAGCATCGTTGCTATCTTCTTCGCACTTCCACACTCGATAATGAAGGAAGAACTTGTATTTATAGTGTGGATTTGAATGTTACCGTTGGAGAGAATCACATTCAAATCCATACTATTCTTTGTAAGCTCTGCAACTTTTTCAGGCTGGTTGTCTTCCTCTCGTTGGTCCACGTCAGCTGGATTCCAACGGCTATATTCCTCAGCTTCAGTGCCTCGGAACATTCAGGATATACTGAGCATTCAGTACATTACTGAGTCTTTAGTAATTACTGTGCCTTCAGTATTTCTCTGAGTCTTCAGGTTCTCTGAGTCTTCAGGTTCTCTGAGTCTTCAGTTTCTCTGAGTCTTCAGGTTCTCTGAGTCTTCAGTTTCTCTGAGTTTTCAGGTTCTCTGAGTCTTGTGTCTCGATATCCTCTTCGAGTCTTGATATCGATTTCATCTTTGAGTCTTCGAGAACTAACTTTGTTCTATATCTGCCGACTATACATGGTGCAGATAATATCCTGAACACTCTAAAACTGAATCCTGACTCATCTATCAAGATTATCCTGAACATGTCATACTCAGGGGTTTTGGGATCTAATCAAAATCCTCTTTATTAAATTCATTTCCCAACACAAAGTAAAAGCATATTTTTCAGTATAATCCCAACAGCTCTCATGTAATTGAATGACTTATTTAAAAATATATTTGACCCATTGAATATATATTAGACATGTTCTGTGGATACATGGGTAGGGTTGGGGTGAGTGCAAGGATCTAACCAGTTGCATATGAGACTTTGTCTTCAAAGTAATTGAAATATAGCAACCACGTGAATAGGGGTTGATTCATAATTAATAGATAAGAGATAAATGGAAGGTTGAGATAAAAACTAAATAATGAATTATTGAGATTAAAAAATTAAAAAATTAATAATAATACCATAAATAACTTATCACAGAAATTCAGAGATTTGATATAAAGTCACCGTAAAAAATATAAAAGAAATATGCATAAATCAGTTTAACGGTTGAACCACCGGTTTAACAGGTCCAATCGGTTGGACCGACAACCAATGCCCAGATCGGTTTGGTCGTCGGTTCAGTTATGAAAACACTGGTCCCAATTATATAAAAAAAATTATAGATGTCCCAATTATATATGCTTGTTTCCATATAGATTTTTTTTTATATAATTTATTACTAATATAACCTCAAACATTAATTATACAAGAAAATATAACACTTTTAAAATAGGGTTATAATAAAAAATTTGTTGGTCTAATTTACTTTTCCAATTCAATTTTTTAATCTCTCTGACAAGTCAAACAAGTGTATATAATTGGGAGGAGGAGTATATATCAAATTAAAAATAGTCGGTCTCCCCGCACCACTTGCACATGCAAATGTGCACATTGGTAAAACGTAACTCTAGCTTTAACTAAAGTATGTAACCTAATATAACTTAAACGTGATAATAAATTTGACTGAAAACATGATATTAGCTTTTAACTGAAACATACACCAAGTGTATACGAGACTATGGGTGGTAAAAATACCGAAAAAATTAGTATACCCACACTTATTGTATCGAAAATATCGAATTTATCAAAAAAATTGGTACGGTACGATACCGTAAAAAAAAGTTTTGGTACGATAACAGTATGACAAATAAAAAGTTTCGGTATTTCGGTATATACCGAAAAAAAAATCGGTATGAAACAGTTCGACATGGAACCGTATATAAAATTTTTGGTATAAAATAATATTTTATCGAAAATTTGGTATGATACGATAATACCGAATTTTCAATACGATATACGATATGCAGTTTTAATATACTAAAATTTTAGTATACCGAAATTTTGATCTGAAAATTGTATATCTTTTTTTATATTAAAATTTTTGATACGGTACGATATATCACCATATACAAAACTACTATTAATTCAAAATGTATGTATATAAGCTATTAATACATCTAGATTTAGACCATCCGAGGAATGCTCGATTAGTCAAAGTCTGGACACTTTTATTAATTTCTATTATTTATAAAATTTAGAACAAGAAACATGAAACTGAAAGCGCGGGCACATACAGATAACTGATTTAAGAGTGTAGGTCCGTTTGTGAGCTACGACTTATCAATCAAACCAGCTGCATATTTTGACTTTACAATCTTCATTTTCCCACATACAATATAATTAAAAAAAACGTGGGCTGCAAATTCAATGGTCCTTCCAGTCCACACCAACCAAACACGCCCTTCTCTTCTCTCCAACCAAATCCAACCAAAATTTTGCAACATTCCACAAGCAAAACAACAAACACGCCCATAATATTAATATACAACGAACCACCCATCTACTCCCTCCGTTCCAAATATATAGACTTGTTTAACTTTTCAAACAGATTAAAAAATTATATTAGAAAAGTAAATTAAAGAAGTAAAATTCCTATTATATCACTATTTAATGATGGTTATAGTTTCCAACATAATTAATGCATAAGGTTAGTAAATTAATTAGAAAAAGTTACTTTATTTTGAAATAAGCCTATATATTTAGGACATCCATAAAAGGAAAACAAGTCTATATAATTGGGACGGAGTGAGTAATTACTTTCACTAAATTAGCCGTCCCAACCGCCAACGACCCTTTCATTTTCTTGGTCAACCCTATTTATTTTACATCGTTAATTATCACAATCATCCAACTTTCACCTCTTCATTTTAATTTATAACCAAATTAACTACAAGAATAGCTAGTAGAGACTAGAGTTGCACTTATTAAGTGATGGATCAAGTTGAATTTTGACACGCATTCATTTTCCATGCCCAACTACTACAACTAAAGTGAGAATTTAGGTAAATTGATCTCACGGATCTTATTTCATAAAATAAAATTAATAATATTAAGAAGTATTTGTAAATTCTATTCACAATTTATAAACAATTCTCAAAAGTTAAAATTGTGAAAAGTCAACTTAAAAAGTAAATACTTCTGCACATTTTATTAGATTTTATTAGAGTTTACAAACACTCCCGGCGGTTCCAACTCATAAACTACAACCTCACTTAAAAAAACTACTCCATAACAATATATTGTGGAATTTTAATATTTCATAGACAAATTTATTGAGATTTGAGCTAATCCCATAAGATGGAACGAGAATCAAAGTACAAGAGTAAAAAGCAAAAGCAAGCAATATAGCATCATAAAGAAAGATGGATAATCCTCCACAAACACACCAAATCCACCATGGCCAACCCCTTTTTCTTTTTTGCGTCCACTACAAGAAAATAGGCAAATTCCAACAGTAAAATTATAACGGAATTTGGGGTTTGTACCGTTGGAATCAATGATTCCAGCAGTGATTCCAATGGAAATACGGCAGTTGTAAAAGTGTTTGTTGGAATTGCAAAATTCCAACAATTATTAGCTAAAATTCCAACGGAGAAAAATTACAATGGTACATTCCAACGGAATGTCACCGCTGGAATTTTCAACTGGTGAAATATCTTTCAATACAAATTCCGACGCCAATCCCAACAGTATTTTTCCTTTGGAATTTTTCCAATGGTATTTTCTTATTGGAATTTTAGTTATTGGAATTTATCCATTGCAAAATCCGACATCAATTCCGACGACATAATTATACTGAAATTTTTATTCCAACGAACATGTACCATTGGAATATTCAACTCTAGAAATTTATCATCTGCAGATTTCGATGCAATTCCACCGACTTTTTTCGTTGGAAATTTTAAAAAAGAGTTTGAATTTTTTTAGCTATATTAAAAGTCCTATCATCATAATCAAATAAAATAACACAATATACAAACAAAAATGCAAATATATAATCCCTTTAATCTAATAGGAGTATATAACAACTTCAAATTCAAGTACATATCTAAAATAGTTAACATCATCCTCCAAATTCTCATCACCAACAAAAGTAAACTAAAATTATAACATTAAGACTAAGTCCTAAGAATCATCATCATCTTCTTAACAATATACAATGGAACTCTTGGAGCTACATGAACACCCCCATCTTGAAGCTGCAAAGATCAAGCTCTATATTGCCTCCTTAAACTCATCACGACGTTCCCTGTACAACAAAATTTTTCACCATCAGGGCAGACTATCATTCGAGAAATTATTAATACAGCCTTGAACAGAACAAGTACAAATGTTTTACCCATAGTTATTGGGCGCGCCTAAGGCGCAAGGCGCTCGGGGCGCTAGCCACCTCGCCTGCCATAGGTCCAGGCGGTTGGGATTTTCTGGGCGCTCGCCTGGGGGCGCCTTTCGGCGCCTTTCGCCGCCTTGACTCAGGCAAAGGCGCGCCTAAGGCGTGCCTTGCGTACATCTAGGGTTTGAAATAAAAATAAACATTTTTTTATTTGTCAAATAACATCAGAATAATAAAAAATACTATCTCTTAAGTCTTAATATTTAAGTGAAACACATCTAGGGTTTCAAGATTCACTTTTTATCAAGTATAATCGTGCGTTGAAGCATCGGTAATCGGTATGACTCACGTAATCACATTGATCCTATCTCTTTGAGGGATATAGATGAAAGCAATGAGTGGATGGTTGGTCTAATGGAAGATGAAGATGAGTTGGTTCACCAAGGTGAAAATTTGACTTGGGGTATTGCTACAGAAGCAATGGTTAGGTTTACTAAGAAATTATCAAGGTCTTATGTTGTTTTTTCCAGGGATGCAAGGCGCGCGCCTAAGGCGCTAGGCGCTGCTTCGCGCCTTGTGGCGCCTTGCGCCATTAATAACTATGGTTTTACCTGCTGTTTTTTTTTTTTTTTTTTTTTAACTTCACTTCTATCTCTCAACAAATGCCATCAATTTTCTGTCACATCAAATGAATCCAATGTAAACTGCTCTGTGATCACATACTAAACCCATTCATTAAAGAAAGGAAAGAACTCAATAGATAAATGTAATGGTGCATAAAAATTTGGCATCAACAACAACAATCAGATCACATGAGTATTATAAACATAGAAACATATATTGGCATCTATATGAGAGAAGTACTGTAAGGAAAATTACCTTTGTAATTTTGCAAGTAACTTTGAGAAGCTCTTTGTAGTTGAAACCGCAACATTTGATACTAAAGAATAAGAATAAGGAACAAAACACTATTAATCAACAAATTGTTCTAGTATATCATGCATTATGAGTTATTTGTAATGTCCATTAGTGTCCAACATCAAATATAGAAAATTGCTACCTTTTGGCTTAACTAGTCTAAAACAAAAGACAAAAATTCAAGCCTAAGTGAGTGAGAGGAGAATAAGTAAATTTTAAGGGTAACAAAAAAATAAAGAATTTGTTAGCATAGAAACAATCTGTTCTTTATACTATAAATGCAGATGCTTTCCCCAGTTTCAAGTATCAAGAATAATAAGTTGGGGGAAAAACCTCAATTATAAGCAATAAATTAGTATACTCATGTCACCCTACACTATTGACTTTGGTTAAACATATCATTAATTAATTATATGCATAATCTAAGCCCAACAATCAGATCGTTTACCTTTAAGAAAGGAATGTATAGGCATGCATGTCATAGAGTCAAGAATCGAAGGATGTGTATGTGAGAGGGAGCCATAAGTAGAATCTGTTTGTACAAATCCTTTTTCAAACAAGAATAAATTAAAGTTAGTTCAGTTTTTTTATGAATAAATAAGTAAAAACACTCAACTTAAACAATGATCAGTGATCAATTAATTGAGAATCATCTCTGAGTACATATATATACAAGGAAGCTACAAGAAATATGTGTTCAACATATAATGAAAGACATCAGAAATCTGTATAAAAATGTTCTCCAAATAGCAAAATTAAAGATTATAGTTATTGGAATGAGCATCCGTGTACTTGTATAAAAAAAAATGCAATGAAAGAAAATATTTGGCTTTAAACATGCAAAAAAACCTAATCTCACCAAAATTTAAAGAAACATGAAAGTTAATTACACAAAAAGATGCAAGGCTTATTACATCATCTAAAGGCATTGCTAACCAAACACGAAATAAAAAAATTTATATAGAAGTTCAATGAAATAATAAAGTTGCGAGCAAAGAATTAAAAAAGGAGATAAAAAATACCCCGAGTATCAAATGACATCTTCCCTGTTTCGCATCAGAAACCAGCAATACTCACCCAAACTCCCTAATATTAGAACCTCTATTCTTAATCTTTGTCTCAAAACAAAATTTTAATTTAATTAATAAGAATTTCATTGCACAAGTAGAGATAATTAAATATGAGAATGAAATACAAGAGATGAAGTTATGGTGCCTCAGAATTAATCTTTGCCTCAAAGGTAGACGTTACTATACAGTAATCTGAGAAGAGATAGAGAGATGAAAACAATGGCCTTACTTCAATTTCATTGGAATCAAAAGGTTTGGGCACGGAGCCGGAGAACTGACGGGCGGCAGACAAATACAACCGAGCAGGAGATCTGGTGCCTGACTGCGTATGTAGGGTAGGATGGAGGAGCGGGATGCACGGTGGAGGAGAAGGGATACGCTGCGCCGGAAAGACGATAATTGCAATGTGCGACGACGAGAAATGTTAGGGTTTTTAAGTCCCAATTGTAATCTGAATCACAAAAGGGTAACGCTTGCGCGCGCCTAGGTGCTTTTTAATCTATTATTTTTTTTAAACTAATATATTATTTGATTAAAATATATAAATAATAAACTATAATATATTATTTATTAGAAATTCAATTGGAATTAGATATATAAATAAGGTACGATTTAAGGGAAATATTCAAACGGTCTAGAATCATTGGAATATCCCATCGGAATAATTAAAGAAAATTTCCAACGATGTTATGTTGTTGGATATTCTGTTGGAATTATATATAAAAATAGTGTATGACTTAAGGGACTCATTCCAACAGTATAGCGTTGTTGGAATGTCCGTTGGAATATTCTTTAAAAAAATTCCTAAGCCTTTTTCAACAGTAAATTCCAACGATTACATTAAGTAGTCGGAATTTCCGTTGGAATTTTCCAACAGTTGCTTATGTCGTTGGAATTACCGTTGGATTTTTCCAACGGTTGTTTATATGGTTGGAAAAATCGTTGGAATTTCCTAAATTCCAATTGTTTATTTTTTCATTGGAATTTTACCATTGGAATTAGATTGTTTTCTTGTAGTGTGTCCAAGTACTTTTATTACAACTTATTTTTGTTTAATTTTATACATTGTAAGATATGTACACTTATTAAATATCAAATCTTGTACGAATTCAGTACATCATGCACTCATAGTTCAGTTTAGAAACATATAACTTGTTATATTGAAAAATGTATTTTGTTTACATTGAATTATGCAACTATATATTAATATAAAAAAATAGTTGTACGGTTCAGTGTAAATAAGTTACATCATTCAATATAATAATTCGTTACATGTTTTTAAAATGCATCATGAGTGCACGATGTATCTGAATGGACACTCATTAAATAAATAAAACATACCACACAGTTTCACAAGTTTTACTACACAAAGTTGATACGAAGTTCACACGGATTTCATATATAACAATTGAACAACGGGAAAAAGAGAGAGATTACAACGACGACGTACAAGGAAGCAAAGTAATTAACGTGTCTCCTTCGAGACAATAATAAGATAATTAGTGTGTAATTAAACACATGCATGTAGAATATTGATTGATTAATTACGTGATGGGTATAAATTAACGTAATTTATAATTAAGAAGATTCTAAGATCAAAGTAGTAGGGGTTTCTCCAATGGAAAGTGTGTGATTATGATCTCCTTCGTATGTTACAATGAGCATCGTTGGATCTTCTGCTTCCCTTTCTACGTGTTTCCTAGCTGGGCACCCTCGCACACTACTGCACTTGTAGTACCCCCTGCACTTGCAAATTATACCAAATTAATTTCTCATTATTACTATTCTCCATAATTAATGAATTGTTAGGCCATATTATGAACCAATATTATAAGTTAATTATTGCATTAGCCTATAAAATTTAACAAATTCTTGTATACACCCACTGCGCCATATCACTAGAGCGTTTTTTTTTTTTTTTGTAATAGTATGAATTGATTTCACTGAACAATATTAGTTCACTATAAAAAAAATGGAGAACGGCTTGCGAAAATTTTCATGTGAATACGAAATTTTTTTACATAAATAATTTGGTCCTTAAAAAGTAAAAATTGTCTACGACTTGCATGTCTACCAATTTTTAGAATAATCTATGAAAAAATTACCTACATAAATAATTTTTTAGCCAAACAAACTACATATGTACAAACTGTCTACACATTTGTAATTTTCGTAGACAAACAAATTATCTACACAAATAATTACCTAAGCAATTTACATTTACGTAGATAATTATATTTGTAGTTTAAAATGACCTACAAATAAATTACCTATAAATTACACTTACGTAGGCAAATTTACTTATAAATAAAAATATTTATTTGATTGAAAATTTTTGTAGACAAATCGTAGACAATGAGTCTATTTAAGAACAAAATTATGTTCATTGAAAATTATATAGGCATGTTAAAAAATTCTGTATGCAATTCTCTATTTTATTGTGGTGATTGTTTCTATTGAACAATATTAATCGTGCACACGAGCTACAATTGATATACACAAATGTTACACATAAAATGTATACAGATCTATCTACTAGAGTACGGATTTGGGTCCTCTCCATTTCTTTGTGTAAATTTCTTGTAAATTTCGGAGAGAGAAAGACACAATGCAGGGATCCCACAAGATATTTACAAGAAATTTTCTTCTATTAGTTTATTCTATGTCTTTCTCTCTCCGAAATTTACAAGAAATTTACGGAAACGAAATGTAGAGAATCCAAATCCGTAGAGTACTAGTTTAACAAGACTAGGTCTTCTATGCACCCGGGTGCACCGTGCACTCACAATACATTATAGAAGCGTGCAACTTGTTATGCTGAAAAGTGCAACTTATTTATACAGAAAAGTGCAACTGTTAATATGGAAACATAGTTGCATGTTTCTGTTTGGAATAGTTGCACATTTCTGTTTTATATAGTTGCACGCTTCTAAAACGCACTATGAGTGCACGGTGCACCCGGGTGTACATGAGACCCACTCGTTTAACAAAATAAATCAACCTTAGTTATTAGCTAATTATAAATCACGAATTTGATCATATGCCCGCAGGTGGGCACAAACTTATATGCTCACCGCTTATGTGGCGCGCCACATATGCAAGGTCCCACCATTATTTAATTAGTTTCTTTAATTAATTTAATTTTTTCATTTATATATATTCCATATTTTATCCAATTTAATTAATTATATTAAATTTCTTTTACCCGTCCCGGACTCAATCCGGCCCGAACTCGAACCCGGCCCGAGTGGTTCATGGTTCACCGGGCCCAAATGGTTCATGGTTTAGGGTTCATAGTTTAGAATTTAGGTTTATATAATTAATTTTATTAATTATATTAAAAAAAATCCCAACCCGGACCCAACCCGATCCGAACCCAAACTCGGCCCGAGTGGTTCATGGTTCACCCGGCCTGAATGGTTCATGGTTTAGGGTTCATAGTTTATGGTTTATGTTTATATAATTAATGAGAATATTGAATTAATTAAAAATAATAATTAAATGATGGTAACTTTGCATATGTGACGCGCCACATAAGCGGTGGACATATAAGTTTGTGCCCACCTGCGGGCATATAATCAAATCCGTTATAAATCATCATATTATGAAGGAAATTAAGATTAGGTCGGTTATATTATGAAGACAAAGTCTAGTATGAAAATTTTCATACATGAAAAAACTTTAATTTACAACCAAATTATGTAATTGGTGAAGGTAAGACAAAATTGAGTGGTTCATGGTTCACTCGGCCCAAGTGATTCATGGGTCACCCAGCCCGAATAAATCATAATTTAGGGTTCATTATTTAGTATTTAGGGTGTAGATGATTAATTTAGGACAATTTTATAGATTTTCATATATGAAAATTTTCACATCAGACATACTCGAAGAAGAAATATACCTAGGATGTGGGGAACCTTTGATGGGCTTCTGGCCATACTTTCTCCACGAGTAATCATCGGGGGGTATATCTGACATTTTCATGCTAATCGCCGGAACCTTGATCACCCTCTTAACTCTCATCTTCCTGTAATTATTAAACACTTATATATTAATTAATTAATTAATCATAATCAATAGCTTTTTTGCAACTAATACTTTATAGTAACATAACTAATACTTCTTAATGAAACAATTAATCCTATCAAACGTATATTACTTTTTAACAAAACTACTAATATTATCAAACTAGTACCTTTCAATGAAAAAATTAATATATTATTAAACTAATACCTTTTAATGAAACTTCTAATACTATCAAAATAATACCTTTTAATTAAACAACTAATACTATTAAAAATAAGTGAATTTCTCACCTTCTCTTGGAGCAGCGGCACCGGCTGGACGAGCCGCTGCAGTTGCCGCCGGAGGCGGCGTTATCCGACGAGGCGCACTTCCTTTTAAACGAAGAAGACGAAGAAAGCGGAGGCTTCCCTACGGAATTCGAAACCTGAGCCAGATTCCTCACCACCTGAAACGCCAACTGCGGCGGCCCCGCCGTCTTGCATTCCGCATCACCACCGGCGCCTGTCAACGAACTCGTGGCGCGCGACAACGCCGGCGAGTAAGAGAAGCTGATCGTCTTCGAATCCGGAAGAAGAGCCACTTGTTGAATCGGAGTGGGGCAGTAAATTTTAGTCGAATCACAAGGTAAGACCGTGTTTGGAAGCACGGAATTCGGAGATATCGAAGATGAAGAAGAAGGCGAAGTCGGAACCGGGGCTCTCCTGAACCGGGCGTGGCCGGTTCGGGCCCGGCCCAGTAGGGATATAACTTTCTTGAATTTATTCACCGCCACATCCGCCACCTCCGCGTAATTCTGCGCGGCCGTGTTCGGTTTGCCCGCGTCGGAGAATAACCGGAGGAGGGTCTCGACGCTGCGGAGGCCTGAGGCGGCCTCTGCGGCGGCGGTTTCTTCATAGGGGGTGTTTCGGTAATTCATCATGAGCTCCACGGCCATTGCCGGTGGAATATATATATATATATATATATATATATATTTTTTAATTATATATATAGGGTATTTTAGCATGAAGGAAGAAAAGAGGAAATTAGATTAGTGAGGCTGAGAATGATATATAATGGGAAATGAGGGTGGGGAGTCAAAATGATGATGATAGTATTACTAGGTTAATGAGAAAAAGTGAAAGGTGGGTGGAAAAGTAAATAGTAGGTCACTGCTCAGTCACTTTAATCTTAACATATCAGTGCCTCCTCAAATTTAGGTGTGAATAAGATTGGTGTCTTATGTGTATTTTCTTTTTAAATTTTGTATGTCAACTTTAAATCATAGAGAAAATAAGACAAATTTTGAATTATACGCATTATTAGGTTTAACGCAACTAAATGCAGTTTTATATGACTTGAGAATGATAATGATAATGAATATTTTTTAGTGATCAATTATTAAGGATTATTGATTGTATTGATATTGATTAGTTAGAACATGAAGAATGAATATCACGTGAAGTTGGTTGAGTGAGTGGGAGTAATCAATTGCTTACTTTTATCCACATTACTTGTGTATCAAAATCATCAAACAACATCAATAGAAGTGATTCTCATTACTCACTTCCATTAACCAGGTGGCTTAGCCCACCTGGCCACTGAGCTACTCATTTGAGTGGGAGACTCAGGTTCGATTCCCTTTGTGAACGAATTTGGAGTTATAGGAGTTAAAAGGTGGATTGGTGATTTCGTGGAGTATTTGGGTGCTTGATGTACTAACTACTAACAACTAACTTTGCCCGATAAAAACAAAAAATTACTCACTTCCACTAACCCCAACTAAACGGACCTTAAATTATGTGCATCTCCTATCTCGTCAAAATCTAATGATAAAAACTTGTATAGATCGGGTTCATGCTATGAACCTTATTTTTAATTTATGGTATTTGACCGGGTTTTAAACCAAAATCGTCTCATAACTTTGCACATTTATTGAAATGGTCTCATAATTATCAAGTTTTCCAATTTGGTCTCATATGTATTCAAATTGATTCAATTTAGTCACAAACCGCTGGAGATTGCTAAATATTGCTCAAAACGACGTCGTTTTGAACACATATCTTACATATTCCGGTCAAAATTGGGGGCGCGTATAGGACACGCGCCTAAAACTACGTCGTTTTGGGTAATTTTGAGTGACCTCCGGCAGTTTGTGGCTAAATTGGATCAAATTGAAAGGTTGATAATTATGAGACTATTTCAATAAAGGTGCAAAGTTATATGACTATTTTGATTTAATTTCAGAGTATAATACGAGTCAAATTTAGTGATTTAGAAAAATGTGTTAAAAATGAGTAAAATTGATCAAATTTGTCAAATAATCCAAATTCATAGCATATATCTGATTCATGAAAGACAACTCAAATTTATTTCGCCAACACAACACATAAGATCTGTTTTTATTAATACCGAATAAGTTGCGCATCATTTGCAACTTGCGCATTGTAGACCAATTTTAACTAAGATCCACAGGTACTTTGATTGATCGATGATGATATCATATTTCACTGGCTTCAAATCTTGTATACACAAGGGCATTGTATATTCACTTGTATTTTTTAAAGACTAAATTTTATATGCATTCAGGTGTATCGTACATTTATAATATATTTTAGAATCATACAATTTGTTTATACTTAATTATGCAATTATTTTTCCATATTAATAGTTGTACGGTTCAGTGTGAACAAGTTGCATATTTCAATACAGCAAGTCGTATAATTCTGAAATGCACTATGAGTGCACAGTGCATCCGGATATACATGAGTCATAATATAGCTAGTAATTATAAGTAAGATCCGCCTCTTTTCTAAAACCGTCTCATATTTTTTTAGTTTTAAAGAATTGGTTTAAGGACCAAGGAAACATAAACCAACGTCCTATCTTTATTGCTTTCTAGTTATCTTGATGTTTTGAATCATATGCTTGTACGATGTACAGTTTTTCCGAATTACTAACTTTTTTGTCGATGTTTTATTTCATGATCATCTATATCATTTTAATCCACTCACTATTTATAAGTTTTTGCATTATATGTACATACATGAAAATCTTTAATCTCTTCTATCTTTGAACTAGTATATAGGTTGCGGTATTAGTTGGTATCACTTGTATCTCCGTGTCTTTTCTGTAATGTGGACGACTCTATGAAATGGTTTATTCTTCTCCACGAGAGGTGGGAACTTGTTTGAAATTGTAAGACGCGGAATTGGTCGTTTAGAAAAAAGAAAAAAACAATTATATAGGTATATATTTGTAAGGTGGTATTATATATTGAACACACAATTTACGTGGTTTTATTGAATTTGTTAGCCCAGGTTAAGCTGCCAAAAGAGAGAGTTTCGTATATTATTGATGAAAGTGACTACTACAATGTACATATTGACACTAGATCAAGTTGGAAAATTATTTATAATAAATAAGCCTAAAATCGAGAACTATATGTCCAAACATAACATATATACACAGCAAAGAGGCACACTTGCGTGATATAGTCTTATGGTGAGACAAAATATAATTTAAACATGTTGCTTTAACACTTTGAAAATGGTGGGTATTGATTTGCGATCGATTTTCCTGTCCCAATTTTCGAATTTCATTGATGTTTTACCCTGCTGAAATTTTAACACATTGACCCAGAATATGGTGATTCGTTGTATATTTTTTATTATTCCATATATCATTCATCTATATATACTATGAAATACAAAATGAAACACCGATATAAAATAGGTGATCTCATCCTATTGATTTATGGTAATTTTCATCATGTCTCGTACATTTTTTGACTATAGCCAAAAGCTTGGCGTGAGAGTTCAAAGCATTACAACACAATGAAACACCAATTATTCATCACCACTCATTTAACTATAATAACTATATGTATGCATGTAAAGATGTATTCAAAAAAAAAAGTCATATATAACTCATCTAGCATTAATATGGGATGTAATCAGACTCGACAAATATTTGTATAGATCTGATTTATGCTATGAATCTTATTTTTAATTCATAATATGACCCTACTCAAGATGAAATACGAGTCAAATTTAATAATTTGAAAAAGTATGTTAAAAATAAGTAAAATATGTCATATAATTGAAGTTCATAGCATACACCTAATTATGTGTGACCAACTAATCAAACTCATGCCTCATTATGGGATATGTGAGACACACGCCTATATTTATGATCTTTAATTTATCCATTATTATGTACATGATCAGGACTAGTAGTCTAGTTCCTCTAGAAAAGCTGATTATTTAATATAATATAAATAAAGATATATATATATATATATTGACTAAGGTTAAGAAAATTAAAAGTGATTGATGATATATATATATATATATATATATATTGACTAAGGTTAAGAAAATTAAAAGTGACTGATGATGCACGCAAATATATATAGCCTTGGAAATATTTGTATGATGAGGTCAAAGGTGTGGACCCACGTCGTCGGACTACCCGGTTCAAAGACGTATGTGTTTGGAGGATTCCTTGTTTTCCTCTCTTTGAAAAAATGGACCTAAATTCTATTCTACCCCGTGAAGTCTTTTGTTTTGTTTGTTTTTTTCTTGCCAAATTAAAATGATAAATCAATTTTGAGGGTGTTTAACTTATTAGAAAGAGAAAGTTTTGTGTGAAATATTGCACACTAGTGTTATGTGCAATACAACATAAATAAAATAAAAGTTGCCTAAATTTTTCTTTGGTCGTATGATCGGGCGCAGGCGGGGGCGACAGTATACGGATGGGTTCGAGTTTTACATAACAACTTGATGTGTTCTTCATGAACAAAAAATCAAGACAAACGATAAACAAAACCGTAACAAAACTAAAAAGAAATTCTCAGTCCAAAATTACAGATTTACATAACAATTTAATGTGTTACTACATGAACAAAAGAGTGTTACCCTATGAGCAAAAGAGTGTTACTACATGAACAAAAACCAGTACAAACGCATAAATAAAACCAGAACAAACGGAAAAGAAATTCCCAATCCAAAATTACAGATTTACGTAACAACTTGATGTGTTACTACATGAACAAAAGAGTGTTACCCTATGAGCAAAAGAGTGTTACTACATGAACAAAACCAGTACAAACGCGAAAAAAAATCTTCAGTCCAAATTTACAAATTTAAATAATAGCGTGAGAAGAGTGCAGAAGGATCTGAAAGATTGCGTCATAAAATCGTGAGGAAAAATAATGGAAGGACCTGTAAATTGCAAAGGATGAGAAAATTGAAAAAACAAGAAGAATATTGATGAATTCGAATAAGGAAGAGAAGGAAAAATCTGCAGACGCATGGCTATAAAATCTGGTTGGTTGCAAGGAAGAAGAACCCTAGATCGCGAGGTAGAAGAATTTGAAAGCACCAGATTCGTGTTGCCAGGATGGAAAAACCTAGGAATCGCGAGGAAGAAAGAAAAAGTAAATGCTATTTGGATCCGTAAAGGCCTCGGGCTTGATCCGACCCAATTAAATGCGCCCCGCGAATTCTTAGAAAAATACCAATTTGAACTAGAATTGCACATAACACTAATATGCAATATTGCATACAAGTTTTTGTCTATTAGAAATATCTTATAAGAATTTTATGACATTCATCGTGACCTAAAGTCTTTACTAACTGATTTATTACAAGAGAAAGTCTTGTATGAAATATTGCACACTAGTGTTATGTGCAATACAACATAAATAAGGCAAAATTTGCCTAAATTTCGCGGGTCAGGTCAGGGCGGGTCGGGCGCGGGCAGTGGGTTCAGGTTTACATAACAACTTGATGTGTTATTACATGAACAAAAGAGTGTTACCCTATGAGCAAAAGAGTGTTACTACATGAACAAAAACCAGTACAAACGCATAAACAAAACCAGAACAAACGGAAAAGAAATTCTCAGTCCAAAATTACAAATTTACATAACAACTTGATGTGTTACTACATGAACAAAAGAGTGTTACCCTATGAGCAAAAGAGTGTTACTACATGAACAAAAAACCAAAGACAAACGCGAAAAATATCATCAAGAAAAAAAGTGTTACTACATGAATAAAAAAATCAACAAAAAGCATAAATATAACCAGAACAAACGGAAAAGAAATTCTCAGTCCAAAATTATAGATTTACATAACAACTTGATGTGTTACTACATGAACAAAAGAGTGCTACCCTATGAGCAAAAGAGTGTTACTATATGAACAAAACCAGTACAAACGCGAAAAAAATCATCAGTCTAAAATTACAGATATACGTGAGCAATGAAAAAAGAGTGCGATGATCTCAATTTCAAAGACACACTTTTTGTGTTGAGGTGTAATCCAAACACCACACACGTATTCTCTCTTCTTCTCGCATCCATTCCAAAATTCAAATTGAACAACCCAATTTCATCCAATAATCGAGCTTAATTGAAAAAAAAAAAAAAATTGGACAAGAAATTAGGGCACGAACGAGGAAGAAGAACCCGTGAGATCCACCAACAATCTGAAGAGAAGATGAATATGAAGAAATTTGACAGATTTCGTGATGAGCGCCGCGAAGATGAAGAAAGTCAATCTGCCCTAACCCGCTTCTTATGACCCGCGTGAAAAAAAAAAAACTCAATTGAACATAACACTAGTTGCAATATTGCATATAATTTTTTGTCTTATTACAAAGACATGTGTTGGTTAGAACTGTCGTGCAAATTTTGCAACGATACACTCATAGTGTGTATTAATATTGAGATTTGGTGCCCCAAGGGCATAGCCAAGTTGGTAAGGCTTGTGGTGATGTGGGGAGATGTCCCCCGGCAACGCAGGTTAGAACCCCGTGTGGGACAAATTCTCCATTGAAATATTATGGAGGTTTGTCCTGGGGATTGAATCATGTTGGCTCTCTCCCACAAATGTCTGCCACTTGGGCATATCCTTCGATTTACAACCCGCCCACCGAGTGGGCCAATCGGGTTGGGGAGAATTTCTAAATCTTCCTCACAAAATATTGAGATTTGGTTGGAATTGGAAGAAATTTAATTTATGTCTAATCAAGTGTAACTGTAAGAGATAATGATTTTGTATTATTATAGAGGTAGTCTTGTATGTAATATTACATGCAATTAATACACATTTATTAGTGATTTTGCACTTAAACCATCATATTTTAATCTGTTTTGCATAACTATACATAAAGTTATAAACTATAAACTTTACGCACATAAACTACTACATTCGTTATATGATTTTTCCAGTTAAGGGGTATTTATGTAAAAATAAATTAAATTATATTAAAAATTGCACTAAACCCATCAAATTAATTATCATTAAAGTGCAAATTTTCAACATGATTGGATTTTGTTTATATAAATGCGCCTCGTTCGGAAGAAAATTAACTAGGAAAATAATATAATGATTTGTGTCCAAATTGATAATTTAAATTATAACTGTGCAAAAATACATAGTTCAATAATTTAAGTGCAAAATTATTGATAGTTTGTAGGGGTTAGTGCAGTTAGGTTTTAGTAGTTTATGATGACTAGCTACTTCTATTTGTGAGAGCTCTTGGGCAACTACTCCATTCATTTTATTACCTAGTGTTGGCAAGTTCCAGCTGGACTAGAGTTGTCGAGACGGGTCGACGGGCCGGGGCGGAATGAAAATTTGGCAGATTACAAAACCCACAATCCAACTCACTAATTGGTGGATCTTGGATCCGGGCGAGTTAACGCGCTATTATTTTTTTATATTAAAAAATATATAGAAATGTGTAATTTAAAAGCTCTAATACATAGCATTTATCAAAATCAAATGTGGTCAAACAATTTCTCAATGGAGATTACTATGGAACAGACTTTCGACCTTGGTGGATACGATATCAGATACACTTCCCAATGGTCTTAGCTGCAGTGACTTCACCTCGATTTGGAACAAGATTGTACCAGTTAAAGCGGGATCAACAACATGTAGATTCTTGTGGAAATGCAGACTTGGACCTTGGACAACCTAGCTCAAGACACATCATCCAAGCTAACACATCTATATGTTTTGTTCAATCGCAATGTGGATGCAGAAACAACCAATCACTTATTCCTAGGTTGTTCGATTGTCTTCAAAATTTGGCGATCATGCTACGGATGGCTGGGCATATCGGTACCCATTCATAATCAGGTACAAACTCATTACAAAATGCACTTTGGCATCTTTCCGACTAGAGGGTAATATGATTGCTATTGGCATATGGGTGTGTGTGGTTTTTGGGTGTTGTGGAATTTGAGAAATAAGAA